>VXAD01001920.1:122195-319671 GCA_013399195.1 Dicrurus megarhynchus | reverse complement strand
GCTTCATCTGTTCTGGAGAAATCTTACAGCACTAAAAGAGTTAATGTCACCCAGCCTTGCAGCTGGAATTTGCTTACCTCTCCTTGCTGGGCCTGGCCTGCCCGGAGCAGGGCTGGTGGGGCCAGGCCGGGCCGCAGATGGAACAGGGCCACTCCAGGGTGGCTGTCTCCTGGCCTGGCCGGGCTGCAGATGGAACAGGGCCGCTCTCCTGGCCTGGCTGGGCCGCTCGGAGCAGGGCCCGGCCCCGCTGGGCTGTGCCCCTCCCCCAGTTACCTGTCCGAAAGCCAGAAGCGAGAGAGCTTCCCGGGCTCTGTTCGTTCTTAAATGTGTACCACAGAGGCGTACCAAGCTTCTTAAGTGGCTTAAAGAAGTTGTCAATATTCCAACTAGCCAGTTGATTGGTTCTGTCAGGTCTAGAGAAAGCTGCAAGCACCTCTTTGCAAAAAGATCACTTCCGAGGCTGATGAAGTCTTCCTTAAAAAACTTAAACTATGCTAACCCATGGCACCAGTTTACAAAGCTCTTAGGGGAGTTAGATGCCCCGCTACAGAGCTGCAATGCACTATATATATATATTATGCCTTATAAGTTTCTTACTTCCACAGACAGCTCAGTTCTAAAAGCCACTCCACTGTGCTCCTCAAATAAACATGAAGGAGGATGGCAGAAACAGATCCAAACCAGCAGTTTCAAAGTTGCACAGCTTATTAGCTCTGATTCAATGTCAGCTGCTCTTGGCCTAGGTCTCCAGAGCACCAAGTCCTGAGCAAGCTTCTAGGTCAGTCACAGTGCCAGGCAAGAGCTGTCTCTGTGTATTTTTCCAGTGTCCCAGGTAATGAGCCCTTCTGACTCTGGAGCTTAGGAGAAACAGTTGGGTTGCTCTGCAAGAAGCTGTCTGAGCCCTGCAAAGCTGGGACTGAGGCAGAACTAATAAGCCTTGCTGAAGTGAAGCTGACTGTACTGGGATGTCTTTACATCTGACTCTACAGTATTTTGGGTCTGGGAATGTAATAAAACTGTCTTTCATATGGTGATGGATGGTTTTATTCTCTGTTCCTGGCTTATTACATGCTCATTGTACATCATACTTTCTTACAACAAGAAGAGCTGGGTGGTAAAGGATAGGGCTGCCTGTTAGGTCCCACTGTGGCTGCAATAAGACTAGCTGTGTTGCCTCACGACTGGTTAGCACCCATGTTGCTAAGAAGTGGTCCTTTCCTCTTCTCCTTTAGTGCCTCTTCTCTTTCTTTGGACACTAATATTTCTGTGGCTGCAAGATAGCTGAATCAGATATAGCAGAAAATAAATGCCTTTGTTCTTTATTTTTTTCTTTTTTTCTTTTGTTTTTTTAGTGGGCTGTGTTTCAGCTGTGTCAGCTCCTGGACTGTAAAACTGTCTAAGTGCTGGTGGTGGTATAGGAGAGGTAAATATCGAAGTACAGAAGCACATACTTAGAGCTGATTGCCCAAGACCATGTCCAGACAGATTTTGAATATCTCCAAGGATGGAGACTCCAGAACCTCTCTGGGCCATCTGCTCCAGTTCTCAGTCATCCTCTCAGTGAAAATGTGTTTTCTGATGTTCATATGGAAACTCCTGGTTTTGAGTTTGTGCCCATTGTCTCTGGTCCTGTTACTGGGCACCACTGCAAAGAGCCTGCCTCTGTCCTCAGATGTTCGTACACATTGATGGCATTCCTCCTGATCCTTCTCTTCTCCATGCTGAAGAATCCCAGCACTCTTATTCTTTGCTCACTGAGGAGGTTTCTTCAGTCCGTTAGTAAGCTTCATGGCTTTTTTGGTGGACTGTCTCCAGTAGTTCCATACTTTTCTTATACTGAGAAGCCCAAAACAGGACACTATGCTTCATGTTTGAACTCATCAGTGCCAAGTCAAGACAGGGCTGTGATCTGTTTTATTTTTGTATCTCCATCACATCATATAGTATACACTCAACAAGAAATTTCTATTTGTTTGGTAACAGCTGGTATTAGTATTACCCCACCACATGAGCTTCCTTTCTAAATGATCTTCTAAATGTAAGTTTGTAATTTGGGAGCAGAATATGCAAATTAAAAACTTACATTTTTCTCTTAGCAGTTCCTTCAATTGTAAAAGTGTTAACTGGGTTACAGTAAACTGCTCCTAGCCTACTCAAAAAGGAATGTTTTCCTTTTTTTCACAAATCAGTTTTCAAAGTCAACTATGATCAGAGAACATATATTAACAAGAAAGGCCAGAGGAAAACATTTTAAAAAGAGAGAGAAAAAGGTTTCTCCCTCAAGGATCGATTGTAAATGTGAAGATTTTTGACAGTTCCAGGACAAATTTTTTTGCCTTGTCTTTGATAGGCAATGTCTCTGGTCAAGCTGAGATCCAGCTGGATAGAAATCTATCTCAGTGGATGATTAAAGTTTCCTCTTTTTTCCTAGTGGCATTAAACAATGCAGAAAACAGCTAACAAAAAATCAAAGAAAGAATCAAAGCCTTATGCCAAGACTGTATAAGTTACACTGCTAAACTTGAAAAAAGCTTTGGCTATTCTCCTAGCAGACCAAGAAAACAGGGAAGAAAATATTTTCTTTTCTTTTGAAAAGGGGAACTACGGGACAAACACAATAAAGTCAACTAAAGAAAAAGGGTTAGAATTTCCTAGAATTACTCCATGAAAATAATCCAAAAGAAAGGTGTTTTTTTTTTTTTTTTTGCTTTCATTAGTTTGTTTTTGATTCTTTGCACCTTTTTCCTCTAAAGAACTAGATCAATTTACTGTTACGGAATAATTATATGAGACTCACAAACATAAATAATTCTGGCTTAGCTTACTCAACTTCTAGAAACTAGAAACATTCAAAAGCAAAAGAAAAATGCTGAGATATAGATTACTGTATTTTTTTAAACCTAATTTGTTCCAAATAAATAAATAAAAAAGGCAGGATTTTGAATAATCTAAACCTGTTTTGCTTTATGTCATTTAAATTGAAAACCAATATGTCTGTTTCAGGGGAAATTATTTACATAATTTACTGTGCCAAATAACTACACAGCTGGAAGTGAAAAATCTTAACTTAAAATGTCTTTTTTTTTTCTTTTTTTTCCCCACCCAATTTCATTTGCTGATTTGATAAAAATGCTAGATGCAGGTGTAGACTTTGTTTTCTTTAATGTATTTAGATAAATTTGGCTAAAAAGTTATGACTGACCATCCAAAACAAAAAGTTGATGCCACCAAGGCAAATGAATTGGTGCTTCATTTTCTCCACCTCAAAACCAAAACCCAAAATCAAAGTGCTGCTGCCTGTGTATCTTATTCAGTGTATAAGGAGAGTTTCTTGTCCGAATTACATACTAGATATCAGGTGGAGTAGAGATAGTCAAGAAAGGTTTCCTTGAAATCCTACCTCTCCTGAAAGGTTAGGCACTTAAATTATTTGGGACAATTTACCCTGAATTTTTTTATGATCATGGACATTTAATAACCACCCTTTCAGAGAAAGGAACCATTTGCTCTCCACCTTGAAAAAAAGCAGTGGACATATCAATTCCTTTCATTCCCCAGTATCAATGTGAGCATGAAGTGCAAGGTTTGCTTAAATTGCTCTTTCTCCTGAGTATGGGAAAAAAGGAGGATTCAAGGTTATGCTTGTGCCCTCCCTGTTCAGGCTGAAAAGATCATCAAGAACAGATTGAGGACTGCCTATACTTCTGTAGATTAACATTCAAAATTGAAGGTACCATGAAGTGAGAACAGAAGAAAAATCTGTTCCAAACTTAGTAGATGAAGAATTCACATGAGAAACAGATGTTCTTATATTTTCTCCATTGAGGGTTCTTTCTCAAATTCTTTTTTTTTTTAAATTTGGTATCTGTATAATAAGAAATGCAGTTTGTGTCTCTTGTTGAGATCAAACCAAAAATACTTAAAAGGAAAATCCCATGTAATGTTCCATTTCACAATGCCTTTGAATTGCTTTCTCATGTTTTGATTCTTATGGAAAAATATAGGTGACCTACTAGATCAAGGAAGACCATATAAGTTACACTTGTAGAGCAGTAAACAACATCCTAGAATACAATAAAAATTAAATCTAAGAGACAGGAGCCCAAATACATTCACTTTCAACCAAAAACTTACTTTACACCTGGAAATGTTAAAGAGAATTAAAGAGTGCTAAATAGTGTAAGTTCAAGTAAGTGCTTACTGTGTACCACCTTTTACTATACTATAATTTTATTTTCTCCCCTATTAGGACAAAGAGTAACTATATTGAATGCCTGATTTCAGGAGGAAAACAGACTAACACGGCCCAGACACTGTCCTTGATCAGTTATGCTTCATTTACAAGATAAATCTAGTTTATGTGTTTATGTTGTGTTTATTCATACGTACATTTAGATGAAGAGGTCCTATATTGAGTTAGAAAGCTCAGCTATTGCTGGACCATTTGTAAGACTTACTTTTTTATTAACCTTAGTCATGAACCATCAGTTTCTAATGACCACACTGATTGGCAGAAAACGTATTCCTTAAGCTTTACTTATCATATATGCTGAGCTAAATTTTTTGCTGAAACTGAGCATTAAAAAGCGCACTGAATTACATATAAATATAAATCTGTTTTTTATAAATGAAAAATACTCCTGCAGTTTGTTATTTTTTGAAAGATGTACAAATAATAGAAAGACAGCACTACAGATGCTACTTTGGTTTTGATATTCCGTATAGAAAAATCTACAATGAAGTTTGAATTCTCCGAGAATCATTCATTCATGGATTGGTAACTGAAGTGAGTAATTTTGCATTGGTGTTGAAATGAAGCCTTCTTATTATTTCATAGTTTATGAATAATGAAAATTTGCAATGATATTAATGATGATGAAAGTAACTTACATCAAAACATAAAGAATTAATTGAGACAAAAAATGCATAACCTGCCTAATTATTTCTCACTAATAATTCTGTGACTTGAAGTTTGAATAGACGACGACTATTCCTTCTGCATAAGTACTACCACCAGTAGGGAATATTAAAAATATTGCCATTGTAACAAGTTGAAACAACATAAGTAGGCTTAACTGTAAACAACATACATATTCATTACCTTTACTAACACTTTCACCAGTAAGCTAGGAAAGAATATAGTATTATTTTCCTTATCTTTTCACACTCAAATTTTATTTTTCATCAGTTTGTCAATCTTATTATAGGCAACATTGCATTGCTTGCAGCTTAATGATTTAACTATTTTTATCAATCCATATAGATGTGTGCTGATTTCAGATATCAGTTCATGGCTGACAGAACATGTTATTAACCATTCTTAATTTTCTCTTTAAATAACAGAATATATGACATTAATTAACATATAATCTTGCTCTTCACAGTAACAAAATGGAGACTTCTTTTCAAAACAGACTATTCTATTGGAATATTATGTGGACATGAATTGGAAAATGAAATCAAATCACCTCCTGGCAACCAAAGTCTTTATTTTGAAGGCAGTGTAAAATATTGTCACAGAATGGTAACAAGAAATAATGATTGTTTTCAAAATTCCTACAACACAGCAGTACAAACCACTCAGAGTTCAGCCATCTGTGGAACTAGTCCTTGGAAAATCCTTTTACTTTCAACAGAGGTGATATAATCAATTTCTGATTTGAGCTGCAGTTACAACCATATTCATTTAAAGTCAAATTAAGTACTTCCCTGTAAAAAAAAAAAATAAAAGGAAGTACTGTCTATCTATGATGTAGAATTTTGATGTTATACAATTTTTTACTTATATTAGCTTTTGAACAAGTAAATACTTGTGCTTGAAACATGAGAAAGGCTCATATCCCATGCTCAATTTATGAGCATTCTTAACTCGTAGTGTTTGAGTAGTCCTACTGAATTCAACAAGATTATTGAATCTCTCCTATTGCTTTATTTTTCTATTAAGCATAAGAACAATAAATCATGATGCTGGTAAGATTAAAATACAAAGTGTTAGCGATATTACTGGAGATGGTAGCAGATTTTTAGACAAATATTGTAACCAACAGAAGATGTACAGACTGACCCTGTACATCATAAAACTTTTCAATTTGTAGACGTCAAATACAAGTCAAATATCTTGCTTTCCTGAGCAAGATATTCCAGTTTGCCCACTGTTTCTATCTACTTGCCTTTTTCTTACATGAATTTGTCTACTCGTCCTTGCTTGAACTCAAACATACTTTTAGAGTTCACAACATCCTGCAACTGTGAATTCTGCATGAATTACACACTGTGTGCAGTGTCAGTAGGAATCAGTGTTAGCTCCTTCTGTCTACACAGGAATCTCATCCCATGTATATTCCTAAACTGGAAAGAGAATTTGGTGGTCATTGCTGAAATTTAGTGAGCTGAACCTTTGGAAAGGTACCTATATCTGGATAAAAAGGAAGAGAAAGAAATGTACTTGTACTCTTTTTTAATATAGATGAGATTGTAAGCACCCTGAATTGATGATAAGTTCACATATATACAGAACAGTAATGGTCTATTTTTTCCTTAAGTTGTGCTATATATACATTTCTTGTTTAATACTAATATTCAAATTCCGATAAACTTCTGCAGATAAAACATCTTGTTCCAAAGTTTCTCAATTACCTATTGACAGAAGTTCCTTGACTTTTGTTTGGGCAATACAAGAAACAGAATTCTAAAGAGTACTGAACATCTTCTGGGAAAAAGAAAGCCCTCTTGAATATTGCTCAAATTCATCTTAGTATGAAGTTACCTTGACTGGTAAAGCATTTGGCACTGTTTCCCACAACATCCCCAAATCTAAGCAGACAAACTGAGTTACATTAGTACACAGTGAGGTGGATTGAAAACTGGCTAAATAACCAGACCCACTCGGTTTGGATCAGCATTGTAAAGTCCAGCTGGAGGCAAATCACTAGGGGCATAACCCAGGGGTTTTTACTGAGGACAACACTTTAATGCCTTCATTAAAGACCAGGATGCTAGGACAGAGCACACCCTCAGCAAGTTCTCACAGATAACACAAAACTGTGAGGAATAGCTGATGGATGGTTGTGTTGCCATCCAGAAGGGCTTAGACAGGCTGGAGAAATGGGGCTGAAAGAAATCTTGTGAAGTTCAGTGAAGAGAAATGCAAAGTTCTCTTCCTGGGTTGGATAACTCCAGACACCAGGATGCTCTGAATGCCAAGTGTCTGGAAAGCACTTCTCAGCCCTACAGAGAACTTTAGGGTTCTGGTGGACAGCAGCAATCCTTTCTCATAGCAAAGAAGGCCAAAAGTGTCCTGGACTGCACTAAGAAGAGTGCTACCATCAGTTCAGGAGAGGCAATCCTTTTCTACTCAGCACTGGTAAGACTGCATCTGGAGTGCTGTGTTCAATTCTGAACTGCTGAGTATGAGAAAGGCATAGACTTACTGAAGTAAGTCCAACATAAAGTCTTTGTGGTAAGGAACTGGAACCTCTTTCATATGAGAAGAGCCTGAAAGCTGGCACTGTTCAGCCTAGAGAAGGAAGACTCTTAGAAAATATCCTCACTCTGCCTGAAATGGAGAGCTGGACTGGATAATTTCAAGAGGTCCCTTCCAACATAAACGATTCTGTGATTCCATGATTCTTGATCCTCATGATATTTATATTGGTCCAGTCCTCTACTTTCTGAGGTCACTCTGAATTGACACTTTGCCACTTTTGTCAGCCACTCCACCCAGTTTAGTGGCCCTAAAAGCTTTCCTGATGTTGCACTGGTATCATTGTTCAGTTCACTGATAAAGATGTTGAAAAAACAGGACTCAGTGTTGACCCCTGAATACTCTGCTTGTCAGTGGCTGTCATCTGGACATTACACTATTGCTCATATTCTTTGCACACAGGGATCCAACAGGTTTTCTGCATGCCTAAATACCCATCAATTCATTCAGCCATTGCAGATGTCTTCAGCTTCTGTTTTATTTTCTGTTATTTTGTGTACATAGGACAGAGTGTAGTGTACAAAGGTCAAATGCCTTGGCCAGTAAGCACTGCTTTCCTTACAAAGAAAAGAAAAGAGAGAAGTGAAAATATTATCACTGTTTAATTAGTGACTTCTTTAAAAAAAACCTGTCCATTTACTTTCTGATAAAAGAAAATAGCATAGGATTTGTTCTATTTACTGGATTATAAGCATTCTTAATGACTGACATGTTAACAGCTTGTATATATTTTTTTTTCAAAATTTAGTGCAATTAAGACTGTAAAACTAATTAAGGAAAAGAAACAGTGGTATTCTCTATGTATTGTTTCTTTGAAAGAGATTTTAAAAATTTGGTTTAGCTAAGTATGTGATACAGAGAATAATGGGGTTTAGATGGCTTACCAGAGTGCGTAATTAGCTAAATAATGTGGAATTCTGTGACAATTACTGAAGTCTGTTACTGGGAATTATGTTAGTATTTTGTCATGGTATTAAAGGCTTAAAAGTGGAGAACAAAAAAACTTTCAAGTAAAAAAGGTTAATGAGACTTACACAGGTAATGTGCATGGAGCTTAAAATGTAGTACTTGTGACATTATACTCCTTGTGGAAACAAGGAATGGTCATATTAGATCATTCTTAATTCAGGGCCATAAAAACGGCATACAAAGTACTATACAACCACAAAAGGCAGACTCTAGACATGTGATGCCTCAGGGAGAGTTACATGCTGGCTACAGAGCCATTAAAACACTTGAAAATAAAGTTTTATTAGATTTTATGCCTTGGCTCAGCATTGGCAATGTGTAGATCTACATATCTGTCCAGGCTAAATTAAAAAAAAGGAAACAACACTTAATCTCCAAAACAACACTATCAGTTATATTTTGTAGTGGCACCACAGTCACCAGAATTCCTAGGTAGCTTATAATTGGGAGGGACAGGGGATGAGAGCCAAGGCATGGTATAACCTAGTGGTCATGATTCTGTTTCAGTTTTAAATCAATGTAATTTATAAATGATGAGGGGAGACAACATGCCTCCACAGCGGAAGGAAGCTCAGAAATATTATCTGTCAGTATTCTCTTCGAGAAGAATTGTCTTTCTGATCCTAGCAACCATTCAGTCACATTGTAAATTCAGTCAGCCTGATGCAAGCCCTTTTCACTATAATAGCTTAAAGTAAGATGAACTGCTAAAAGCAGTGAGGTACGTTTTTGCTTTTCATAATTTTACACATTTTGAGCAAATTTTTATAAGTGTTTAGACATATCAAGATACAGCAAATCATCTAGTGGGATTTCTGTGGCATGACTAACATGCAAAACAGTTTCTAAATATCTAGAGAATTTCTATCTACTTAAATATTTTAAAGTCTGACCCAGTTTTGGAAGCATATGGCAAAGAACTGAAAAATGAGCATCATGAAGAGGGTGGGTAAAAGATAATTTGTCTTTTCTGGACAAGAACTAGAAGAGCGTTGAAGCATAGTGCCTGTCCATAGCCTGTGGAACACTGTCAAAGGGAATTGCAGATTCAAGCTTTCAAGATTCAAAGAGTTTGGACAAGTATTCAAGGGCTGATCAAATGTTGGTCACTATAAAGAAGATTTAACAGGTCTAAGACAACCCTCAATCCACGGATGGTGTTTGGAAGCTGAGAAAAATCTTAGACTGCCAGAGTAGTGGGAACTGGATTCTATGTTTATCTAGATATTGCTCTTCATAAGAGTCTTTGAGGGGTCACTTATGGAGAAAGTTTATTGGGCTGATCCAATATGGACATACATATACAAATGCAATTGTAGTCCTGATCATGAGTTACAGGGAAGAAAAACAAAGTGTGACTCTTAGGAACAAAGGTGTGCATATCATGCATGAAAGAGTCTGAAGTTTAAGAAGAACCAACTAATTATCTCTTATCAGCAGGCAAAGGGAGAAAATCTGCCTGTTGTGTCACAGGGTGAAGGGGCACTTGCTGCACTCCCCCAAGGGATCTCCAGAAGGAAGTGGCAGGGAGGGAAAAGAAATGTACTTTCAGAGACCCAAACAGGACAGTGGTCACGGGACCATACCCTCTGCATGTGCCCCACTCATTGCAGCTGGCCCTAGCCTTCCTGAGGAAAGCTGAAATTATTAGCATAAAATGCCCCCAAGAAGTACTGGGCTGGGGAGCATAATACTAGGGAAAAGAAAGGTAGAATCTAGGAAGGATTTTCTCTTTAAAAGATCTTAGAAGATGATTAATGAGCTTCTCTGTAATAATTAGATTATGTGGACTCTTAGACTGTTAGAATATTAATTGGGCTAGTGATAAATTCCTGGCTCATATGGGAGGTGTTTTGCTGATGCCATAATGAATTCCTGAGAATTGCAAGAGCAGGAGCTCTACTGTAGGGCTGGTGTAACAAAGTCTGTGGCTGGGCACAGCGAGGGTGATTACAGGGACTGCAACCTCACCCTGGCATAGCTCCTGGCATTAATAATGAAGAAAAATCTCTTAGAGGCAGTCTTGAAGAAAGTCCCCCATTCTCACAGTGTAGTAACTTCAGTTTATGCATTAATCCAGAGGCCAGTCTTTCTGCTTTCATCTAGCCTTACACTTCCAAGCCTTTGCAACTGAGTAATAAAATGATTACCGGTGAAATTTGATTACTTTGGTTATAACATGATATAACAGGTTATCTGCCCGTTTGAGATATGTAAGTTTCTTTTGCAGGTCTGTGTGGCTATAGCAGCCAAGTTTCTCATCAGAATGTTTATATAATATGCAGAAAGAGCCAAAATATTTGCATGATTGCCTTAAGAACGAAGTATTGGGGTATTTGCTTGTTTGGTTTACTAGTGACCCATGAATTATTAAAGTGTTTTAATTTGGAAAATATCCTAAATTTTTCAAGTTGTGTGGAGGGGATTGTTAATGCAGTAAGTGGAACCTTGGTAAGAGAGATCTGTGCTTTACAAAAGGTATCTCTCAGCTGTGGCTTACTGTGGAACACTTTGTCTTTATAGGATTAACTATAATGAAAGCATAGAGAAAAGACAAGTGGAGATCAACCATTTTAGCTAAGAGCAGAGTGGCTGATTTCTCTTGTGCCCCTATTCCCCATGAGAAAAATCACATTGCTCAGGAATCTAGAGCAGCTGTATCTTTAACTAGCACTGCTGAGGCATTGATCTCTCACTGCCATCAGGCTTTTATAATTTTTCTCCTAAGTGAGATAGGATGATAGTTGCTCCTTTATGTATAAGCTACTTCCTCATCTTGTAAAGTCATTAATTCCCTTCCCTTATTGCTTATGAATTCATCTTGAGGGCCTGACAGTCTTTTTCTAATCTTTTTGCTCTCTCTTTCCCTTCATTCAGAGATCTAGCTTTCTGCCTGAGGTTGTCTGACTGCTTATGGATTATCTGCTTCTCTACAGCAAACTCTCTTCAGTTACACTGAAAAAAAAGCAAAAAAAAAAAGCCCAAAACCTAAATAAATCCAGCAGATTTGTTAGACAGTCTGCTTTACCATACCAGTTGTCAGACAATTATTTTTTTATTATTTTTTTCAGCTAATAAGTATTTTGTGAAAAAAAATTTTGTCAGTGACCATGTTTATTATGGTATCAGAAAAATATCACGCACAATTTTGTCTACGAAAGTCAGAAATTTATATTTGGAAATTTTTAACAAGCAATGTTTTAGCCTACAGACACAAGAACACAGTTTAAAAATCCACCTAGAAATGACTATTTTTGTCATCAAAATATTCTGAAAGTGTAATGATAGGTTTCATTTTCAGTTAAAAATATCAGTGAGATTTTTTAGACCATGAATTATCTGAGAGATAGCACTCTCCATTTTATAGACTGAAGAGAACTACATATTTCTATATAATCCATGAGTAAAACCAAGATATGCTAATTTCTGTCAAAAATCTATATATTGATTTTATGACCATTTAGGATGTTTACTATCTATCATACTTGCTTATAGAAAATGTAATTATTTCCAAGGTATTTTATTAGAACCTCTGAATGGCAGTTTTATTAGATTAGAATCAGAACACAAGGGGGCTCACTTGCTTTACTTTTCTGGATTTTCTTGTAATACTGATATCATACAAAACATGGTTTTCCTTGGAATTATCCAGGACACATTTTATAAACCTATAAAGGTGACTGAAGGGTAGGTTATTCTACTTTGAGAAAGAGAAATTTAATCTTACAATTTTTTTTCTTTTGTTCAAAATATATCATTTTTCCTTAATTCAGCTGCTCACAAAACAATTACAAAAATGAAACCCTATTCACTAATACATATTAAATTTAATGTGTATGAAGACATTAATTTAAAAATCTTTTTTTAACCAGGTGGATGAGGTTAGTCCAATCTTTGCAAACCTGTTGTCTTGTATGTATGGACCTTCTTAGACCTATGATGAAGCATTCCACCTTTGGAAAATGTTAATTACCTTTGCCAAAGTAAATAGAGTGGGTTAAATAAAGCATTTCACTATTAACTGAGGAGGACTGACACCTCTTATACTTTAGAGGAATAAAAACATTACTGTTGTATGACAGAGTTGCTTTGCCAGAGAAAAATAAGCTTTTCACTTCCTGTATTTCATCTGATTGCCTGTATACACACTGAAGGTGATGGCTTCTTCACAAAGGAACAGATGAGGGGTTTTCTTACATGGATCTGTTAAAGCACGCAGTCCCTTTGTCTCTTTGAACTCGTGTGCAGAAAATATTCATTCTTCAATGCTTTCTTCTGGTTCAGATTATCCTGTGCTTGCATTTCAGGCAGAATATATCTCTTATTTTTAGTAATATTGCTTTGTACCCTTATATCCCCATGAAAAAGACAGAGCAAATTTCCTCCCTAAATATTTCAACCTAATTTCCTCCTCAGGAGGAAGAAAACTCATCAACAAAAAATAGCTGGTTTTCCCTTTTATGCTCTTGAAACATTGGTTGACTAATATTATCCCAAATAAATTCTGACATTTTCAATGATGCTGAGAAAAAAACAAAAACCACACTAATAGTGAAGTGATTCTGAAACTTATGCAATGAAAACAATTGTGTCCATTCTAGGTATATTAGGTAAGCAGAAAAATAATCAGTTTTCTGCAAAATGAAAAAAGGTGAAATAAACTCCAATAAAAATATTTGCAAGTCTCTCAGATCAAAAACAAGAGTGACTTTATCCTGGTTTTACAGAGATGTTAGAGAATTTATTAATTTGAGTTTGATGATGGATATATAAGATGTTTCCAAAATGTTGGCTCACTTTAAGAGATGAAATTCTCTTTGAGAGAAACCAACTTCAAATAACTTACCTGTTGAGATGCTATTTGGTTTGAGGCATTTATTTTTGCAAAAGCTCTTAGAAGTTTTAGGTCCCTCTGGGGTCTTAAGGCTTGTGCTGAGCTGGATAAAATATTTGAAAGCGAGGAAAGAAATACAGTCTAATAACAGTAGTTACTAGGCAAAGCCATGCTTCAGCCAAGGAAAACAAGCTCTGGACAGATTGTGGCTTGCTCACAAAAATGAAGGTAGGCCATTGCATTACCCCTTTCCTGCCCCACCCTCCTACCCAAATGAGATTAGTTCTATCAACAGGAAGTAGACATGCTGTGAATAATAGCTTTGTGATTTATATATATCTATCCATAATATGTTGGCTAAAAATGTCCATTACTGCATTTTTCTCTCATTAGTTTCATAAGACCTTTTGCCAGAAGAAGGAATTCAGGCTTGTACACAACATTTTCTCTTTTTCTGTGTCACATGGGTTTTGACAAGTCCATTAGCAAAAATTTACCGTTTGAAATATAATTTTGGATTGAGGACCAAATGCTGCAACTCTTACTCTTGTTAGTTACCTCAGTATGGACATCGAGAATTTTCTTTTTAAAGGTTCCAGATTATAGAAAAACAATTAGACTACACTAAAATGGTGTAGCTGAAACCATACTATCCTGTATTTAAACCACAGTCTATGACTTCTAACTGTAGTTTCTTTGGTTAAGCAAATAGTATTCATGTCCATTCAAAAAATAAGCAGCATTTAGCTGATTGTGTTCATACACTTGAGCATGTCAAATGCCTGATGATAAAAACCAATAGCATAACAGATTCAGTCCAAGTACCTGGAAGAGTTGAAGTAGGTTTTTATCCGACCTCCCCATCACATGTGGAAATAGATTGTTAGATTCTTTAATGATACATAAAAATACCTTAAGCTTTCTGTAGACAACCAGAAAGTATTCTATAGATTGTTTAGCAAAAATAAGATATGCATGCTGGCAGAAAAGGGATAAAATTGAAGTATTCCTGCTTTCACTTTTCCTGACTTATCACATAATTTGACAGAGAGATGTTAGTGTAGGTAATTGTCTTGATAATTCAACAGTTCCAGTAAGGATTGATCTTATATATTCAGTTACAGTGCTCTTGCCCCCACAGTGTTAGGCTCCAGTAAAATACACAGATTGGATTAATCCATCTGCCAGCTGAAGAAGCTGACAAGGTTAGAGGTCGCAATAAGAATCCGTCATGTGTTTGTTTGCTTTCAGTACCATTTGTTTACCATGTATGGATTTGGTGAGGTGAAGGAGTCCCTGCACTGCAGTCAAGCAGCTGAGCATATCTGTGTTTAGATTTTCTTCTTAGGTGGCCAACTCATGGTTCAAATGACTTGGCTTCTTCTGTACACAAGCAGTGATGAGCTGTTCAAGCACCAATGGCTTGTCACAGCACCAGGTTCCTGGAACAAAAGCAACTTCCCACTCAAGCCTTTTTGCCTGCAGCTTGTGCTCCTTCCCCCATTATATGGTTCCTTTTCTGTTTTGTTTCAGCCTCCTGTCTGGTTACTCGGAATTAGAAGTCACTGTTGCAAAGTTAGTGAGAGAAGAACTACAGTCTGGCAGTGTCAGGACAATGGAACAGCGGGGTAACTTGACTGATCTGTTGACTTTCTTTATTGTACAGGTTCAAACAGGTTCTCATGAATTAAGAGAATAGATGAAGGTATTCTTTTTTAAAAAATTGCTTTAAAAAAGTTTGTCACAGTTTTTAAGGACTGTCAGAGAGATTTAAGGAAAAGTTAAGAGGACATGAACACTCACTGACTGAGGTTTTCACTAGATCCCTTGAGAATTACAAGGTTTATTTTTACCAGTCCTAACAGGCATCTCTCTGTGAATTTGCATTTTTTTTGAAAAGTCTCCCCAGATTCTTTGTTACCACTATTTTTCTTGTATACCAATCTACTTCAAATCACTAAAACCACATGAAAAAACGCTTCCAGCAATTGATCATATTCCACTTTTGGAGTCTGTAATTCCCCAAAGTGTACTGTAGTAAAGCATGAAATGCTAAAGAAAAGCACTGACAACCTATTTCTAGTTTTGGATTTCTAAGCAAAACTTTGTTTATGGTAATGCAAATTAAAATAAACTTGTAAATAGTTATACTCCTTCAGTAAGTGAATGACAGAACTGAATTGATAGAACTCTGTTGAAATTCATGGGGTTACCTTATTTATGTGATCCAAGAACCTCACCTGAACAAAACATTTAAAACCATATTGTATTTTTAATTCCTTTTACCGACTAAGAATGATATCAGAAGACAAGTCTACAGGGTGAAGTCCAACAGAAAAATTTCTGAGTTAGTGAAGAGCTGGCATGTATTAATGACATTGTACAAGAATGTCTGGATCACCCCCTACCTGAAGTCTACATACTTAGCACTATTGTGACTATGAAATTGGGCTGCCCCCTTGTAAGCTTTCCCTGTAAATTGAACTTACAGACTTCAGATTTTTGTTATTTAAATGCAGCTATAGTATCTACAGGACTAAGTGGCCACAAAGATAAAGTATCTTGGAATCTTCACAAAATGTCTTTGTACACAGTTATACAGATGTGCCTGAAGTGCGTATGGCCTGAACTTAAGTGTTATTTTTACATACTTTCATATAATGAAGAGTGTCATGGCTGCATAAACAACTATCTAATGAAATATTCTTGGTTGAAAAATAATTTTAGAACATGTAAAAAACATCGTGCTCCTATGCCAGATGGTGAAATCTATGTCATATAATTCTCTATTTAGCTGCGTGTTATATTGCAGCTTTGAATAACCTGGCATGCTGGAGGCAGGCTGAAGCCCATCATCCAAAAATACAAAACCAGTTATTTTGGGGAAATGTTATGGGAAAAACTATTGAATGTTTCTCAAAACATAAAGGTTAAAACTGTCAGTTATATGTAACAGGTTGACAGTGTCATTAGAATTCTATAGTGATGTCTTAGAGATATTTTGGCAGTATATCAGAGAGTGAAGAAATAGTGATTGAATATGCAGATTTTTGGAAACTGTCTACAGCTGAAGCTGCTATACTGAAAACAAACTTCCATGTGCTTGCCAGGATCTAAAAAAGAAGTATTGTGGAGAACCGATCTGCAGTCATTGATGAAACAGTCTTAAGTAATTACAGGGTGTTGCAGTATTGCAGAGAAAACTTGTGCAGTTTATGGATTTCAGACTCTGTAGTTGCAGTGCACGTCAAATAGAGTGTTAGAGCAAAGTGCGGTTTATAGACCTTGGATTATATGAACTTCAAAATGGTGTAGACTTATCACCTGATATTAAGGACTCCATATCCTGAAAGGGAATTAAATTTTTTTTTAAAAAATCAAATAGATCAACTTCTAGAATTTTTCTAGTTATACTTGTAGTATGCTATAGTAATTTTATCCTTTATGGAAGGATAAAACCAGTTTGCACTTCTGAATGGAGATATAAAAACAAAATATAACTTTGTTCATTATTATATTGTTTGTATCTTCATATTAAATTTTGAATATATTTCTATTATTTTTAATGGGGATGGATCAATACATAATGCAGATCCATGGAATACTGTAGTACGTACATGCAGTATTCCCTTTCTATGACCAGACAATCCTTTTTATGCATCAGGCTGGAAGGACATAGCAGTTTAATGCTATTTGAAATTTTCTTTGAGAAGCTGTGGTTCTAGCAGGCATCATCATTTAGCACTAATGTAGTTAACTCCTCTTGTGGGTATATGAGTAAGTTACTAAGCTTGCAGTGATGCTGTTTCTAGAAAGTTTTCTTTACCTAAAAGCTTCCAAGTGAAAAAATGATTTAAGAGGGTAGAAGAAAGAAGCTTTACTGTGTGGTTCAAGCCACTTTTTCATCTTTTTTTTTTATTGAGAACTGAATGCTCAAGCTGGACTGAGTTCCCTGGAGAAGTGGCTTACCTACTCTATATGGTATTTGATTGTCTCATTTCAGGAGTAAAGACTTCAGTATAGCAAGGTAACCTCAGTTTGAAACAGACCCTTTGTCACATCTTTCAGAGTATTAAAAAAAGAGTCATTGTAAAGACTTACTGTTGATTTGAAATAGTATGTACAGTCAAATGACTACAGAAAAAACTGAAGAAATTAAGTCAATGCTATATTAAATGAAATTAGCATGACCTGAAATAAAATTTATAAATTAACTTCATTGTTTTGTTTTCTTCAACCAAAAGACCAAAACTTTCACTTTTCGTGGCATTTAAAAATAATATTTATCAAGAAAATTTTTATTTTCATTCTTTTCATTCCCCTTTTATTTCTCTTTCCTTTGTACATGATCTGGAGGCTGGAGCTAGATGTATATCAAGGAATTTTGCTGATGATACTATTTTAGGAGGAGCTATGGATTCCCTCAAGGGTAAAAGAGGCCTTCTAGAGAGATCTGAATAGACTAGGGAGCTGAGCAATGATATGATCCAGTGGGTGGCATCCCTGCCCATGGCAGGGTGGTTGAAACTAGATGACCTTTAAAAGTTCTCTTCCAACCTAAAACCATTCTATGATTCTGTGATTCTACAGTTCTATTATTCTATGACCATATGAAATTCAACAAGAGAAAATGCCAGATTCTGCACCTTGGGCAGGGTAAACCTGGTTGTACATACAAATTGGGGGATGACAGGCTGGAGAGCAGCCCCACTGCAAGGAGCAGGTCCCTTTCAACCTGTGATAGCCTATGATTAATCCCAGGTCTAGTTTGCTTTTCTTGTTAAAGAATACATATTTACTTGGAGAAATCCTATCCTGTGCTGAGCAGGAAAGGTGACTACATTAAGCTTAGCAATAGGTTTTTAACTTCTGGCTGCTTCCTCCTCCCTCCCTCCCTCCTTTCCCCACCCTTCCATTTCTTATAATGGCTTTAGAATACCTAGCTAGATTTAGGTAAATAACTGCAGCATTAAGGCAGAGAACTCAGTGTTTGAGCTAGAAAATTCACCTTCTTTCTGCATTCTGTTCAGTGCTGTATAACCTGATATGTTCTTGCGACAGATAGGTGAAAATTATTTGAGTCCCAAAAAATATTTTGGCCAGTTATATTAGCTTAGCCAACTCATACCAGGAATGTTTTACCGCATAAAATTGACATTATTCAGTGATTTATCTTCATTGTTTTGTTACCAGACTTTTTATTATTTGAAGAGATATTAAGAATTGGCCTTTCAAGAAGTGGCAAACAGTACATTGTTTACATGTGCAGTGACTCAACAGTAGTCAACAACTGATGATTCATTACCATATGCTACAGTTTCCACAATTTCTGGTGATTATTAGTTAAGAATTTTGATCCAGTCTTAAAAGACAGCTTATGAGTTCGTGAACATTCTGAAGGTGAAGACCCCAGGCAGGATTCATCTTACTCGGCTTTAAACACGTTCAGTTGTGATGTCTGCCTTTAGCTCTGTTTCTGTTAAATTGAGAGAAATATGTGCCTCTGTTCCGTTGTTCATCTGACCAAATGTAGCTGATCCCCCTAAAATGAGATGAGCTGTACAGTAGAAGTTGTAATTGCCCCCCATGTTCTATAAAGGGGAATCTAGACAGATGATCTGAGATACACTGTTTGCACTAAAATACAAATAGAAACCCTCTTACCACGGCAAAGCTGACTAGTTTGTCCTTTCAGTTCACAAACACTGAGAGGGAGTGTCTCTTCTCCAATTCAGGCTTCCCTTGTCCTCCGTTCCTTCACTAACTTCCCTTAGATGGTTCAAAGCCACAACTTGAAAACTCCCTCATACATGGAGATGTTAACATTTCAGTGATGAACATACTTTCTAGATCAGTTTTTACTCTTTGGCCTGTGTCTGATGGAGATGTCTCTGCACTTCTTGGTGCCAAAGTTCTGCTAGAGAAAAACAATTTTTGAAGATATTTCTAGGCTGGGAGGATGGAGTGTGGTTGATCTGACCAACAGTGTGTGATGTAGTAGCATTTTAGTCCACAGAAACTCTGCCCTTTTTATTCATGTGCTGATACAGTGGAATTCACTAACATATAACCTTTTATTTCTCTGATCAGGAAATTTTATTGAGTCTGTCTGGGAAGGAGTTAACTTTTCTCATAGCAGCACTTACACTGCTGTGCTTTGTGTTTGTAACTAGAACAATGTTGGTAACACTCCGGTGTTCTGGTGACTGCTGAGCAGTACTACACATAAAAGCATCAGTGCTCTCTCTTCTAACTTACCCTCCAATGGCCTGTAGGCTGAAGGTGAGCAAGGTTGAGAGGGAACACGGCTGGAGTAGCTGACCCAAACTGACCAGAGAGATGCTCCTTACCAGGTGACATTGTGCTCAGCATGAAACCTTAAGAGAAAGGAGTGGAGTGGGCATTTGTTAGTAAGGCATTTGTCATTAAGGTATTTGTCTTCTGGAGCAACTGCTATGCATATTGAGGCCCTGCTTCCTAAGAAGTGACTGGGGAATTTGAAAATAAATCTCTTTTTCCTTTGTTTCTCAGCATTGCTTTTGCTTTTCTTTGTTAAGCTGCCTTTGTCTCAGCCCACAAGGGTTTTATTCTCACCTTGTTTTTTCCCCTTTGTCCTGCTGAGGAGGGGGAGCGATGGAGCAGCTTGGTGGACACCTGAAATTCCACCAAGATCAACTCACTGCAGGACCCAATAATTGTTACTCAATTTTAAAAGAGAAGAAGAGGATGATTTTGCTAGGGAAAAAATATTAACTGCAAATTGTTTATTCAACTTTAATTTTCAGATGAAACAGGAATAAATCATTTAAGCGCTCACAAATTTTGAGCTGCCTTGAAGCTGTGGACACTTAAAAGTTTGTTTTTTAAAAATTTATATGTTTAATTAATAACCATCTCTTACATATATATCATAAATGGTTGGCTTCTTTTTATTTGAAACTATGCTCAAAGTTTATTACTTTCTAGTGAAAAAGTGAAAGATTATCTTTCATATGTTAAAATAAACTGAAATTGATGACACTGAGACATATAATATAAATGGAAGCAGAACAGAAAACCTAGTTCTGAAAGTTGCTTCATAAATAATTCATGACTTCTCTAGAAATAGTTCATGAGCTTTTTATGACATTTTGTAAGCCCTGAAGTTTTTATTATCATGAGTTCTGTACTGCTTCAGTTGTAAGCTACTTTTGCCAATATATAAAACATGCAGTTGGAAGGGCAGTAAAACCAGGTATCTTTGCCCCATAGTGCACATTTTCTTATTTTAGGTTGTATTCTTGGGCATTCCTAATGAGCTGAAGCATTTAACATAGTACCTGATATATTTGTTAACTAACTACGAAAAAACAAACAAACAAAAAAAAACCTAACCAAAAACCAGATAAAAAGATGGACCTGCATCTGGAGAAAGGTTTAAAGCTGATAGATTTGCACAAAGAGTTCACAAGAAGTAATAAATTCAATTTCTTTTCAGGTTCTTTCTCCTTATGTAACATATCTAAAGTCAGAGCATGACTGATTGATTACCCACTCTGTGTTTTACCTCTTTTCCATTGATTGTGATAATTCAAAGCTTAGTTTTTATTTCATAGTTATGATTGAGAAGATAAATAGTTTCTGACATATATGACACAGTGCTCATATTAATTTAAAATTGAAGTCTTGCAAAAAAGCTTCCAACAAGAATTCATTGTCTCTCAGTAATTTTACTAGAAAAATTTTGTTAGAGTATTTTCAGAAATCAAACCTGTAGGAGGGGAAGTGAGAAATCATGGCTTTGGGGGATTTTTTTTGAGTTTATTTTTCTATTTTTAGTTGTTGTTTTTGTCATTGTTTCTAAAGAAAGCTTTTCTTCCCGCTTTATTTGCCCAGTTCTGGTTTACAGCAAGAAAGTTTGAAAAATCGAACAGAATTATTAGTGCTTTTTTTAAGCAGTAATAATAATACAGAATATCATACTCATTTGATACATTCGAAACTGGGAACTACACTTAATCAGGGTCTCAAATTTAAACACAAAAATACTGGGACACATGTGCAAGTCACATTAGGATTCAGGAACAGTACTTCAATGTCTTTCCAAATGTGTTTAACTTGGGAATCCATCTTTTGCATGTTGTTGAAACTTACAGAAGACGTCCCATATTTTCAGATGGAAAGTTACAAAATATTTTCTTTTTTTTTTCATAGTCTTGTCAGAGACTAAGCCAAACTTCCCACTCTAAGAGAGTAATATGAAATTGTGTGGTCAATAAACAAGAAAAAAAAAGGAAAAAAAGGAAGGACAAAATGGTTCTATGAAAAAATAGAATTTTATTCTATATTTTCCTTAGATATGGTTTTGTCCTAGATCTCAAAGTCCATCTCTACGAATTTATGTATTGGCAGCCTTGTTTTTACAGTTTACTTTTACAGTCTTCTTTTACTTCTATTTCAATAAAATTTTTTATCTTCCTTTTGCCCAATCTCCTCTGCTTTGACAATTTTTCACTTCAGAGCATTCAGATGACTTTTTTTCTTTTTGACTTATACATAGAGACAATTGAGACATGCACACAGTCTATCATTATCAGAGTAATGTCTACCATTTTTAATAGTCAGTGAAATTCTTTAAACACGATGAGAATTTTTGAATCAATCTTAGCCCTCAGTTCACTCATATTTTAAGCATATTCTTAAATTTGTCTTTATTAAGCAAAACACAATAACCAAATTCTAAGGTGCTGCTGATTTCACCAGGGATTGAGCACATGCCCCCCAAAAAAGGTAAAACCAATGCCTAAACTTCTGAATTAGGATATTGACAGAATCACGCAAGCACAGAATTGTTAGGGTTGGAAGGCACCTCTGGAGATCGTCCAGTCCAACCCCCTCTGCCAAGGCGGGGTCACCTAGAGCAGGGGACATAGGAATGCATCCAAGTGGGCTTTGAATGATTCCAAAGAGGGACACTCTGTTCCCTTCCTGGGCAGCCTGTCCCAGTGCCTTGCCATGCCCAATGTAAAGTTCTTCCTCATGTTGTGGTGAAACTTCCTGTGTTTTAGTTCATGGCAATTGGTCCTCATCCTGTCTCTGGGCACAACTGAAAAGAGTCTGGCACCATCCTCTTGGCACACACCCTTGACATATTTATGTGCATTGATGAGATCCCCTCTCAGTTTTATCTTCCTTGACTAAACAGGCCCAGCTCCCTCAGTCTCTCCTCTTAAGAGATGCTCCAGACCTCTCATCATCTTTGTGGCCTCAAATGGACCCTCTCCAGTAGCTCCTTGTCTCTCTTGTACTGAGGATCGCAGAACTGGACACAGCACTCCAGATGTGACCTCACTAGGGCTGAGCTGAGTATAGGAGCAGGACCATCTCCCTTGACCTGCCAGCCAGACTCTTCCTAGTTCACCCCAGGCCCTCCTGGCCACAGGCCATACTGCTGGCTAATTGCCAACTTCAGCAAGTTGGCTAATTGTCAGTTGTCATTCACCAAGACTCCCAGGTCCTTCTCTGCAGAGCTGTTCTCTAGTAGGTCATTCCCCAGCTGGTACTTGGGGTTAGTCACCCCCAGGTGCAGTACCCTACACTTGCCCTTGTCAAACTTCATTAGGTTTCTCTCTGCCCAATCGTTCATCCCATCAAGGTCCCGCTGAATGGCAGCACAGCCTTCAGGTGTACCAGCCACACTTTCAGTTTTGTATAATCAGTAAAACTGCTGAGGGTACAACCTGTTCCTTTATCCAGGTCATTGATAAAGAAGTTGAATAAGACTGGACCCAGTACTAATCCCTGGGGAATGCCACTGACTCCAAGCCCACTCAGCTAATCATAACTCTCTGAGCTCTGACATTCAGCCAGTTCTAGGTCCACCTCCCTGTCCATCCACCTAACCCACATTTCCTGAGCCTACCTATGGGGATGTTATGGCAATGTTGAAAGCCTTTCTGGAGTTAAGGCAGACAGCATCCACTGCTCTGTCCTAATTTACCCATCCTGCTATGTCACCATAAAAGGATATTGGATTGGTCAGTGTGATTTCCCCTTTGTGAATCCATTCTGGCTACTCCTGATTACCTTCTTTTCTTCTATAAGCTTGGTGATTACCTCCACAATGATCTGTTCCATCACCTTTTCAGGGATGGAGGTGACACTGACTGGTCAGTAGTTTCCTGTGTCCTCCTTCTTGCCCTTTTTGAAGATGAGAGCAACACTGACATTACTCCATTCATTGGGCACTTCTCCCATTCTCCATGATTTTTCAAAGATGATGGAGAGCTGCAGAGAAACAACATTTGCCAGCTGCTTCAGCACCCATTGGTGCATTCCACCAGGGCCCATGGATTTGTAGATGTTTAGTCTGCCTATCTGACCTATAACCCAACCTCCTATGACCAAGGGTAAATCTTCCTTTCTCCAGTCTTCTTCTCTTACATCTGAGATCTGGAACTCCTGAGGGCTGAGTTAAGTAGTAAAGACTGAGGCAAAGATGGCATTCAATACTTCTGCCTTCTCTGTGTCCTCCTATACCTGAACACTCACGTGATTCAGCAGTGGCCCCTCATTTTCCCTAATCTTCCATTTACTGCTGATGTACTTGTAGAAACCTTCCTTGTTGTCCTTGACGTCTTTGCCAGAGACAATTCCAAGTGGGCCTTGACCTTCTTCATTGTATTCCTGCATACCTTGATGATGTTCCTATAGTACCCTCATGTGCCCTGGCCCTTTTTCCATATCCCATAAATTTCTTTCTTCTTATTGATATTTTCTAGCAGGTCCATGCTCATCCTACCCATTTTTCCTGATTTCGTCATCCTGGGATATACTGGTCTTGAACTTGGAGGAAGCGGTGCTTAAATATTCACCAGCTCCCTTGGCCTTCCTTCTCTTCTAGAGCCCTATCCTGCGGGATTCCTCTAAGCAGGTCCCTGAAGAGGCTGAAGGTAGCCCTCTGGAAGTCCATGATCATAACCTTTCTCACTGCTCTGCTACCTCTTCATTCAATGCTGAAAGGGATACAAACATGGAAGATCAGTTTTGTATGAAGGTGCCTGGGAGGTGAGTGTTATGAATGTGGTGTTTTGTTCATACATGATATTCTTCTTACAATGCCACTTTTGCACTAAAACTGCTAGTTGCTACCTCTGAATGCCAATTTCCGCTTTCTCCACGTGCATCAGACAGATAGGTCCAGAATTGTTGTCTGACTTGCTGGCCTTTCAGCTGCTTGTTATGTTGTGGCAATAAAGAACAGGAATAAGTGAGTTTTCGATCTTCCATTCTCCACCCATAATCATGGCTGCAGACAAATAAATCCATCTTTATGGGTAGTATATAAAAGTTCCTTCCACATTATTATATGATGATTTCTTTTAGAAATACCTAGTTTTCTTCAGTTTGGAAAAACGCCGAAGTTCTGTGCAAAATTAGTTAAAGAAAAAAACATCTTAACATGTTTCCTGGGCACATAACACAATCTTTGTTTTATTTTGTTTTGCATAGAACAAGAGTTGACATGTTAGACAGAGGGTGAAATTTTAAAATTACTATGGTAAACAAAGAGTAAAAATTTCACTGAAATCTGTAAATGAGAAAGAAATATAAAAATCAAACTAGTATTAAAGCAATATGAGCCTTCAAGTATAGAAACATGTAGAGCATATCGTGTTTCAGTTGGAGATACTGGGAAGTGAATATAGAGAAAAGATGGAAAACTCGTCATGGAATCAGTTGAATAAAGCAGACTGAAACGTTGTGTATTTATAATTCCCTCCACCCAACAGTCCAAGCTCAGCATAGGCAAAACATAATCAAATCCTCACTCTCAGTAAATATTCACTCCACCCTACAGAGAGACCTTGGCAAATTAAAGGACAGGGCAACCATATGAAGTTCAACAAGGGAAAATGCCAGATTCTGTAGCTGGGATGGAGCAGCCCTGGGTGTACACACTGGGCAATGAGAAGCTGGAAAGAAGTGCTGCTGAAAGGGACCTGGGGGTCCTGGTCAGTGGAAAGTTGAATGTGAGTTAGCAGTGTCCGGGCAGCCAGGAGGACCAACCCTGTCCTGGGGAGCATCACCAGCTCACCAGGCACAGCATCACCAGCTGGGCAAGGGAGGGGATTGTCCCACTCTGCCCTGCACTAGGCTAGCTTCCCCTTGAGCACTGTGCGCAGGTTTGGGTGCCACAACTTAAGAAAGACATTAAGCCATTAGAGAGCATCCAAAGGAGGGCAGCAAAGATGCTGAAGGGCCTTGAGGAGAAGCCGTATGAGGAGCAGCTGAGGTCACTTGGTCTGTTCAGCCTGGAAAAGAGGAGACTGAGGGGAGACCTCATTGCAGATACAACTTCCTCATGAGGGGAAGAGGAGGGGCAGACACTGATCTCTTCTCTGTGGCAACAGTAACAGAACCTGAGGGAATGGCCTGAAATTGTGTCAGGGGTTGTTTAGATTAGATATTAGAAAAAGGTTTTTCACCCAGAGGGTGATTGGGCACTGGAACAGGCTCCCCAGGGAAGTGGTCACAGCACCAAGCCTGACAGAGATCAAGAAGAATTTGAACAATCCTTTCAGGCACATGGTGTGATTCTTGGGGATGTTGCTGTGCAGAACAAAGCGTTGGATTTCGATGATTCTTGAGGATCCCTTCCAACTCAGCTTATTCTCTTATTCTGTGATTCTGTGACTCAGAACTACATGGTCTAATTTCATACTCTTCCATGTGAAGAACTGCCAGGAGATTACTTTGTAGGTTGTCTGCTTTGCCCTCTTGATAATTCCTCAGGCTTAACTTCTATGCTTTTTCATCATATTTAATATGAGAGCAGCTGACTCTGAACATCCATAGAGACATCTCACTGCTCTCCCAAAAGAGGCATGGAACCATTAAACTCTCTTTTACTATATTTGTGCACAAAAATGATGATGCGTTTGCAGATATAAAAAACCCAGGGCTTCTCATGTTCATTACTATAATCAAAGTTATTGCTTGTGCTTCCTTTTTGGTTTGGTATATTCACTATTACCTTTTCCACTTCTGAGCAAAAAACTCTTTAGTATTAATTTTCTGGTCATAGATGCATTGGAACAATACAAAGAAACTTCTTGTCAACTCCCAATTACTGAGCTAGACAGAATGACTCATATTTATCCACAAATGGCAACTCCAGCAGACTTTTTCTGTACTCTCTCATCAGTGATGCATATAATGATAAGATCAGTACTCTTTCTCACTGCTTTAAAATAAGTATGACATTTTAATATGTGGGTATGGCATTGACCTAACAGTTTATTGCATGGCTAATTAGGTATGTCCAGAATATATACTCCATTAGTTGGCATTAATTGTTCTTAAATATATTGCTTTGCACATGATCTTCTAGAATTAATTCTGTTTGAAGAGTTAAAATTTGTCCAAATTCATTCAGTGTGACTTTTCTGTTCTTTTGCTCTTTACCTTTCTTATCAGTCTTTTGCCATCAGAAAGTTTTTTGTTACTGTGTTTTCTTCCTTGACAACGGGGAAAATGTATTTACTGCTCTGGAACACAGGGAAACCACCCACTGATGAAGATTTTTCACTGGTGACTGTTACAGAGATAGCAGTCAGTTCTCAAGATTTTTCACATAATGAATACTGTATTTTTAATTTGAAAGAGTTTTTAATAAGTAAAATGTCCTCTAATAAGTTTCATCAATGCCTTAAAAAGTCTTACTGTCTCTTTGTTTATGTGAGCTGCTTTTAATGCTTCTGAAAAAGGCAATGTTACGGGAAGCCCTCCAAAAATAAAATTATTAGTGATAAGACAGAAAGGGAAGAGTGAGTCAGAATAACAGGTGGCAGTAAAAATAGGCTGGATATAAAGAAAAAAATATATTGTTGAAAGCTAAATTGATATCTTTTAAGTCATCGAGAGAGGAAAGGGTAAAATAATGTCCAGGAAGAAGAAAATGACACAGGGTCAATATATCATGGTGTATTTCAGGCAACTTACAGAGTAGCTTGAAAAAAAAGATGAAGGGTCTTCTGTAACCTATGATGGTTATCCTCTGGAAAATGTGTTCAAGTTTTCTTCTACAGAAACTAAGGTCCAGAAAGAGTCTGCAAGGACCTGTGTCTTTCCTTGTTGTAGAGCTAGTATCTCTATGGGACAAATATTGAAGAGTTAAAAAGCAACCCTAATTCTGGTGGTAAGGTGTTTATTTTTAGAAGCTAGAGAAAGACCAGAAAAATGTATATAGGAAGCAAGAACAAGTGAAAACATAAAAGGAAAATAAATAATTTTTATCCAAATGCTTTTAACAAAGCAGGAGTCTCCAAACATTAATATTTTAATTGTCGCTGATTTTTAATAGAATGAATTGCAACATTTTCCAGAAAGCTTCAGCTTTGATTCTAGAAAAAGCTGAAATGCAACCTGGGGAAATCTGAAGAGAGATAAAAAGACAACAGAGTCCAATTTATATCAGTAGGAACAAAAATATAATATCAAGATGCAGACTCTGAAAAATTTAAGCAATATACTAGTGCGGAAGATTAGTACAGAAATAAAAATTGTAAATAAAAAAAGCTAGTTCCAAATCACAAAGAATAATGAATGCATAATTGCAAGACATCATATGCCAAGTAATTATGGGTTTTTCAAATATACACACAGTAAACTGCATATGCGATATTTTCCCTATTTTAAATGTCAAGAAAATGGATAGACAAAGAAAAGACAATGAGCTGACAAATCTGTCAACTAAACGTATATATATTTTACAGAGTAAGAAAGTAGCAAATCTCTCTGCTATGAAGTATGTTCTTCCTTCACGCTGTGGGTCTCCAATTAAGATGATCTTCCTTGGAGCTGCCAAAGAAAATATTTGAACACTCTTTTGTGTGAATATTGGCATTCAGGTCCTGGAACAACCAAAAATCAGGAGTATGCAAAAGATGACATGGAATTCATTGTTTCCTGCCCTTTCTCTAGTCTCAGCTGGCAGTTCTTGGAGGACCATTTTAAGATCACCCTTGATTCACTGCTGAGAAATGCAGTTCAGTTTTTAAATGTGAAATAGAACACACTCATACAAGTTTGCAGATCATAATTAAAGAAACATTAAAATTAGCAGTGAAACAGCAATACAATTAAAGAAATGCAAAAGATCAGATATTAAAGCAACATCATATTTTTCCAGAAAAGAAGACATTGGGACATAATTATCTGTTCTAAACCACTGATATTCAGTAAGAAAATAAGAATGAAAAATTTGGAATGAAGAAACATGAAAAAAATCTTCAAGGTCTATACAAGTGTACATTTGTATTAGAAAAA
Organism: Dicrurus megarhynchus; assembly: GCA_013399195.1. Classification (NCBI taxonomy): domain Eukaryota; kingdom Metazoa; phylum Chordata; class Aves; order Passeriformes; family Dicruridae; genus Dicrurus; species Dicrurus megarhynchus. The sequence continues at coordinate 291,076 of VXAD01001920.1, read as the reverse complement.
GGACATAATGTTTTTTTGTCTTCTATAAAGGTAAAAAAATCACAGAATCACAAAATGATTGAGGCTGGGAGGGATCTCTTGAGGTCAACCCCTTTCTCAAGCAAACCCAACCCAGCTCTCTCAATCTTTCTTCATACAAGAGATGTTCCCCTTAGTCATCCTGGTGGCTCTTTTAACTCTTTAGAACTGAAATTATTTCCTCCAGCTGAATTCTTCTATTTGCCACCCCCTTCCAGAATGATACTGACAATTTAGACAGAGTTCAGAGTACAAGAAAACAATCACTATGACTGGAGTAAAAACAATGACTTCTGAGGAGTTAATTTTGAGACAAGAGTAAGACTTAGCATCTACAAATATTCAGGAGACAAAACTCCAGGGAGAAACCGCAACCCTCAGAGGGATTGGCTGAACCCAATAACACTTACTTCAGATATTTTGTCTTTGGTATCATAACAAAGCCATAGTTTACAAAATCTCCTAACTGTTTTCCCCTAGCATCCATGAGAAAGCAAGGTTTTCACACAGACACTGTCAGAAAACTGAGAAATCTCTCTGCACCCATGCTTTCAGCATTCCCACAGGACTATTATTACTACTCTGAAAAAAATGTATCAGACCTTTCAGGCATCGGTGGTACAATAACAGTTCAATGCATTAGGTGACTTTGTCTTTTATCTTTCTCTCTTATGACTGTTGTTTTATTACCTCACTCCCTGTTTACAGGAACATGTTTTCCAAAATAAAATACTCTTCAGTATGAGATATGATTCTTCATGGATAAAGATAGAAGAAAATGATAAAATAATAATTCAGATCTATGCATTCTGTCATAATTTAAACAAAAATTTGCCTTGTAAAAGCTACTAGTTACCAGAAGTGGCCAATGCATTGTCATAAAAAGATCAGGGGATTTTTGCTGTAAGGAAGTATAGTATTAAACAAAAAGCAAATTATTTCGTCTTCAATAAAATTCACTGAATCTAGTTTCCTACAAATTTCTGTTATTTGTTCTCTAGAAACATATTAATATCTTCAGGGTTCTCCATTTGCAACAGTCCATTGTCAATGTCCATAATTGCTCTCTTGTCAATTTTAATCCTGTCTCCTTCTGGCCTGTTCCTGTGGTGTGCATTTGTTATATGTGGTCCAGCTGATCCATGACGTTACACGTTAGGAAGAAGCTCTCCAGGGGGTTCTGAGACACTAAAGGAGAACCTCCAGAGAAGATGGAAGTGCTCAGAGCTGGGTTGGATGGGGCCCTGAGCCACCAGATCTAGCAGGTGACATCTCTGCCCCCCATGGAGGGGTTGGAACTAGGTTATTTTTAAGGACCCTTTCAAGTCAAACCACTTCGCGATTCTATCATCATATTCCTTGGCTTCCTATCTTGTCTTCCAATCCTTCCTCCATGTCCTGTGCAATAACAAACCACCCTCATACCCAGTGCTTCACCTGCCAGTATGTCACACACCCTAACTAGAGATTTCTTGAATGGACAAAAAGCTGTAGAAAGTGCAGATATTTTGCAGCTTTGCAAGTCTTGGGAACCTGGAACAAAGGGATTTGTCTTGTTCACTTGCATGCTAACCATGAAAGGCAGCTGAGATTACCACATGGAAATATATGCTGCTTAAGAGCTGTGTTTCCTCACTTTTTTTTTCTTTTAGCAAATACTGTGTGTTTAGTGAATTATCTCTGGTATTATCTGTAGGAATATGAGTTATTTCCATAGAACTAAAGATAGCTGTTTGACACACTAAAATCTTTCTCTCACCTTTGAACTGTGTTTGCCACACTGCAAGCAGTATCACATAAGGAATACTACAGGCCTGGTTTACCTTGCCTGCCTTCCTTTCTTTCTCTTTCTTTNCATTCTTTCTTTCTCTTTCTTTTCCTTCCTTCCTTCCTTCCTTCCTTCCTTCCTTCCTTCCTTCCTTTACAGCTGTGAAGACAGACTCCATCTCTTTGATTCACAGATAGGAATGCCAGATTCACTAGCTAGACCTAAATGTGGAACCATGCAAATTTACACACACACACACACACACACACACACATATATATATATATATATTTAGTATCAGTGTATCAGTCAAGGCTACTGCCTCACCGAGATTTTAAGAAAACTATAATTCCTGAAGATAACATTTTGTTTTCTAATTCTGCAAAACAGTCTCATTCAATTTATTGACAGGTATGACAGCTTCATATAGATTCATAGCATAGGAGGTGATAAACTCTTTGTTGTATTTCTGTAATTATTTAAAAGTTGCTTTACTCACTTTCAGACTAGGTAGACATCCCTTAAAAAAACAATGCCAGAATAAAAGCAAAGGATTTATTGGAACTTGAATCCATTTAACACTACATACAGCTATAGGGTTTTTGGTGTTTTCTATGTTACCGGGAATTGCACTTTTAACTGATAAAGCTTCCTATCAGAGAGAAGGTTCTGAAGAAAGTGTAGTGGAAAAGCATATTTTCTGTTAGAGTAGTTAATACTGACTAAGTAAAAAGGTAAAGTGGATCTCTGTCAAACACCTTGAGCTAGAAGTGATTAAAGAACATGACACCCCTCTCCCCAATTTACAGTGGTGAAGGCAGGATTGTGTTGATTCAATTCATTTTCTAACTGAAAATGAAGGTGCTGTATAGAAACAGAATTTAATTTTTTTGAGGTAGACTAAAGTACTTCATAAAAAGGAGACATTTTTCATGAGAGAAGGAAATGGATTGCTTTCCAGCTATAGAAAATCAGTAGTGATAGTGAGAACATTGTAAGAATCTCAAGTCGCACTCCTAATTGTTTGCTAATTCTTTAAGTAGCTGTAATGAGGGTGGGCTTGATGCCTATATAATGGCCAATGAGAATTTTGAAATTGGGATTTTGAAGCCCAGACACAGTTACTGGATCAAGAATTCAGACAGGTCTGTGACTAAACTGATGCACATTACTTAATCGATTCTCTATTTAAGTGAGCACTTAAATGGAAAATTTTTCCTTATCTTTTTGTATGGTGAAACCATGACCAGAATTATTAACCATGTTTAAATTAAAAAGTCTGTAGTCCTTCATAAGCATTTGCCATGTTTAACCATAAATGATTTTCTAGGAGAAAAGAGTAGGTTTTTTTTCTACAAGCCAGACCAGAAACAAATAAAAGGAAGCTGAATTTATACATATTTAAAGATAGAACCTTTTGTGTTGTAGCTGGTGTTTTTTTACTGTAATTGTGTTCAAAACTGGGCTGGGCACCCTGAGGCAAGGAGAAGAAAGAAATTTCTTTAGCTGATTTAGTCTCTAAGAGGCCAAATAAGTTTTACATCATTTGTGAAGTCTTGATACCAGCCTGAATTAAGAAAATAGCTTATCTGCAGACTTTTAAAGTCCTTTCTCACAAGGAAATAAATTATGCTTGTTGTGCTCATATATGTTCTAAGTATCTGTTTGAAATAAGAAAAAAACCCACCTATCAGTGTTTGGTGAATATCTGCTCCTTTTCCACGGGTGATGTGTGTAAATAACCATTATGACCAGATCCATCGTTGAAGTTTAGGATTTTTTTAAGACCAACCTCAACTGATTCTCAAAAATTGTAAAGATTTGTAGTAGATCTTACCTTAATTTTATAGATGCATAATGGTAAAATTTAATATCCATATATATCTATTAAAATTTGATAATTTTTTATCCACATTTTTATAAAAGTTCAGAGCTATGGACTACTTGCTGTGTTATTCGGGAGTGGCAAATACCTGATGAAGATTTTTTTCATTTTGGCCTGAAAACAAAGAGAAAAGAATACCCTAAACAAACCCAAATCCGTAATCTTAATTTCTGCTGTTCTCTTTTCTACAATTTTATCAACATATGAATGAAAGGCAGGAGTGCACTTCAAGATATTATCTAACCCAAGCCCAGGCATTAATTCTGGATCACTACAGCCACTGTCAGTGACATTTGACTTATCTGTGCCTTAAAAATGTCTTGTAAAGAAGATTGAGATTGGCTCTACCAGTAGTACTTCAGTACCCTTTCCATCATATAGCTTTTTCCTGTAGTTTTCTATAAGCCTTCACTACTATCTGTCATTGGAACACAGGTGTTGTCAGCCTGTGCTCAGAAAAAGTATGGCTGAACTCCTCATGCTCTAATGCCTCTTTGAAAACAGTATGAGAATGGGAATGAGATTTTCAGCCAGAATAATAGAGTTCATATCCAGATAGCCTCATGAGGGATTCACCTGTCTAAGCATATCTGTCTAGTATCATTATTGATGCTGTAATAGTTGTGAGGCACCTGCAGACATTTGGAAGATAAAATACAGAACTTAGGGAAGACCTGTGACTTTCTTGGTGGCAGCTGGAGACCAGACAGGATGCAATAAGATAGGAAAAATGTGTAAGAAATCAATTTTTAGAGAACTGAGTCTTGCCTACAATATCTAAAATAGATCTCCTTATGAGGCTGGGAATCCAGCTCAATGGAGTTTAGAGGTGTGTCTGTCATGAGCCTGGACTACTCTGGGTGCATTTGTGATCCCACTAATTAAAGTGCAAATCTGGATGCCGAAGTCACACGTAGGTACAACTATTGAATTCTGTGGAATTGTACTGAATTGAACTGGACCAAGGAAAGCCAATATTCAGAACCCTGCTCTGCCTATGAAAGATTGGGGACATGAATGTAGGTTTTCTGAGAAAAAGGGCATAAATATTACCAACAGAAATCACAACTATTCCAATTTGGAAAAAACAAAGTCCTTGTATTTTATGTACCGTCTGACATAAGATATGTGAGTTTAAATGATTGCTACAAATCACCTGTAATAAAAATATCACAGGTGAAAATAATGTCCCTCAGGCCCTGTCTGTTGGTTCTATTGAATAGCTGGTGTTAAAAAACAAAATTGAATTAAGAAAAATAACAGGTTATTTTGTCCTGACTATAACTTTTACATGACTGTTCATAATAATATTCCAACAATCCTCTCCACCTCTCCTGAGCAAATGTAATTGTCATTGCCAGGTAGAAGCAATACCTCATGTAAAAAGCAGGTGCTTATTTTGTGTCTCCTACAGCATGAGAGTCCTGTTCTTTCAGGAGAAAAAAAAATCCAGAGGGAAAAAAAAAGGAAGGAATAAAAAAAAAGCCAGCAAAAATTCTACTGAAGTCCTTTAGAAACTGCCTCAAAGCATAATAAAGAAAATTCTCATAATTTTGTGAAGAATTTGCAGTTTAATAGATTCAGTTGCCCTTAAATTACATGGAAGTGTGTATAGAACTACTTTAAATAAAACATAATAATTTATATTGTAACTTATGCAGGACTGTTCATGTTTGACTAAAAAGGGAATGGCAGGATTGATAAAAATTATAGGAGACACACTCTTTTAGTGAAACGCATCTTACTGAACAAAAAAGGCTTTATGGTCAAAAGAGTCCTAAATAGAGCAATTATTAAGCGTAGTAAAATCAGTCTTGCTCTACTACATAATATGAAAACCAATAACCCCATTTACCCCACTTTATCCAAAGTGTGAAATATTATTGTAGACTTAACTCCAGACATGTGCAACCATCATGTGCCCTGAATGAGGGGCTAGAGATGGAAACTGAGGTTTGTATATGTATAAATCAATTAAAAATCCATCATGACTGTAAACTACAGAGATAAAAAAAGATGTCAGGAGGTCTTTAGTGCTAGAAGTTCCTACTGTAATAATTCTCAACAAGTTTGACATTGTATGTATGACTATATATGAAATTATCTTTGATATATGATACAGGTTAATCTTGGATAACTGCAATATATGCTTTTCATATTTAAAGGCATCTCAAGGCTAATTAACTTCACAGAATTCAGATCAATAATTTTAGACAATTTTCATAATTTTTTAAAGCTTTTAAAAGTATTGCTTTTAATAATTTTTCCAAAAATATTACTTGATTGATAAAGTTACATTTACAGGCATCTGGAAAGAAAAATAATAAGAACAAACCAGTTTTACATGTCAATGGCAATTGTCTGTACTCATGTATTCTTATTGATGTGCTAAATATATCCTTTATAAAGTTTCTTATAACTTTATGGGTTTTTTTTCAAATTGCGTTCCATTTTTAGCTTTTTACATTCATTGAAACTAGCTGTAAGTCTAGTACAGGACTTAAGGTATTTTCTGTTAATTTTCTTATCTTTTGCACTAAGAAAATTAAAAAATCTTAGTTATCAAATCTAAAAGAACACTTCTTAGTAGCTTTATAAAGAATTTTGTAATAAACTGGCCAGGCAGGGCCAGAAGTAGACAGGCCCGGCATTTTTGGGGATCATGCAGTATCACAGCATTTCCTATAATGTGGAATATGAGTGTGTGTCATCCCTCAGGGAAGAACTACCACTAGGAAGGGAACTTTACAGCACTTTTCAGTAATTTCCACTCTGGGTCAGTAGCTGTGTGTCTGCTATATTCACATTCATCTGGCATGCAACTTATGCATATGTATAATTATGCAAAATAGTTTAATAATATAAAAGTGTTAGATTGCCTCTTAGTGTTTGCTCACTTGCATTTTTAATGGATAGAACTTACATCAGTTTTGATATGTCAGCCACCTTTTTTTCTTCTTACATTTAACCATATGGAAGCCTTACAAGGAATGGCTAAGGTCACTTGGATCCTTCATCTTGAGGAAACTGAAGAGAGATCTCATTGCAGTCTCCAACCTCTTTGTGAGGGGAAGATGCAGGGCAGGCACTGATCTCTTCTCTGCAGTGACCAGTGCCAGGACCCGAGGGAATGGCCTGAAGTTGTGTCAGGGGAGGTTTAGGTTGGATATTAGAAAAAGGTTTTCACCCAGAGGGTGGTTGGGCACTGGAACAGGCTCCCCAGGAAAGTGCTCACAGCACCAGCCTGAGAGAGTTCAAGAAGCATTTGGACAAAGCTCTCAGGCACATGGTGTGACTCTTGGGTATGCCCTGTGCAGGGCCAGGAGCTGGACTCGATGATCCTTGTGGGTCCCTTCCAAATCAGAATATTCTATGATTCTACTATTTATGTTTGTATTTTACTTTGAAACTGTGTATGAATTAACCATCACGTGAAGTACCTGCATAATATAGAGCCAGGTAGTAGCATAGGGGGTGGTAATTAAAATTTCCAGAACATTACAGTAAGTAGCAATAGAAAATATTTGTTGAAGCAGCAAAAATTTTAAAACTGGTAAAATATGTTAAGTTAAAAGTGTCAGAGGCATGATTTGTAAAATTCAGTGATGCAAATAATTTCTGACAGTATCTTAAGTAAATCTATCTAGTGTCCAAATAGTAACAATTTAAATTAAAGGTTTTCCTTTTTTTTTAATTTTTCATTTCAGTGGGATCAAGCATGTCTTTGAGAACATGAGAAAATTCTGAAAGCATATCTCCCAGTTTTATAAGAAATCATCTTGGACTTGATGCACTGATAGAAACCCAGACTGCTCTTTACTTATATGTATTACAAAACAAGTGTGCCAGGTAGCATTATATGTCAATGAAAGTAGGGTGAAAAGAATCTGTGGGGAGAAGAAAATATGCACAAAATCCTTCTAGCTAGAGCTATGTTCCTTAAGCACAGAAGGATGAGAACAAAGTGCTCGAAGCAGAGATGGGGTAGAGAAGGAAAGGATGCTTCTTCCTTTTTACCCCAAATACCATGGTAAATGCTGAGTGTTATGCTACTCCTCACTCTGACTTTAACATCTTATGGTACTAATTAATTTACTAAGTGTTTCAGCTTGCCCTCTAAAGTCGTGGGGGTCTGGAGAAAATGATAAGACAAAAGCTGCCTACTAAAATGTGCTCAGAATGATAGCAGTATGAAAAGGGCAAGGATTCTTCCTAAAGGAAAGAAGATCCCTTCACTTATTTCCAGTCTAAACTTACTTCTTAGAGACTTTGCACAGAAGAGATTGTCTTGGCAATTGGCTTCATCAAGAGGCTTTATTAGGTTGCTGTAGATTAGGGAAACTATTTAATTCAAAAGCTGTTCACAATTTCTATCTTCTTTGTGAGATAACTCTTTTGTCCAGTCTTCCTCATTTGAATATATACTCTAGGGAAATATATTTTTCTCTCTAACATCATTGTAGTTTTAAATGTTTATATATTCATAGATATTCATCATGCTAGCAATTTAGATTCATATTTTGCATTTCCCCTTTTGGGAATATTAAAAGTTTATTATGCTTCATGGATCACAGTCATAATGATACTTGATAAAAAGTACTGGAAGAGAAATCTAAAGATTTAGTTTTAAATAAATTTTTAAGATCTGAAAAAGAACCTCATCAGAACCATGATGAGAGGACTGCTGATAAATTTTTACAAGAGATGTAGCAGACATGAATCTGTCCCTTTGAGGCATATAAGCATATAAATATTAAGCCCTCAAAATATAATTTTAGATGAAAAAAAGCTTTTAACACTGGCTTATCATATATATGTATATAATCTCTCTTTATTTGGAGCATAATTGGTGTATTCCTCTGGTTGCATTTTTTTTTTTCTAACTTGTATTTTAAAAGTAGTTTTGAATTTTGAGTCTTGAATTTTGAACTAAGGCTTTCAAGGAAACAAAAACAATGCCTTAACCTTTGCAATTTTCAACATCTCTGTGACACCTGATTTATCCATTGAGTCTATTTATTGATTATATATATATATATACAATTTCTTATCCAAAATATCTGAAATGATACCTTTTTTAATTATGAGGTATTCTTCTGGGAAGTTATTAAGATGAGAAAAGTGACCCCCAGTTTCTTAAACAGCTTTTGAAGAACTATCAGTGAGAAAAATTAACAAAACCATCATCTTAAAAAATGTGAGAAATGCAATTTCTTGTTAAAACCAGTTTTGCATCCTGGGTTTTGTTGTTGTTGTTTTGTTGGGTTTTTTAAATTTTTCTTTTGTGAAATGTTTTCTGCTCTCTAGCCTCTTAATACCACCACACCTGATATAGAGACCTGTGATTTTTCTACATTGTTAAAAGCCTTTGATGGCTTCAGCAACATCTATGGTTACACATTCACAGCAAGTAACCTCTATCCCATCAAGGGATTCTTCAACATTTAATCCTGGAATCTGAAAAATCATTAACTTAAGATCTAAGTTATGAACTCTCAACTAGGTTGAAACTCCCTCTTCTATGACCACTATGTAGAATAGAGCTTTTCAAACATTTAACACATTTCAACAGGAATTTTTGAAGTGTTCAACATTTGTATACAATACTGTCTCTCTGTTTAGCAGCAGATATTTATGAATCTGTACCCATTGATTATTTCTTCAATTGATATTGTTCATTTAATTTATACCTGTATAGGTAGGAAAGTTCAGTGTTGGGAATCAAGTTATTTTCTGACCGTAATCAACATATAATTCAGGCAGGATACGTTTAAGCCATAGTATCAACATTTACTATAACCTGCAAGTGACTTTGTTCATGTTGCATCTGTTACATGGTTGGAACTTTCCTATATCAAATGCCACTGAATAGAAAATACTTTTTTATTCTGAGGACTGATAGCTAAGCAGAACTACCACAATCCAAATTTTTCCACTGGAGCCTAAGGATTAATTTAGAAAGAATATTATCAGTCTGATAATTGGACTCACTTTGTAATTTGATATAATCCTTTTTCTAAAAAAGATTGTGTAATCCTCCTGGCAAGAATTGACAGACAGCAGCAAAGGTTGAAATGATATTTAAGGGCTTGCTTCTAAAACACCAGCTCAAGCAGACCTGGGATAATTGTATTAAGCCTTTGCGACTCAAATAGCTAAGTCTTCTATGTGCAGGCATGAATCAAAGTTTAAAAAATAATGCTTTTACTGAAGGGCTATAAAAACCATAACAAAGGTATAAATAAATAAGAGGGGTAATAATAACTAATGCTTAGTATATAATCATAATGGTTTTATAGTCTTTCCTCTAGCAGTTGACCATCTTGTTGACTTGCCCTCCCTGCAGTAACCTTCATTTACACTTTAAGGTTTTGAAAACCTTTTAGTAGTACTCGCTTTTGCCAGTTGTACGTGTGCATAGTTTCTTCTACCAGAAGGTCCTTCTTTCACTAGCAGCTATCACTGCCCACCTCTTATAGTGTTCCTATGTCTTCTAGTCATGGCTCTATCAACTCTGCACTCTTCTAGCCCCTCTGGAAAGCTTCAAAATATGTACTAAAATTTTTATGTAGTTAGGGATAAAAATGATTATTATATTTTATTGAAGAAAATATGCATGGAATTGGAAAACAAATTGGAAAATAAATGCCATCTCCCATTACATGGGAGGCGTACTCACAGCTTCTTCCATTTCCTCTTGGTTTGAAGGACCCTTACAGAAAAGTTGCTGATTTCTTTGCTTCTTGAAAATTTGTATGTCAATAAAATAAACTATTTCTACAGGTTGAACCTACCTTACCACACTTAGGTAGAGCTAGGTGGCTTAGATTTCTTTGCACTGCTAACATACTCTTATGTTATAGTTTGATTTTTAACAGGAATGTCTTTCAAACACAGTGACACAATACTACCAAAAGCAAGTGTGCTTGCTAAGGCCTACACATTGGCCTTTCCATTTGCTTTGCTTCCACAACTGCATCTGTCACTCAAGCTACTCCCTTTTTAGGGTTGTACTCTTCTCTGGAGCTCTGAGGTGAGATGGTTTTCTTAGCATGTTGGAGGATGGGATGGTTTTGCTTACAGTCTCAGAAACCTGAGACATAGTTTACATATAGTTAGTCCTTCTGGTCATTTGAAATAATACAATCTGTAAATTGGCATGTTTTGTGTTAATGTGTTCTCTTTGCTAGGTGTAAAGAAGGCTGAAAGAAATAAAAGACACATTAACAATCCACGTGTGCATTAAGAAATATTTCACCTAGAGAGAGAAGTATCTCTGTCATCCCTTAATCCCTCAAGCAGCATTCACGCAGGACAACAAATTACTGAATATGAGATAATCAGATTGTAGATATATAATTGAATGTTTATAGACTTAACATTTCTCAGTGAACAGATCAGTAGTCTCCATTTAAATGGGTATAATATTGCTCTAAAAGTAAATGTTTTTTTTTCACCTGAGTCCATTTTGTTCATTTGGAAGCATTTGGAAACCTCTTTGCCAAGCTGAAATAAGGGTCTTTATAATAACTGTCCATCAGCCTGACTCTTCCCAGTAGGATCCTTATTATGACAGATTATGACAACTTGAAATATGTAGGCCTTTTAAACCACACTTCTACAAACCGCTTTAAAAAAATGATGTGACATTACAGTGGAGATGGCAATGTTTTTTTTTTAAAAAGTTGAATTTCTGCAAAACATCCACTTGTCTTTGAATATGGGTATATTTTAAGAGATTCAATTCTTTTCTCATAATAAAATACACAGGCCTGACTTGCTGTTTTATGATTCTCTGCAAGTGTAGTTTGCCGAATTCGGCTCAGTACTCGTGTTAAGATGGAGTAACAAAATGAAGGTTTGTAGTATTTTTAATTTCTGATCCGCCAAGTCGCTTTCCATCCTTCAGCCAAATTTAGATGGTTTATCAGCTGAATCTGCATTTTTACTTGCAGTGGCAGATGTAATGAGAGCTATTACTGCCTCTCACATGTGACAGACATCAGCTCTCAATCCTCTAGCGTGCTTATTGTATACTGAATACAGAGCAAGTAAAGCATATGAAAAGGACATTTCTAAGGCTCTTGGCTTGAACATTCCTATCTAGAAGGTCAGTTCTTGCCTGATATGCAACATCAAACATATGGCCCAGATATTTCCCTGCAGATTTTCTTGACATTGTCGGAAATATACAGTGGAGAGTTTCTTTTGTACAAAGCCAGGACATCTGTTACACTGCTCTACGTTTGTGAACTCCTAACCCAACAAATCAGGAGGGAGCGCTGTGACTAGGTTATTGGACAACCCAAAATTAATTCTTAATTAATTTGAACTGCAGTATGTGAACAAAGACAAGAATCCTTTCATCTCCTCCTTTTTTCCTTTGGGACACCTATGCTGCATGAAGGTGGTTTTGCTTAGCATGTTCAATTGCATGTAGTAAGAAGGGGTCTGGAAAGAAACATCATGGCACATTAAAGCATTGTATATATTTTTTTTCTGTTCTTTCAGTGTAGCAGAGTTCTTCCTACATTGCCAGTTCTTCTTATTTTGTTTTTAAATACTTTGTTTTTAAATCCAAAAGAAGGAAATATTCTCCCTCCAAACAAATGACACAATGAGCTAATATATTAAGGAAATCTCAAATAAATTTTCATCAAAAATATCAGTTCAGATAAAATTAATATAGTATGATACTATACTGATATTAAAGACTTTTACTAAAGGATAAAGTATTGTAAGTAAAATAACATGCTCTGTTACATAACATATCTGTATCACTGCACTTGCTCAGGGGTAAATACTGAAAACAGCAAAGAAAAACTAACAACTGGAAATATTTAATGCACTTTTCCATAGCAGAGTCACAATGATCTTGATAATCTCTGAGAATTTTGCCCATGGTCCCTCTCAGATTCTTTTACATACATTATTAGTATCCTTTCCTTCTGTGGAGGTAGCTTATCTGCTCAGTCTGTGTGAAAGTAGAACACTGTCAGATTGACAGTTCCCTGAAACAGCTTCCTAGAAGTTGCAAAACACCTTACAGGGCAAAAAAATGGTAAGATGTACAATTTACTTATTTTCAACATTTTAAAGGAGGGTGATGGATAGGAATGTACAAAAGTGAATGCTGATTGTAAAAGTCATTAATTTTTCCTGTTAAAAGGCTCTTCCAGGAGTAATGAGTTTCACAGGCATATTTTAAAATGTAGACTAGATACAATAGAAAGTATATTTATGCAGTAGAAATTAAAACCTTTAATCCTATATGCCTGTTCTACCAAATTTTTAATAGAATAATGCAATTTTGTCTTTTCTGAAAGATTCCTGAGCAAAGATTTATTCTTGTTCCTGCCAACCTTTTAGTCTACTGCATTTTAATAATTTTCAGCACCATGAATACAGACTGAAAGTGAAATCCTCAAGTAGATTGTTTCTATGTACAATTTAAAACTGTTTATTTACTGTGGCAGGGTATCTCTTACATGACCAGTCACCTAAAATGGAACATAATATTAGGTTTACCCCTTGAGTCTGAAAAATTTAAAATTATTTAACATTTTGTCTTGGCAAAAGCTCCCACCAATATCTCCTTTGTTTACAGTTTAAATTCCCTAGTGGCTTTTATTAGTTAATATCCAACATGATTTCATTGGAATAAAAAGGAAGCAGATACGAGGGCAAAATTAATTTGGAAAAGAACAGTATCAAAATATGACATGTCATCACAAGACTGGTGAATAGGTGTGAAGCAGTTTTCAGTATGAAAAAAATAATCCAGTAGCAACAAGTTTTTAGGTGCCTTTGAAGTCTGCTGACTTATTTAAAACAGCATTCCATGTATTCCTGGTTTCTATTATTACTTATGCTACAATATTCTAAATCAAGTATTTTGGCTTCTAGAAATCATCACTTAAAACCTGATAACAGGGCTGTCGAAACTGTCAGACTGAAGATTCAAAGACTTAAAAAAAAAATTATGGTCTTTTACTTTGCTAACACTTTCACCTCAATTCAGGAGAAATTGAAAAGAGAATACTTGTGGAACACAATCATTAACAAGATAGTCAGACTTACCTTGAAAAACAAAGAGAATATATCAGTAATTTTACATTTTGAAAAAAAAATATTTTATTCACAAACGAGCAGTAAATTACTGAAGCACTGATGAAAAAAAATCAAAGCTTCTTGACCCAGTTCACCTAGAGTCTGTACTGTGTTCCAACATCTTTGTATACTTCAATCTGGATTCTAGCTGTAACTTGCCACCAGAAAAAAATCCTATTTTCAACTCTCTCTGTAAAATGAAAATTGCTGATGATATAAAGCCAAGTGAAAGAAATACTTTTGAGTCTTCCCTTAGGGTGTGGGAGATACGTACTGAAATACCATGACACTGTGTATGTCTCAGAGACAGCAGATTCCTACAGTTATGATGATATTGCTATAAAACCAGGGGGATTGGTCCTTAGCCCAAACCTGAAGGACAGCAAGTTGGTTTCCACCCACACTGCTGAGAAGTGGGCTTTTCTGTGGCACATTTATTTTGAAGAGAGCTCTTTAGGACAGTACAAAATGATCCTGACAGTGAGATGACAGTTAAATACTATGCCTATAGGACTCAGTGTCGGCACCCTAAGATGCCATGTCTGTGGTTAATTTTGGGCATGACCTAGAAAAGGAAAATAGAGTTATAATAGGATTGCTACTGGACTGTGCTTGGTATGAAAATATAACTCAGATTGAAGCAGATTCAGGACCAGTATTTATAACTGGGAGTGTTATTAACTGCCACCTGGTATGAAAGCCTGGAATATTACATTTTACAGGAAAAAAACTATCTCTTTCCAGGTGGATTCTAATTAAAGTCTTCAGAAAGCTCATTTATTTATTTCATTTCTGGGGATAAACATTGATCAAATCCCTAAGAGAGTGACTGCTGAGTGCACCCAGGATTCAGCGTTAGTATCTGGTGCCAATGAATGTGACTTTTATTTGATAATATATTCTGTTGCACCTCAAACTGTAGTTTGGCAGAAACGTCCCTAAACAGAAAAACAAAAATATTAGAACTGACAGTTAAAAATTATTATAAACTCTTTTGCATTTTGCTGACATTAAATTCCTACTAAACATATCAGAATCTTAAAATTGCCTAACCCACTTAACATCTTAATTAACACACTACATGGATTCACAGAATAGTGCTAAAATAAAATTAAGGTAGGTACTGCAGCAAACGGCAGGTCGATGAGAATAATAGGATTGTGTTTGATTTTCTCCAAATTTGACTTTGCTTGTTGGGATAAATAGCAGTATGACAAACAATATCATTCGCTGTCAAGGCCTCTCTCGATATTTTGAAATAATTATGAAAGGAACTCATAAGTATTCTGAACCATTCAGAGGATTTCATATTGATATTGCTTCCTTCAAGAATTTGAAATTATTTTCCAAATGTTTAATGTTTTAAAAAAACCCAGATTTTCTATGTAAAGTGATATCAAATTTCATATTCCTTAGAATTTGAAGTGGCTAAAATTGCTTATTCATTGCTGGTACTTCATAAAGAAGAGAAACTCAGATGGAAATTCTGGAGAAAATTATAAAATATATTTCAGCAAAAGTTTGCGGAAAATTTGAGAAAAGTATTCTCCAGGTTAATTATGTTTAATTCCTTTATGTGTTGAATTGGAAGTTATTTGTTTAGAAATGAAATGCTTTATTGTATGGGAAATCTTGGATGTGTACCTCTTGAGATAAATACTTTACAATGACAGAATGTATTCTTATGTATTTCCCATAAGAGCAGTACAATTAAAAAGTCTAAACTGTTTACCATTCTACCCCTTTAGTATTACAATATTCCAAACATTTTCTCAAAGCATCATACAAAGCTGAAAAGGACTGAGAAAATTAAGAACAGGCTATATGTGAAATGATTTTGTGTCATAGAAGGGATACTGCGGTGTGCTTGGTTTTTTCTTATGTACATGGGTTGCTTTAAGTCTCCTTCCAAACTAGCCTGTACTTTCTGGTATCTGCCTCTAAAACAATGCTTATAAATCCCAAAAGCACTTGTTCTTCAGCAGGTTTCCTCAACATCAGTTTTCCATTAAAAACATTGGAGGCATTGACGGCAATTAATTCAGACTTTTGTGAGTCTGCAGCTCCGGCATTTTTTGCTATCAGGACAATTGCTAATTGGTGATTGCTAAAAGCCATCTTGTGGAATCACCTTTGTGCCACATCTACCTCAGACAGAATTTTATTTGGAGACATCCATTCTTCCCAAACACTTGGGAAGAAAATACCATGCTGTAAATCCCATCAAGTAAGCTAATAACAGTAGTAGGTTATCATACTGTATTTTTTTCCCATATGGACTCATGAGGATTTATGCAAATGAGAATAAATGCATAATGCTATAGTAGTCTTAGACATAGTGTGACTAAAGTGTTTGACACATGAAAGGAAATGGATGTATGAAATTTCTCTGTGCAACTCCTTCAAGATAGAAACCTTCCCTATCTAAATCTATGTATTTTTTTTTAATTCTAAAAAATTCAAATGGAAATTAATGATATTGTCGAACAGAATTTTTCTAAAACCTTTAATTTTTGTAATCCTGATATTTTGAGTGCTCATTTTGGAGTGTTTTGGAGGAAAAGTAAAGTTAAAATATGGATCTTGAAATATGGAGAGAAAGAATCAGTGACTCAAGTCCTTTATGGTGCTCATCACAATCACATAATTGACAAGCATACCAAGGTGGCAGTCCACACCTTTGAAACAACATATTCAGCATAGAAGAATGATAACTGAGCTTGAATGGACAGTTATGTAAAACAGAGCCTGTGGCTATCCTCTCACTCTGACCCCAAGTCTGAATGTCTTCATGGAACTTGGCTATGGGTTTCTTCCAGGACACATATAAGCACAATTGTGGGAGTATGTTAGCCTGGAGTGCCTGCAGGGAGGGAAAGCTGAGCCATAGCCCAATGCCTCCTAGAATAATGTTAGAGGACTACACAGGATGGAGTGTAAATTAATACAGTCTTGTCCATACTGCCTTTTGAGAGTAGTAGTTGAAAAGGTCCTAAATGAACCAGACACTATGCTATTCATACAGAGTACACCTATACTAGTAAACAAAACAGATTAGAAGTGGTCCTCCGACCTTAAAAAATAAGTTTCAGGGCACAGCTTGTGTCCATGTTGATCAAACAGGGTGGCCATAACCAAGTTATCTACTGAGAATTATCTCAGTTACATGCAAATTTTGTCTTGCCTGAGCATTTGTTCAAGACCGCAAGTTAGGGCAGGATAGAACTGGATCAAGGGCAATGCTAATAATTTAACAGTATGAAAATTTCACACCAGTGCTAAAAGCAATCTGTCCCCATTTAGTTTGCAAATATATCCATAGAAACAAGGGGCAAACCCCAGTGGTTGGATGATTAACTTGTTCTAAGTTGAATGTGTTTATATGGCCATCCACATTTACACAACAATAGAGCCCTAAGTCCTTCCACACAATTTCAGTCCTGTAATCTCAGGTGATCTACAATAAAGCCAGACTGTCTGTATGGGCTTTAAACTGGCTGGCATACACAGGGAGATCATATGGAACCACTTTAGTTGAGTATACACAGAACAACAGGTTTAGCATTCTATGATTTTTCAAAACAAATATGAGTGTTTTCAGAGGCAATTTAAACTGTCTGTCTTTGACCTGGCCGACAGAAGGATCAGACGTACTCAATCATTGTGGCTGGAAGTCATCTAACAGAATGTGCATAGCAAAATCTGAGCTAGGCCTTTTAAATTTTTTATACTCGATATAAAGGAATAGGCACTGTGGGCTCACGTCCACGTTATAATGATGTGTGTTTGCTTGTTTATCTGTACCTGTTTGGTCAGATGAACCTCAAGTTTCCCAAAATGGATGCAATAAATGACAGTGGTATGGCAGCTATGGAATGCCTACCCTAACGTTCTAAACTGTGTTTGTAGACCATCTTTGAGGATAAGGGGTCAGATTTTTATAGACATCTGTAGTAATTATATTTTTGTTTGCTATTTTATAAAGAGGGTACTGGGAATGATTCCATTATTTCTAGCAAAAGCTAATTATTTTATTGATTTCATTGCATCTATATGTTGGACTCTACCCTGATACTGTGAAACCAAGTAAAAATTAAAATAAATCTCATAATTCCTGAAAGGATTCATTAATGAACCAGTTGCATATGTCTTATGAATACTGTTCTCATGTAATCCTAAACTAATTTCAAGAAGGGTTTTCTTGAATAGAAGTGCCAGGCCAGGGACATCTTGCCATCCTATAGTTTTTATGCTCTTGTAATATCTTATTATGTACTATCATGCGCTATTTGTAGTTTACACTCATTAGACAAATGAAAAATAAGCAAAACGAACCTTTTTTTCACAGAAAATATTCTTGATTTTGCCTCCATTCTCCATATTTTATTCAGTTATTTCAGATTCAGAGTACTTGGAAATATATCTACATTTCTTTTCAATTTAATTTTGCAACAGAAAATTGCAGGATTGCAAATAATAGGCTGTCAGTTCCTTCATTATCACAGGCATAACCCTTCCTTCTCTGCAGTTATTTTACTTGAGGGTCATTTTATTTGAATTTGAGTGAGAGCAAAAGGGCTAACTCCTCCTGCCAAGAAACAAATTAGCTTTTTTCGTTGTTTAATAACTGCATCCAGTTCCAAATGCCACCAAACAGCTATTAAACAGCAAGCCCCTTGAACAAAAACTCAATGGTGCATAACACACTTGATTAGATGTACTCTTTTCTGAAAGGGCCATTATTCTTAGTAGGCATATTTCATTATTGTTAATCTGAGTTTAAATCTATGCACCCATAACCTAATAACTCCATCTGAATTGTCTAATGTTATCTAGCTAATCTTAGGACGTCTTCTAATATTTGTGGGAGATATTTTTGAGGCTGTAGAACTGTGTTTAGAGTTCTCTGTTGCTGTTTCTTCAAACTGAGATCAATCGTGCCTAAGAAGAAAAAGGTTTTGCTGTTTTACTGCCTACTTTATTTTTCTCTTCAGTTGAAACAAAGTAGTATTCTCAGCAGTTTCCAAGCAAACACATCATTTCCAATTACTGCTTGGTATTGGTTTCTGTGCCTGGATTACTGAAAGCCTTTCCTTTTAGTCAGTTTTCTCTATTTGCAGAGAGTAACATAGGTGTATTGCCATGAGGATGTGTGTGGTTTGTCTGTATACATCAATAAAAAATATCAATAAAATACGCTTTCAAAAACAGCACCACATTGAGTGCTGTGTTTCACTGCTGACAATAATAAGTTTCCTAAATTGAGAAGGAGGATTTGCTAGTTGTACTGGAATCTTGATTTAAATGTGTTTCCTGATCTGTTAGTGAGAAAATGTAGAAAAATATCTGCAGGTGATTTTATTCAGCCTACCAATTTATGTCCTTGTATTTTATACCTCCTTAAGACACTCTTATTAGCAATTAAAAATGTAAGCATCATTATAAAATAATCACGTAAGTATTGTTTTAAAAAGTAATTTGGCATTATGTGAAATTTACTACACTGTGCTCATATTTAAATTTTGATAAATGAATTTAGAACCTTATAAACCTATATCTGCTATGTAAGAATTTCCTTGGGAAATAATGCCCTAAGAGATGAGAAAGGTAGACTTCAGCACCGTAAGGTTATCTAGGAGCTCTTATAGTGTAGAGTTTGCACAGAAGATGTGCATGCACACGTCAAGATTCATGCGGCTGTTGCTATAATGTCTTTTTTTGCATTACCTTCGGCCTCAAAACAAATGTTAGTTGAGGCCTCAAAATTCAGAATGTTAGTTGAGGTTTATTTTGAATGTGAGTGACTATTGTGATTTTTTACTGCTCTGGAAACCTCTGATGGCTTTAAGCATTCATTGGCCAAAAAGGCCTTAAATACCAGCATGCACTGAAAGATCAAATCTGAATATTCATGAAGACGGGGAAAAATATCTCTACTACAGAAGACTGTAATTTAAAGTGGCATCTTTGTCACACGTTTTCATTGTATTGAAATTGATGAAGATGATGATGATGATGATGACAAGGTTGAGTGCCTGTGGGTGAAAATCAGGGGGAAGGGCAGTAGGGTGGATGTCCTGGTAGGTACCTGTTATAGACCTCCTTGCCAGAATGAACAGGCAGGTGATGCATTCTACAGAATGGCTGGCAGAATTCTCACCATCACCAGCTCTTGTACTCATGGGGGTCTTCAATTTGCCAGATGCCCACTGGAAGTACAACACAGCAGAGAGGATGAAGTCTAGGAGGTTCCCGGAGTGCGTGGAAAAGAATTTCCTGATTAACTGATAAATAAGCCTACTAGGCGAGGTGCCTGGCTAGACCTGGTTAACACCAGACAAGAGCTTAACAGTGGTTAAAGGGTGGTCACTGGGGCTGCAATAAACACTAGACTTGCTCATTTGAGCACACTGTCTCTTGCTTGATTGAACAAGGAAAATACTCCATATTATTAAAAAAACCCTTAAGAAACTATATATTCCAAAGAAGATATGAATCTACAGTCTCTGCTTGATAGTTCATTAGACCAACAGAACTGCAAAACAAACATTAACTCTTTTGGAAGCTTAATGAAAAACAGGAAGGAGATCAAATATGTGTATTAAAATATATTAATATCAAAGCTGTGCTCTCTTGATTGTCTTTCAAAGGATGAGGGTTTTAGGCAATAGTGACCATTACAGTGCTATCTTTTTGTAGTATTAACTGCATTTTGTTAAAAATACTGACTTGGACACTTTTATTGGTGTTTTCACGGAAATTCCATTGCAACAATTTTATATGTGGTATATATAAAAGAATATTAGAAAAATAGGTACATAGTTAAGACAGTTAAAATTGAAGAGGTAAATTAAATAGTTATATATTAGGAAGTCCATATGTGTTCTCCTATGTCTCAAAACCAGTTCCACAAGAAGGGAAAGTCTGAGACCTATGTGGCTATCCAGGTCCTTGGGAAGAGCAGGTTTAGAATTGAAACAGAGTCAGTTAACCTTCCAGAAAACCTCTAAAATATATAAGGAGTAGTCTAAAACTTAGCACTTTGAGCATTTACAAGAGCCTTTGACATATATCTTGGGAAATATTTTGCAATAAGTGATACGTAAATATTTATAGTTTCTACTAAGGGATGAAGGGAGCAGGGAATTGCTGGTAGTCACACTTAAGTGAATTCAAATGTTTTAAGCCTCTAAAGGATGATCCTTCTATATTGTGAACTAGAAAAATTTTCTAGGAACACAGTAAAACTTTGTCAAGGTTCTAATTCTTGATTAAGTATTTATGTCAAGTTCTTTTTCCTTGCATGTTTTTCCTAGAATAACACCATTTGACAGACACCAAGGACCTAATTCTGAAGTGGTTATCTCATATCAATTGGTTGCTATGTGAGAGTACACAAAGATGATATGCATCCAGGTTTCAGAGCTCACCTTAGTGTCAAGAATGAAGTTTGGAAGAAGACTTAAAAAGTTCAGAAAGGCAGCAAAATGACAATGAACAACACAATAATCCACAGGGATTTACACATGTTTTATGTTAATAAACAAAACCCAAACAAATACAATAGAACAAATTTACTGCAAAACAAGACTTGTACAATTATTTTAAGTTCTTACACAGCCTTTTCTGTATGCTTTCAAGTTCTATGAAACTAAGACTTCTCAGATTATGTTGCTTTTAACATCTCAACCTGTGCAAGTTTATGATGCAATGATTAAGCTACTTGTGTGAATCCCCACACAAGATGATGTGCGAGTTTCAGTCTTATCAGAGTGTTCCTACAGTGTTTCACATGACTAATTTCTTCTTCCTTTTCTTATAACCTGGATTCTTACCAACCCTACCAATACAGATTTTTTTGTCTTCCAATGTACTTAGAAGTATTTATTCTTAGGAGATGGGTGGATAAGGGCTTTTATCTTGCCTCTAGCTCTGATATGAAACAAATTTAAGTAGACCACCTGAAGGTCAGCTAAGTCACACTGAAAACATAAAAAACTACAGGTATGTATTGGCCAGCAGTTACACAACTCACAGAGAAAAATGGAAATCTTTAGCCACTTACCTATTATGTGTTGTAATGACTAGGCTTTACATTATTTCCTGGGGGGACTTTATCCCTAATTTCTGTGGAGCCAAAAAAAAAAGCATTTTAGGGGGAAGGAAGAGAAAGATGACATAAATGCTGCTGGCTCCAGCTGATCTAGGGATTTAAGATTGTTGAACTGTTGCTTTGCTTCTCTTATGCTGTTTTAAATCCTCTAATAAACAAATGGAAAAAGCATATATAAATCTGAAATTCTAATTATCTGCTCTTATCTGAGACCCCAATATATTTCACTTAATATTACACAACAATTGTGTTACTACCAAGAACTTTGGAAAGACATGAGAAAATTATCTTTGTTGAAGTCCATTCAGTCACTAAAATAAATAAATAAATAAACAAATAAATTTTAAAAAGCTCAAAATAATGAGAAGAGATTCAGAAACACAGGAAGGTGGACAAGATCACGTCTTAGAACAATGGTAAAATGTTGCCTAGGACAGGGATTTGCAGAGCCTCATATTGACTGTGAAGTCAGTGGATGAAACAAGACACTTTGGCCTCATCATACTGCATGAAGCATCAGAAGATGCTGAAAGACTCACTGCTTCTAAGCACTAATTCTACACCCATAGATATCCTTTTGTTTACATTAATTCTTCTAACTTTTCCATTATAAGAGGTATTGTTGTCTTTTGTAGAACATCAGTTATTTAATAACTGTTAGAAACAATGGTCTTTTATTCAATCCATATAATATGTGTAGTGAGGTTTTCCCAATGTTTGTCAAAAAGTACTATGAGGAGAAAACAATAAAGGAAGGTTTTCACTGAAAGAAATAAACTTCTTCCAAATTACTGTAGTATAACCAAAAACCTAGCCTTGGGTGTTACCATGGGGTCAAACAGGACACAACCTCCCTCAGCCTCTGTACTTTTCAACTAACAGAGTGCAAGTTGCACTTGTCATTGCTATGCAGGCTTTGGGGTTTGCCTCGCATAATGAGAATGAGAGGCCTGCTCCACACAGCTTAGAAATTAAAGAACACAAGGCAAGAAATAGAAAAATTTATGGTTTTGTAATCCTTAAAAGAAAAAGTAACAAAATTCAAAGTCAAAGTAATCCCATGAATTTGGGATTATTTTTAGCTGCATAGATTTTTGGCAGAAGAAAATGAACCAACCAGCCAAGCCCTCACTGCATCAATTAAAAAGAATACAAGCTGTCCTCCAACACACACTAGTCCTGAGACAGTGACAGGTCACAACAATTTTGTCTGACTATGAGGTGCCTCAAAGGCCAGCAGCTCCCCCTGGGAGATATGAAATGGAATTGTGGCTTTGGCCTGGTGATTAGAAAGCAGGTATAGATGTCACCATTGACACCAATAGTAAACATTTATACTTAAGGCAGGGAGAAGGGCTCAGATATTATATAGAGGGTGTTTAAAACCTTTTGTGGTAGTCAAAGACTTCTTGATGTCCTTAAGCTTGCAAACATTGAGTAGGACAAGTGACACCACACTCCTACACAGCTAATTGGAGTGTACCAAATTTATTATACGTGTGTTTTAGAACAGCATAAATAAATTTCCACATCACTAATGACGTTAAAAGTAACTACTCATAGAATTTAATACTTTTAAAGTATATAGTTCAGGACAAAAACCAGGTAAAATTGGCATGACTGCTCTCAAAAATAAAAGGAAGGTGAATTACTGTAATAAGAAAATAGAGACCAAAACAAGAGTTAGGAAGTAAAAGTTATACTTAAGCTGAAGTAAAATCCAGAAAGAATTGAAAATGTTAGAACCATGATTTCAATACTTCTGAGACAACAGCAGAATTGAAATGATGAAGACAACTTTTTAAAAATATACTTAACAGTTCTATTCCCCTAACACATGAAGTCCTAAACATTTATCTCAATAAATTTTATTTGGACTTCTATATTAAAATTTATATTACCTTGTCAATCTTCTACCCTTTTCTGAAAGAAATATCATTCAGCTTTGCTAACCGATTCTGTAGGGTATGTATCAGTATCTAATATTTAGGCATCCGTACAAAATTCTATTTTTCTGAGTCCTTAGTGCATTCAGAAAGCACAGTCTTAAAAATATTCTATTAAAATGGTGTTACTCACCAATTTTAGTCTCATACCAGTATACTGCAGTTGATATTCAATACTTTAATTGTTGTTGGAGAATAAACAAGGCTTTTTTTTCAGGCAGTTTAAAATTACTTTGTTAACTTTAGAACCATCAGACTGAATTTTTATTGTACTATTTCTATATTTAAGTCATGAAATAACTTTGTAACTCTCTTTTATATAGCAGTGAGGAGAATAAAAAAGTAATGATATTTATGAGTTAATGTTTTCTATTATTCTTCTTATTCTATAGCAATTTCTCTCCTGTGCGGAATGGGAGAAGATAAAATGTAAACATAAGTTATGTGCAAGTAATAAAATTTACATATTCCACTGTGCATTGAAATACTGGAAAAGTTTCTACACTGGAAAAATAATGTCCTTTGTGAAATCCTACACAGTACTGGTAAAGTGCAAAACTGCAAAGAGCTGCCAAGTGGTGACAGCATTGATTTTGTCTGCTTTCATACTTAGAAAAGGTATTCTCCTTATATTTGTGATTGAGATACAAACTCATAAACATGGTCAAACTATATATAAACTTCCTAAAAGCTAAACCTGAGAAAATACTGGTAATAACACTGTATTACTTTTTCTGATAAACCAAGAAATATCAGAGTCAGAATTCTTTTCTGCTCTCAGGGGATGAAAACATAGCTCTGATCAGTCTGAGGGATGCCCAGACATGACATGGTAAAACAATTCTCATTTAAAAACAAAGCAAAGCAAAAAAGAAAACCAAACCAAAACAAAACAAAAAAACCATTCCAAAAAACCTCCCAAAAGCATTCAGGGTATGTAATTCAGGAAGGAGTGTCTTCTCCCACTCTGAAAAATGCATGTTTGGAGCTCCATATTTGCTTTTTTTCAGCTTCAGAGTAGCACAGAAGAGGGAATAACAGAATCATTTAGATTGAAAAGATGTTTAAGTTCATCAAATCAAACCATAAACTTAGCACTGTCTGATCCACCACTAAACCATGTCTCTAAGCACCACATCTATACGACTTTTGAACACTTTCAGGGTTGTTTATTCCACCACTTCTCTGGACAGCCTGTTCCAATGCTTTGCCACCCTTTCAGTGAAGATTTTTTTCCTAACATATAAATCTAAACCTGGCACAACTTGAGGCCATTTCTTCTCATCTCGTCTCACCTGGGAAAAGAGACCAACCTCCTACCTTGCTACAACCTCCTTTCAATTATTTGTAAAGAGCAATGAGTTATTCCCTTCTTTCCAGCATCTTTTCTCCAGGATAAGTAATTCCAGCTCCCTCGCCTGCTCCTAAGAAAACTTCTTCTCTAGACCCTTTGTCAGATTTGTCTCCCTTCTCTGGACTCACTCCAGCAGCTCAATAATTTTCTTGCTTTGAGGGCCCCAAAACTGAACACAATATTCAAGGTACCTCTCTTAATGTGAAATATTACCACAGTATGTATCTATGTATAGCTTTATTCTTGTCTTTGATAGAAGTGTGAAAGAGATCCTGATCACCGCTTCCCATTAAAGGCATCAAATTTTCACTTTCTGAAGCAGAAAACAAATTAATTTTTTTTCATGACCATAAATTCCAACTGGATCACTTTTATTTACAACTCATTCTCCAACTTCAGAGGTGTTATAGCAGATATTACAGATAATACCAACATAATGCTTGAATGAATGATATTCATCTCAACCTGTTTATGCATATCAAGACATAGCTGCTTAGTTCTACATCATGCTGAGTAAATAGACCCCAATGCATCATTCAGATCACAGAATGGATATAATTAATTCCTATTTAGAAAGGATTTTGTGATTTTCGAAAAAATAATAAAATTCTACTACTGTTACAACCATAGTCAAAATTCTTGAAATGTAATAGAAGATGCATTCTGAAAAATAAACGGTTTGAGAAGAGAAAAAAGTATTTGCATCTTGACATGAATAAATTATAGGATTGACTGGGAAAAAAGAAAAGATCAATAAATTTCTACAAATTTACATTTCAATTTGCTTATATTTGGCATTGATGACCTGGGATTAAAGTTTCAGATGAATTTTCAATTAGGCATTTAGGCATACTAGCAAATATATTGGGGCTTGTGAGTATCAAGAACTGTTTTCTTTTTTTTTTCAAATGAAAATGAAATTAGAGAGAGCATATTTATATATGATATCAGAGAAAATATATTTATTCTAAATAATGCAAAAATCATGTCTGAAGTTATGTGATTTGTCAGGTTATGCAGCTGTTTAAAAATTTTACTCTATAAATATGTATATTTGTAATTTAATTCAGATATGTTTTCAGCTATGCAAACAAATGGGTTTGAGCATGTCTTTTACCAGAGATTTTCTATTTTTTTCTTCAAATGCATTATCCATGACTCATACATTTAAAACAAAATAAAAAAGATAGTGAGCAACTGATAAAAAAAAAAAAGCTCACCAGGTCTCAAGTTGTCAACTGAGCGAAAGCCAACATTTCTTTCTAAAAATGGCTGTGCCAGTCTGGACACAGTTCTGTGCAACGGGCTCCAGGATGACCCTGCTTGAGCAGGGAGGCTGGACCAGATGAGTAGGTGGCCAGGACCACTGTGGTCTCTTCCAACCTGATCCATTCTGTGATTCTGTGATTTTGTGGTTTGGATATAAGGGAAAGCAGAACAAGGGTGAAGGATGAGACTGACGTAATTTTAATCTGTGTTGAAATTGATGTAGGCTTTGCTAACTGGAATGTTTTAAAGGCCAAAGATTTAACCCACAGATATATTGCATTTACTGAGGTAAAACAGGGAAGATGAAGACAGAAAATGCAGATGTTAAAAAAAAAAAACCACAAAACCTCAAATGTAACTGGGCATTCTTTTGCACATTTGAGGGGAATATTGCAGTTAAATTAAAGTGAACATTCCCAAAGCCTATAATATCTATTAAATTGTTCAGCTCTATCCCTGAAATTGTCTGTTCAAAGCACTAAATTCAAATTACATACTCAAAATACTTAGGTAAAACTCTGCACTACTAGGAGTTTGAAAACAAATAAAACAATGCTGATTTCATCGGTGCAAAGAATATTTATTTGGTCCTAACTAATCACTGCAATTTTGTTGTCAAAAGTGATTGAGATATCCAGAGAAAAAAATTAGAAAATTTACAGAAAATAGGATTAATTTTGTTATTGTTACCCAAAAGACCATATTATAGAGAAATTAACATCTAGCCCAGTGAAGATTACCATCTGGAGTTCAAACTCCTAATTTACCATTCTTGGAAAAATAACTTTTACCTTTTACTTTTGTTTTCCTTTGCACATATAGATGAACTCATATACACAGATCCTATAGTACAAGATTCCAAGATGCTAACAGTTAATACAAGTTCATTATATTTCTAATGAATAAGAACAGATAAAAAATTTCCATTATAAAGATAAAACCCAATAAAATAAACTTACTTATTCTCAGGTCTTTTCACATGGTCTCCAATTTAATTTCAATGGAATATGAAATTATCTTCTTAATTATCTCTGAAAGGAAATTAGAATTTTTTATTAACAGTCAATGGAGCTAGGAGGAGTCACAGCACTCTGTTAAATTGTCAGTCATGTTGTTTATGGAATACTAACCTTGGGATTGTTTCTCTGAATTTTTCCTCACTGAACAGTAAAGCAATTGGTAACTTGGTATGTTTTATATAGTAACAAATCTCTTCCTAAGAAGTATTCGCCTTTGTATCATGCATATCTATTAAGATTGCATTTATCTTTCTTCTGTTTTGTCTGAATCAATTCTAAAGAAAAAAATCTCTGCAAGTACTTCACACTCCCCAAGAGAGGGAATGTCATCATTTAACCCCAGTAGGCAGCTCAGCCCCACACAGCTGATCACTCACTCTCCCCTGGTGGGGTGGGGAGAAAATGGGATGGGGAAAAAATCAGAAGGGTAAAAGTAAGAAAACTTGTGGGTTGGGATAAAGACAGTTTGTTAGGTAAAACTAGAGCCACATGCCCAAAGCAAAGCAAGGAATTCGTTCACCATTCCCACAGGCAGACAAGCATTCTCCCAGAAAGCTGGGCTCCATCATGAATAACAGTTACTTGGGGTGACAAATGTCATCACTCAAAATGTTCCACCCTTTCTCCTTCTTTCCCCTCTGTTTTACTGTTTATCACAGTTTCTACTACTTTCAGATATGCTAAGATATGAACAGGGTAAAATATTTAATTCATTGCTGTCAGATTTAATTTTGAGCATCTTACATTTATTTCTAAAAGTAATTAAGGTACCCAGACTTTTTTTTCAAAACATTCCTTAGTAATTTGCTTATGTCAAGGAATGAGCCAGAGGTAGAACCTGGGAAAAAAATCAATTATCAGTTGTGAAATCTAGAGTGAATTGAGTCACTTAGACCTTCTCTCAGTATCACAATACTTTTACGGGTTTTTTTGTTTGTTTGTTTGTTTGTTTTTACACACTGTTGAAATAGCAGCGGATGTGATTATGGAGATACAACATGAAAATATTTTACAAGCCATACTGAAAATCTTTATTGTGTTTCAGGACATGCTGCAAAACAAAAGTAAAACTGTTTTTTAAAAGCGTGTTGGAAACAAAAATTAAGTCATAGAAATTTTTCCATTCTTTGCTTTATTAAGGAATTTTTGGATTATTTAGTCTCAAGTTGTGGTTGACTCAGCATTCTACCTATCACATTCATTTGAATTTATGAATACAGCCTGATTAAATAATATTAATTATAAATATTATTATTATGATGTTTGCTTTGTTAAATTTTTTGAGAGCTATAACTGTAAACCACAAAGACTTCTGTGGAAAGTTAAATGTCATAATGTCATTCCATAATCAGACCTCCAATGAATAAGGAGAAACAGAGTACATTTAGATTAGATGATAGGCAGAAACTCCTTACTGTGAGGTGTGTGAGGCAGTGGAACAGGTTGCCCAAAGAAGTGGTGGATGTCCCATCCATGGAAGTGTTCAAGGCCAGATTCATTGGGCCTTTGAGCAACCCAGTCTAGTGGAAAGTGTCCCTGTTCATGCCAGGGGGGTTGGAACTAGGTGATCTTTAAGGTCCCCTCCAACCCAAACAATTCTAGTCTATGAAATAAAACATATATGGTGCTATATAATGCCAACTTCATGTTCACATGAGCTCTTTGGCTGTTCTGTCTTAAGCTATACAGGTAGATGAGCCAAAAATTCACTGATCAAATAATTTTTCAGTTAATAGAATAGATTTTGCTGTCCTTTAGGGTTTTTTTATCCCCAGGAAAATCTAAACATTCATGAAAACAAACTGTCAATCCCATGGTTGTAGTAACTCTATTAGGTTTCTTGGAGATAACAAAATTATGCAACCGTATTATAAATCTGACATAAAACTTCTAGGGATTGCCATCTATTTGTTTCCACCTTGCAGATAAAAATATGCAAAACAAGACAGTCTTTCTGAAAATCTGTAGTTGTTCACTTCGGGAAAACAAGATTACTTTGAAATTGCTTCTTAGACTTTCCACATCTGAAAATTCTTCTCCCCCTTTTTAAAGATGAAGAAAAATGCTTATTGAAGCTTTATTTTTTTTTATATGAATGTGTGCTTTCTTAAACAAACCAAAACCCTATATTGTATTACTGTAATGCCATAGGTTGAGAACTTTTTAAATAGCTCTATTTTCAGGTCTTATTAAATAAAAAAATGTTGAAACTGGAAAGCAAAATCACAAACAGATTTTAAAAAGAATATTACTGTTTACTTCCATTTATCCTCTTTTTCATGGGAACACTGAAAACAGATTCCTATGTAATAATTTAAAAAAATACATTTTCTTATAATCATTAAGATGAACCAAACCTTGAATTCAGAATACCAAGTTCTAATTCACTTCACTATCTATTTGATAAAATATACACCAATAATAAGTTCACCTTTTTGACAATATCTGCATTAATACTAGTACCATTTGTTATTCAAGAAAGCAATCGTTTTCTGTGAGCTGAATATTCTTATTGGAATCAGACTAATGCCCAAGACTATGCAACTAATTTAAATAGTAACATTTGAAACAAGAGGCCATCTTAAATGTAATAAATTATTTGTGTCTTTGTAACTGAAAATTTTTTAGTGATGCTACATAGATATTTTGCAGTATTGCTTGTTGCCAAATTCTCTTATTTTACAGAATATTTGCTGCCTTGTACAATATCAGCAGTTTTCAGGGAAAAAAAAAAAAAACTCTGCTAAAGTTAGCTACTGTTTTTATATTATCCTTGTCCTTGGAAGTGTTTCTCCCCATTAGCTAATATACCAGCTGTTAACTGCTGGTAACAGATTTTGAGAAGCAATTTCTTAAAAAGGGAACTAATAGTTAATTAACTTACGTGTTTGTGAAGTATCTGAATGTTCTTTTCATATTGACATTTATTATCACCAGCCTTTAATCTTGGACTACAAAATGAGGTAATTAAATTATGTTTGTTTGTGTAGCAGAGGACCTGATGAGTATTCTGGAACCATGTGTATTTTTTAGGACATTGAAAGGTCAGTAAAGAAAACCTTAACCAGAACTACTTTTCAGTAGGTCATTTCATTAAAAAAGAAAAGATCATGACAAAGGCTGCTTGAAAAATTTTTAATATTTAAGTATTAGTTGCCCAACTGTTGGAATAGGTTTCTCACAAGAACATGAGAAGTACAAGAAATGGTATACTGGCAAAAGGTCAGGAAATTGAACATGAACTTTGTTTGGAAATACAAAAGCTAAGTAAGAAGGAAAGGGTGTGTCTTAAATCCTGCCCTTTTTGGATTAGGTATTTCACACACTGAAAATTTAGCTTCTTCTACTTGTCATTACAACTCGTAACCTTCCACAACAAAAGCATAAACTTTTTCTTTAAAAAATTGGACAGTAGTCATTCTTTTTGTTATAAACAAAATCTTTTAAAGTATGAAATAGAACACCCCGTGTATAGGTATGTAAGAATTTATTGTAAATCTAATTGATACATTAGTGATAATAAAACCAGTTATACTAATCCAGACACAGAAACACTAACAGCCATAGCCTGTATTAATACATAAGAGCTTCATAGAGCTCTTAAAACTATTACACAGGACAAGTTACTGTATCTTATCTCCCTGCTCACCCTTCCAAAGACTCCCTCAATTCTAAGGTCAGTGCAGACTGTCTTCCTCAGGAAAAGAGGTGAGTTAACATAGCAGGACATCAAGTGTCCAAAGGAGGAGTCCTATATTGGTCCTGGGGACCTATTCCACTGCAGTCTTGCATCTGTGTGGATGATATTTCATATATTTTCTTAAAAGAATCTGCTTTTTGCTTATTAACTGCTGGCTAAACTTTGCAAGGTGAACAACCTCCTTCACTTTCCTCTGACATAACAGGGTTTTCTTAGGCAAAGACTGATGGGCTTTTACAGTATTAAGACACAGTTCAAGCTAAAATAGTTTAGGCAAGAGGAATAGACTAAAACTCTCTTAGTCTAAGACAAGTCAGGTAAGTACTGAAACACTGAGCTGCCCAATGAGTGTATATTCTGGGTCCTGCTGTTTTTTCACATCTGGAGCAGTGGGATGGACTTATGGGGCCAGGTGACAGGGAGTTAGGCTGAGGAATGAGGAATGAGAGTGTGAGGAGTTCCATCTGCATTGTATGAAGTTTTTCCACTTGGTCTAAAGCAGTCCTGGACTGTGCTGGAGAAGACGAGATGGAATACAGAAAAAGTGAGCAAACAAGGGCTGTGATTTAGTGCTTACAACTTTCCTCTGGGCCATCTGGAGTTTGCATTCAGCTTTGAGGGCTGATTAAGTATTTGAAATGTAAAGCACATAAATAGAAACCTTGGCTTTAAGTCTCCTCACACAGAGGAGAAATAAACCGAGAACATCTCTCGTACTGGATGAATGTCCTAAGCACTAAATCCTTATCTAAAGGACATTGATAACTCTTCTAGACTCCTTCTTCAGGAAAATAGTAGTTAAATTTGGGGTTTTTTTAAGGGTATTTATCCAATAAATGTACTCTGTGAGCACTCTCTTGCCTGTTCTCCTTCCAAACCTCTGACCTTGAAAGTGAAAAAAATAAAAAAAAGGAATAAAAAGCTTTTGGGATTCTTATGGAAGACAGGCTTGATCTAGAAAGCAGTAAATCATTACTGTCAATTGCAGAGTGCCTTTAGACATAAAGATAAGCAGAATTCTGGTTACCTGAAGAAGCTGAGCTTCCCAGAGATTCATTCTCTTAAGAGGCCTAGAGAGTCACAGTAGAGACTTAGTTATTTATACTCCACCTAAACTAGTCTCTGGACATTGTTTTTCAATCTGATTGAGCATTGAAATGTTAAGCCGAGGTACGGTTAAATATTTTTGAATAGCTGTGTGAATGGATCTGAGGTTTCATCTAGGAAAATAATACATTTTTTTTTAAAAAGGGTTGTTTTACCCTTGCTATATGAGTGTGAAGACTACTGCGTTTGCCATTGAGGGAACAGTATTGCACAGTACTGTATACACTAAAAATGATTAATATTAAATGGAAAAGAAATTAGCAAGTATAAATAGTACCTAGTGATGGCTACCAAACTTTCTGCACCACTTCAGGACTATATGCACTAATATCCTTTTTCATTTAAGGGACATGAGGCCCTTTCAGAGCCTTGCACTTTGTGGGATTAAACAATATGTTGTCTCTGATACTCAGGAGTTGAACTTATCACAATACTAAACTCTGGTGGTTGCTAAAGAAGCTTGCAATATATACAATCTTTTTTTTTTTCTTTTCCTTAGGGCATTCATTTGATAAAATAAATCTCAACTTAGAGTTTAATGGGTAAATTACCATTTTTTTCTAAGTTAATGAGGGTCAGTGTAGGAAGGATTAAAGTGTCTGTTCAGTAAGAAACTCGAAATATAATAAAGCCTTCTTATTCAGCCAGTTTAATATTTTATATAGTGTTCACACACTTCATTCCATCATCTTAGAATTTACATGGGAAAAGTCAGAGAACAGTTTGTTCTTGTTCATGCTCTTAAAACCGCTCATTCTGCACATTTTTATAATATATCTTTTGGTTATGTTAGCTTTTGTATCCCTCTGAAACACATCAGGTTCTGCTGTATCCTTTTCAGAGCTGAGGGGACAAGGACTTCACAGTGCTGTAATGTATATATATATATTTGTGTAATGCATATCTATTCCTTAATTCCTTCCTAATAATTCTTTACACTTCACTTTGGGTTTTTTTGACTTCTGCCAAGCACTGAGCTGTTATTTTTATGAAACTCCCTGTCTTGGTTCTGAGCACTAATGCTCATTACCAAGCCCAGCTTTCAATATATGAAGGTGGTATAGTTTCTGTGTGTGTGCTACATTTTGCAATGATCTGCAGTTGACTTCATCTTCTATCTATTGCCTTATAATGTATCAAATGCCCTTCATAGTAGCTGTGTCCTTACTCCCTTGAATAACTTTATATAAGCATCCAACTTTTCATTCTTTACTCATCTGTCCAGATATTTTGTATTTATAAATATATATAATATATAAATATATATCATATATACATATATATACATATATATACTTATGTATACATATATCTACATACACAACCATCCCCCCCCCATATATATATAATTGATATATAAGTACACAGCTATTTATATATGTGTGCACTCATATATCTATATTAAAATAGCCTAGAAGCTCTTCAGGTGGCTTCCCGGCACTGTGACAATGAACCCTTTACTCATATCCCCTGTTTTCATTTCTCAGCCAACAGTGGTATAAAGGAGTGCTGGCACTTGCCCCATTTGACCACAGCCTTCATTCTCAGCTGGTGGTAAAGGCACTCGCTCTGTGAGTGCACCTATGACTGCATAATGCTGGGTGAGGTCCTGCTCTTAAATGACAATCAAGTATAGGTGATACAGCTAATTCAGCTTCCAAAAATCTCTGCCAAGATCTGATTGTGCCATCTGATTCTAGAGTCGCACCACAGCCTGGTTCAGCATGCCTCAGAACATTTACTATGTAGTATGAATTTATCCTTAGATTGCTTAAACTATTTTTACAGTGACTTTGGATGATGCAATTTGCTACTGACTGTTCCCCTCATGAAAATTTGATCTATAGAATCACAGAATCATTAAAGTTGGAAAAGACCTCCAAGATCATTCTCATCTTTGACCAAACACCGATGTGTCAACTAAACCTTTAGCACCAAGTACCATGTCCAATCACTCCACCACCTCCCTCAGCAGCCCATTGCAATGCTTAACCACCCATTCAGTGAAGAAATTCGTCCTGATGTTCAGCCTGAAACTCCCCTGGTGCAGCTTGAGGCTATGGTCTCTTGTTCCATTGGTAGTTTCCTGGAGAAGAGGCTACAACCTCCTTTCAGGCAGTTGTAGAGAGAGTGATTACTTCTCCCCCAACCCTCTTCTTCTCCAGATTAAACACTGGCTCCCTCAGCTGCTCCTCATTAAGACTTACTCTTCTAGACCATTCACCATCACTTCTCTGGAATTGCTCCAGCACCTCCATGTCTTTTTCGAAGTGAGGGGCCTGGAACTGGACACAGGACTCANACCACCCATTCAGTGAAGAAATTCGTCCTGATGTTCAGCCTGAAACTCCCCTGGTGCAGCTTGAGGCTATGGTCTCTTGTTCCATTGGTAGTTTCCTGGAGAAGAGGCTACAACCTCCTTTCAGGCAGTTGTAGAGAGAGTGATTACTTCTCCCCCAACCCTCTTCTTCTCCAGATTAAACACTGGCAGCTCCCTCAGCTGCTCCTCATTAAGACTTACTCTTCTAGACCATTCACCATCACTTCTCTGGAATTGCTCCAGCACCTCCATGTCTTTTTCGAAGTGAGGGGCCTGGAACTGGACACAGGACTCAAGGAGTGACCTCACCAGTGCTGGGTACAGTACCACATCAGGCATTCTTCTGGAGTGTGTTTTCCTGTTTCATTTAAAAGAATAACCCATTTCTGTGATACAAAGCATAGTGAATAGAGGAAATCAGGAGATTTGCTTCAAAATAATCTTTCTGGAACTAATATTCGTAGATGTTTGCACAGCAGGCAGCACTGAGTTCAGTGCCCAGCAGCTGTGCTGGTTGTCAATGCAAAACAAAGACAGATGATATACTGCTGTGTGATTCTTGGTAAAACTATTCTCCTGGGAAGAGTAACAGCTTGATTCTATCCCCATGTCACTTCTTGCCATCCTCCAAGAAAACCCTTTGGCAGTTAAAAGACTAGTCTTGTGCACTATGAAAGAGTTTTCTGCCTTTTTCTTTGATGAGTAATCATAAAAATATAAGAATAATAGGATTAAAATGAGAGCAGGAGAACAGATACACTGATCTATAGTGCCCAGCAGTTAAGGCTCAGGTAGTGAAAAAGGTTTTGGGTCCTTCTTTCGGGTGTATCTTTATTAGTCTAAGTCTAAGGCTATGCCTCTGGGGGCCACAGGCAAAAGATGTATATGCATTTGTTCAAAAATATAATTTCAGTGTTCAGTTCATGTGACTTTATGCGTGGGATAAATGCCTCGGAAGCTGGATGAGTGCCATTAGGTGTGTCATGTACTCAGATGAGTACATTTTTGCAAGCTGAACATGAGGTCATTCTCACAGATTTGAGATATGATTACCTCTAATCGCTATCTGAATTGGTTTAATGTTTGAGAATACTTACAGAGGTGTTCTCTTTCTAGAGAAAAGAACCAAATCTTATAAGATGAAATAAAAATAAAGAAGATGGAAAGTAGTTTGTGCACCTCAGAAATGTTTACCTGCTTACTCTGGAGTAATCCATCACTTCAGTGTCACAAAGCAGATTTTTTTTCATTAGCCTGAACTGTTTTTCTTCTACTCTAAAGATCCACTACCACAGGAGACAGAAGGTTCAGTCACAACCTCTAGAATATCCCACTTTCTTCCCAGTGTGTTGTCTGTCCTTTTCTTCTTGTAAGGTCGCAATTAACTTATGATTCAGGATTTAGCCTAACATCATAAATATAACACAATGTAAGTTAAATCATCTGCCAAAAGAAATATAGCAACAAATAACTGCTAGCTTATGAACAGTATGGATGTTTTTATTTCACTATTTATTATACTAATTTATAGAAGTAGGCAGAAGAGTAAAAAATGTTCCTAATATGAGTAAATTCTATTTTATTTCATTTTACATCATATTTTCAAGTCTGACAGCAAGATGAATCAGCATTTAACATTCATCGCTAGTGCATAGATGTTATTTATTATTGTTTAGGATTCAAGGAGATCTGAATTTCTTTGTGGTATAAAGAATTCCATGGAATGGATTGCTATGATCAGTAACTGAGAGACTGATTTTGACCGTATATTAGTTCTAATTTGAAGTAAAATTACAAATACTGCTGAGAAGGTCATATTTCAAAAATAATGATGTTAAAGTCTCTCCTGTAGGAAAGGTCTTATGGTTTGAGGATTTCTTTCCTTCTGCTTAACTGAATGGAAACTCCTTACCATCACTATTAACATCTAAGCGTTGCATGGTAACAAGATAAAATATTCAAGGCTATTGGAATCAACCATTTTCCATTACTTTTCTTCTGATCTAAAACATATTTAATGAATGTCAGTTCTTCAGCTTTGAAAGGTTAAAAGAAACAGAAAAGAGGTACAGGACAATGCCATAAGCTTTGTGCCCTGACATAATATGCCTTAAGATAGAAATCAGACACTGCTACCTCTTTGTCCAGAACACTGTTTAGTGGAAGAACAATACGAATCTAGAGTAAAATATTTCTCCTTGGATGTTAGCTTTAAATTTCATACTATTTTTCAATTCCCACACTGAACCAAAAAGTACTGATCATATGAGGTATTTACAAGCATATGGAGCTTAGCTGTCGAGGTTTTATTTAGGGGAAAACAATATAAGTATTTAAATGTCCTAATTTCAGATTCAGAAGGGAAAAATGAAACACCCTCTCTCTAACTGTTCAGACTATTTTGATGAAAATTATATCCAGATTGAAATAATATGAATTATCTCAACTCTTCCTTCACAAATGTGCCAATAGCAAACTGCTAAGATACATGCCTTGTAAAATGCTTGACATCTTTGACTCAGGCCAAATACTGAAGAAACTGATAGATTGAATAGTATTTTAAAAATATAGTATGTATGGGTTTCAAAAAAATGTATTATGGTGAAACTGTGGAAAAGTAAAGAACATTTAACACTTCAAAATTCAGAAGACACCTTATACTTTTTAATAGAGGTTTCTAGAGCAAAGTGAAATACTCAAGTAGTTTAACAGGCATTAGCCTTTCTTAATATAGACAAAATCTGAATATATTTTCATATATGCTCAGGAATGTTGAAGTTGCCTTTATAGCCCTTAGCAATGTAAATTAATACAATTTGTGTGAAAGCCTATATATTCTTATCTCTTTAAGTCCTTCTTTTTTTCTTTTGGAAGGATCATAAAGGCACCAAAAGTTATTTTGTTAAGAAAAATGACAGAATTACTCATTTTTATTTCCAGAACACTGAGAAAAATAGTGATCAATCAGGAGAACCTGAAGTCGTCTACTGATACATGTGGAACTGCTTCCAGTTCCCCAGAGGGACTAACAGAAGGAATAACACACTGATTAAACAGGTAACTGTAGCCTTTTTACAAAGCTCAGAGAAATCAATGAGATATTTTTACTTACCTTTCTGTGATTTATATCAGATTCTACATCTCTTTCCCCTTATGTTCAATTTCCTTTACCAGCCTGGAACAGGAGTGGTTTCTAGCATTTACAATATCAACTCCTGTTCTTGACCTTTTTGAAGACATAGTTTATATATATATTTGACTCTTCTCTAATGTTCAAAGATCTTTGCTCCTCAGGGCTTACACAGAAGGTGCAACACTGAAAGCTTTTTGTAAGTAGCCTCCAAGATCCTCAGGGCAAACAGTTTTTCTTGATTATGTCTGCAAAGCACAAAGCACACTTTCCACACCATAAAAATAAATCTTACCAGTCCCCATCATCCCTGGTAGTCAGTTTGACAAATTTCGTATTAAGTAATTGCGTTTGGCTTGCTCCTTCAAGGTTCCAAGCATCTTTCAGTTCATGATGAACTTTGGGGGAGGGAGTGAGGTTTCTCAGACTCTTGCAGCCAACAGACAGCATCTTTAAATATGGAACGCTCTCCAATAACATTGTATTTGAAAATAGAAAAAAGTCCTTTTTTACATTGAAAATTTTTTTGGAATTTTCTAAATTTAAGTCTGCATTTTATTTACCTTTCTGTTTTAATATGACAACCCATTCTAGATTAGTGAAGTAGTATCCTGTTGTATTGCATTTTGTTTCTCCTATTTTGGATGTACAGATGATGATTGAATCCATAGTGCAATGTCCTGAATGCATGCACTGCAGACTAGCCTTTCTGAATACATTAAGGCTTGATTAGAAATAAAATTCTTAGAGAGTGTCCAAATACTGCTGTTAACATAGCTGAATTTTAATAGAGGCTAATATGGGTTTTGCATAACATTCACATTTCAGCTTAGAAAATGCTTTGACATTGCACTTGACAGAGTGAAATAGTTATCAGTGTATGTGTTAAGCTTTAAATCAAAATATAATGAGTAAAAAAAATAACATTTTACTAATAGGATCTACATCACAAGATTTATACCCTGTGGATGGTACAGTAAATAGAAATCCCTTAATTTTATATATCTTAAAAAAAGAGTTCAGAAAAAGATTTCAAATATGGATTAGGGACATAGAGAATAAATAAATATTTTAATCCAAAATTTATTAAAATAAGATTTCAAAACAGGTGAATTTTATTCAGAGATTTAATAAAGAATGCATCCCACAAGTCTGTAATGGTGTTCCAGTGAGAGCTAAGATTTATCAGTAGATCTGGTGAGTAATCGAAACATCTAAGCAATTACCTAATTTCTCTTAATGTTGCAAATAACTTTCAGTAATTATAAACCATCTTTGCATTTATGAGAAGACTAAAAGAGTTTTTGAACACCTAGATTTAAATTTTGTGACTTTAGATGAGTCAACACCCTCTACCTTCCCAATGACCTTTGCAGCCTTTTTGACATTTGAGAAGGCTTCTGCTGAAGACTTTGAGAGAGCTAGGTGGTTATCTAGACAAATATTTTCTGTCTCAGTTTGTTTGGGATCCATTGAGTAGACGTCCTCCTTTTAGGTCTTTGAAGTAAAATTCTGCTCAGAAATACCATTCAGAGATACAGCAGTTGCTAGTGTTAGTTTTTTTCTACCAGTCTTGATAGGATTGAAATCTACATATTTTCATTCCCTGTGGACTCTTCTCATCAACACAGAAAATCTGATGAGACTTCAGTCCTTTAGTTTAGAGGGAGACCCCAGTGATGCCAGGAATGTAAAAGAACTGTTTGTTCAACTATGGAAAACTATGACAGAGTAGAGAGGATCCAAAGCATCTTGATGGGCAAGCTTAGACTTCCAAGATTCTGTGCTTCTTCTCTGACCTGCCTGCTGATATAGTAATTAAATAAATAAATAGCAATCCCCAAACACACAAACTACCTGCACAATTAATTCACCATCTCTGTTAATTAGGTATAAGGTCTTTGCTTGGTTGTAAGGTATTACAACCAAATCTAATTTGCAGACTTTATAGATCTACCTTCCAACACAGAAATAATTTTAGGAATAAAATTATGTTCCCTTTCATTTTCCCTTTTCTGTCAAATCGGACAGGGGAAGAACTACAAATGTCGTCTACCTGGGTTTCTCAAAAGTCTTCCAATATCTGAAGGGGGGCTTATAAGAAAGATGGGGAAAGACATTTTACCAACTCCTCCAGTAACAGGACAAGAGGCAGTGGTTTAAAAATGAATGAAAGTAGATTCAGTCTGGATATTAGGAAGAAATTCTTTACTGTGAGAGTGGTGAAGCACCAGAACAGATTGCTCAGAGAAGCTGTTGATGCTGCATCCCTGGAAGTGTTCAAGACCAGGTTAGATGGGGCTTTAAGCAGTCTGATCTCATGCAAGGTGTCCCTTCCCACAATAGGGGATTTAGTCTAGATGATCTTTAAGATTTTCAATCTGTTCTCTCATTCTGTGATTCTAGCATTTATCTAAGGTAACATCACAAATATTCTTTCCCACAGACTTTTTCATATGTAGATGGTATGCTGATATCTGTGGCCTCTTTTGCACTCAAAATACTGTTCTCTGATGCATCTTAATGTACATTTGTGGGAGTCAGAGGACATCAAGTAGAAAAGGGTAACATTTCAGGGAAGGCCAGGATTGATTATTATATAAATGGATTAGATGCATGTTTTGGAATCAACTGAGAGAGTGGAAAGAAGCAAGAAAAGTGATTGATGTTGCTTCCCACTGTGCATTCAGATGAGTCTGAAGACCATGTCACTATTAATTTGCTCCTAAATATACCACAGCTTCTAGACTTGTCACAGTAGGAAATTTTAAAGGCTTGTTTTGCATAAGCAATCACTTTTATTCCTTTTCAAGTACAATTATACTTTTCTCTTACTCTCTGTATGGAGTCTCAGGCAGGATCAAAGTCCTGAAGTGTAACATAGTGTGATTCAGTACCCTGTGTAGTGCTACTAGAATACAGATTATTAATTTGATGTGTTCTTTTGTAATGTCCTTAGTCCTGATAAGATGCTCCAGCATCAGTTACTCTTGAAATTTCAGTCACAGAAGGAAAGGGGCAAGGTGTTTCCCTCTCAACTACATTTCAAGGTTCCAATACTTACACAGAGAATGTGTTTGAGGGTGACAGTTCCTTTGTGTGGTCTCTTCTTACTTTTTGAGGCCAATCAATAAGAAAATAATGAATTTCTGTGGCAGCTCTTGGCTATTCAGGAAAAAGATGTCCCAGGGCTTTAGATGTTGGTTTGGAATTTCCTGCAAGAATAGACAGTATTTATCTTTCATAGTAAGTGTCTGGTTCTTCATCAAGAAACCCTCCAGAAACACTTTGCACTCAAAGAAATAATTAGCATTTACTGTTTGGGGAAATTTATATGCATACATAATTTTGATTTAATTCTTTGTGATGGCATGATAAGAGAAACTACGAGAGAGAATTAGCAAGTGAAAGAGCAATAAAATCATCTTAAAAGATTCAGATTTGTATTAATCAATTCATATTATATTTATCTTTCATATTTTATATATAAATGCGACTCATTCATTTTAGGACTACAGTGGACAAATGAAGCACTAGAATGTTACCAAAAGTATTGGTTTCTGTCTATTTAGCCAACATTTATCTAAGTTTTAAAATTAATTTTCCTGGTTTTAAATAACACAACAGGAAATTAAAAAAAGAAATCTATTAAAAAGTCCTAACTCCTACCAAAATATATATATTTTAAAGCAATCTATTTATACATAATATCCACTAGGCAAAGAGCATAATTGCTGAGTGTAAAGGAAAATATAACTACTCCTCCATGAGACTGGATCATCAAAATGGGACTGCATAGCTGAAAAACATTACTAAATTTGAAATTTAGAGACATCATTATAAAATCCAAAACCTTCAGTGGGAGACATGGAAGAAATTAATATGACACTGCAAAACAGAAATGCCTTATTCCAACTGCAAATGTTGCAACCAGCTTTAATAAAGTATTTACATTTTGTAAATTGTTTATTGTTGTGCATTAAGTAGTTTTTCTTTTCTTTTAATTAAATAGGCAAGATGAAAAATTAATTAAAACTCAATATTTGCACCTCATTGTCTCAATCCAACACTGTAGGAATCCAACTGATAAACCGCACACTGATGAAGAAAAGAAAATCACTGGCTCCTCTGAGTTCCTCCTAGCAAATATCTGCTGAATTCAGAGGTGATTTTTAGATATAGGGGACATGATTAGAGAAAAAGGCCACTTGGATTGTACACAGCTGTTTTGATATCAAGGAAGTTAATTGGGAAAAACCCCAAATAACCACTTCAACATACTCTGAAGCACAGGTCTGTGTATAGAGATACCTGCACACACAGACATGCACGCAAAGGTGTGCACACACATAGACATATGTGTTCAGCTTGCTATAATTTCTCTAGCAATTGCAGCAAATTATGTATTGGGGAAGTGGAAGTATGCTGCTGAGCTCCTGTTGACTCCTGGAGCTGTTTTGCAAGAAGGCAGTGCTGGGCTCTGTGCAAAGAGATATCACTGGCACTTACTGACTCATGATCAACTGCTTGATAGTATCTTCCTTGCAGGACTCCTGCTGATCTCTTGGTGGTGGGAATACTGCCACCTTACATACCACAAGCTGTCAGTCTGTGCAAAATGGGAACTTAGAGAAGGTCTAAGACAGGAGCAGGTGCCTTGCTACATGTAGACAATCATCTGTTCTTGGAAAAGGAAAGCCTTCCTAATCTTGCTTAGTTCTCTCAGATTCAATGAATCTGCCTTTCTCTTTGTGAGGCAAAAGCTCAGTGCTGTCAGAAAATAAAATAAAATGAAGGAAAAATACAGAAAACGTTATTGAGAATAAAAATCTTTGTTTGAAAATGCAGTGTAGTGATATTTCACTTTGCTTCACCTCCTAGTCTAAATCCTTTCAGATTTTTCTTGGCTTCCATATCTGATTTTAGTTCTCTTTGCACTTTTTTGGTGTCCTCTAATCCTCTGTAGATCCCATCCTTCTAAAAACTCTCTATGCCCTTGGTGTCTTTTATTTGCTGTTATTAGCAAATCATTCCTTGAGCAATGAGCAAGCATTCAAAGGAAACTACCTCTTCCCTGAAATATCTTAAAAGTAGAAGCATGCTCCAGAAATCCTGGAACCATCTTTTGGCCCACAGGAAAAAAATAAAGATAAAAAATTAGAAAACACAAGTCTTCATCTGTCTTCACAGACAGCAGGGAAAAAAAAAAAAAAAAAAGAAAGAGAAATAAAAGAAAGAAACTTGCATTTATCCAGAACATTTGGAAAAACTTAAAGCAGAGAACAACGGTGTTCAGCCTGTTTGATAAGCTGAAGGAGTTATGCCAACATATGGAAATAGGATGC
This sequence comes from Dicrurus megarhynchus, assembly GCA_013399195.1. Lineage (NCBI taxonomy): Eukaryota > Metazoa > Chordata > Aves > Passeriformes > Dicruridae > Dicrurus > Dicrurus megarhynchus. Next base: position 247,992 of record VXAD01001920.1, on the reverse strand, counting down.
TCTTAAATCTGATGAACAAACCATGGAAGATATTCCAAAGACTTTGCTTGAGGATTTCATTCAATGTAGAAACAATATTTCTTTCCAAACTAAAGAGAATGACTTCATCTGGGAAGCCTTAAATGACAGGTTACAATCCTTTAAGTTGTTTTTTTCCCACCGGTTATGAGTTTTTATGTTGGAAATAAGCAAGGGCTTATTTGAAAGAAGAATGCTTTTCAGTAAGGACAATGTTTTGTTCATTTGTTACTGGTAAAACTGAAAGTTACAACACTGGGAAAAAATAGGTCTGTAGTTCAAACCAATAAGGCAAGTAGCCAGATTGCTTTTCAGCCCTGCTCCATTTAAGATATTTCTTATTTTAAGTCTTATGAATTAAGCATATCTGCAGAGACTTGATAACTACTTTGGTCACTAAAAAAGTTTAAGAATGTGGATCTAATATGAAATGAGTAAAACATTATCATTTATTCATAGTACTTTCAACTGTATCTCATTCCCCATTGTTCATCTCTAAAATATCAATCTAGATTAAAAATATTTGAGATAAAAACACTGACTTTGATTCTTAAATCTGTTGCTGTGGTACGTAAAACACCCAGTGGATCTTTTTCTTTTTTTGCAGGATAACTAATTCACTACAGCTTTTAAGGAAAATGATGGGGACAGATGATATCTTCGATTTTATTGCACTTGCCTTTTCAGACTCTTGGGATTTTTGTAAATGGGTTTTCAGTAGAAAAAGACTGGATGTCCCTGGATTGAAGATCCACTAAGACAAATTTCTTTTTTTTCTCTCAGAAAACTCTACGCCAAACATAATCACCTGAGCCTTCTTTCAATTTGTCCTTGTGTGATATCTAGTATATAATGATTCCCACATATGCAAACGTAATTAGAGAGGTCATCCCACACAGACTATATTAGAGAAGTTTAGCTTTGCCTGGGAACTTGACAGAGGGAGGAAAGATATTATGGAAAAAACTGAGTCACTCTTGGCCACTTGGCATTTAAGTTTTTCTCAGCTGTTGTGGTTGTCTGTGCATCCAACATCAACAATAATCTAGTAAGAGTTTAGGACTGTCCATAACCTTGGAACTCCTTTGGCAGGTGCTTTCAACAGAAGGTGCAGTCATGGCCGTAAGCTACTACTTCAAAGAATTCTTCTTGCCAGGCTACATCAGTATTTAACAGGATTTAGGCTAAACCAGCTAGCTTCCTCTCAGGACTCTGTCTGTGCCAAACACAGATTTACTGAAGAATCAGCTCTATTTGGTTTTGATGTGGAAACACAGAGCTGAACACTTGGATTACTGATGGTAATGGCACTCATCTCACCTCACACCTCTGTTTTAGGAAGTGACAAGACCAAATTCTACTTGTGTTAATCTTAAGAATGGAGGACAAATTAGTCAATGTATTCAACTCTTGTTTCATAAGAAAAGATGTGAATAATCTCACCCTACTCTAATTTAATAAAACTGTGTCAAATCTGTAGCTTTAATTTGCATAGGTCATGATTAAATTATAAGTACTGTTCTTGCACCTAATATTAATAGTGATGTCACTTCTGGCTATTGTGTGAACATATTTACTAACCAGAATTACTTTTCTCTTTTCCATAGCCAAGTCTGAAGCATTTTCTTAGCCTATGCTACTGGAATGAGTGTGCAAACACATACTAAATAACTTCCTCATTTATAAATAAATAATTAATAAATAAATGATTAAATAAAATATTAAATTTAAAAAATTGTGAAGTTGCAGAGCAGGAGAAAATTGGACATATTACTGTCAGAGTTCAGTATTTGAGCATTTAAATGTAAAATTGAAAAAATTCTAAATGGATCACATTTTGGATAAGCTTGATAATTAATCATGGAAGACAGAAATTAAATGACAGTGCCTCATAAGAGCTAGTCTTGGGTGATAATCAAGTCTATTTCCTCAAATCAAGTTACTTCAAACAAACTTTATTTCCTATCCTTCAGATATATTTGCCATGTTCTGTCATCAAATACATGGACTATCATGATGTATGGATCTGATGATGTATGAATTTATTTCACTTCACCTCCAGACACTGGCTACTGGACGAAGTGGCTGGTGGTTGACTTCTGCAAACTCTACCTGTAGTAGCCAGACACAATCCTCCTCTTCTTTCCTTCTTTCATCTTCCATCATTCTGGTGGGATAGGCAGAGAAACAAATTATTAGAATCTTTAAAGTTTGCTCTTGTAGGAGATTTATTTTACCTGAAAATGCTTACTTTTGAAGGTGTCATTTCACCTTGGTTTTACAGTAGGATTGATAAAACACTAAAATCCCTTTGAAGTGAAAATAGGAAAAATTAAAGCTGCTTCTGTTTAACCCACTTTTTAGAAAGCATTTCAAGAGACAAAATGGCTTAAAAGCAGACATTTTGTCAGGAGCCATGAGCTTTGGAAAAACTGAACACCATCTCTCTAGCACATTTCTAATTAAATATGCAATTAAAAAGCTTTCAGTGGCCCCTAAGGCTTCCCAGCTGAGTTAATAGAAAACTTCTCCTCTTACTTTAACAAGCAAGATACAACTTTCTTTAAAAAATTATCCAGTGTTAAATAAAGTGCTTGCCTACTTTGTTTCCTCTCTGTGCTTCAAAAATTTATTTTTTGGTGAATCAAGTGGCTCAGGATTTTAAAACCAAAACAGTAAAGATAATGAACATTAAATAAATTTGTCGTAAAGTTAAAGTAATGCAGACTATATTTTAGGTATTTTCTGGTGGCTGAAGTAATATTCAGTGCCGCTCACCACACCTGAGACAGGCTTGGCTCACTGCTACACGGGGTCCGCGTGAACCAGCGACTGATGGATTTAAGGTAACTGAGGTTTGCATGCCTCAGTTTCCCAGTTCAGCCCGAAAGCCATTAACAGCAAGTAGTTCTTGGCTGTTTATCTAGCTAAAGATAGAAGGCAAAGAGGAAAGGTTTGGAAACTCTGTTAGCTGCAGTCCAAGTTTATTTCCTCCTGCCCCCGGGGGGACAGAGAGGCAGTCACTTGAAGGGAAGCCGAGCAGAGAGACCCTTACCTGCTCTCTGGCTGCTAGTTTTAAGGTATTACATCATGAGGTAGAGATAACAGGGTTAACCAATCAGAAAGGGAAGATACATGATAATAAACCAAGAGACATCTCAGGGGAGGAACAAAATCAAACTAACAAATAACAAAACAGCTGGAGGGAATTTCAAACCACACTAGCCTGTCACAGGACTCGAAGCTTCTGTGATAAGAAAGCAGACATGGTGTGAGTGACATGCAAGGGATGCAAGAATCTGCTATGCTGCAGATTCTCCCTTTTGTCTGCCTTCGGGGCCAGGGTCCTGCGAGGGGTAATCAATCCATCCAGATTCACCTGCATCAAACACAGGCTGTACCATAGCAACAATTCAGGTCATGTGAAAGAGTCCTGTTTCACATAAAAAAAAGTAATTATTTAGTTGGTCATTTAAAAATATTTAAAGATTTGCATTTTAGTAAAAGAATTCAGATCACATCTTTTCAGATAAAGCATTTTTATTTCAGTTGGACTATCAAAGCTCTTCCACTGAGTGGTGCAGATAGCGGAAGTTTGATCATAGCAGTATAAACTAGAGGGTGCTTTTTTTTCTTAGTCCTCCAATTTTTTTTTTGGTGTTATTATTTTAGGGAGACTGTAGTATTGGCATTGAAGCATGGATGAAAGATATACATGAAAACGGCCTGTGGACACCTATGATGGGTGAGGGTAGTCAGAATACAAGAGAGGAATGCACGTGGTCCTCATCTCAGTGAGAAGGTCAAAGTGGGACAGTGTACACTGGAAAGCAAACCCAGCAGAAATGAGCCTATGGAAAGTGTCCAGGGATATACTGAAAGCACTTTGTGCTGTCAAAGATGAAGTTAAAATTAATCCATGTTGTAAAAATACTTATACAATATCTTTGGCTTTGAATTGTGGTGATTGGAATATTTCTCACACCAGCATTAATCATAATAATCAAGGCATTTAAGTTTGCTGCAAAGTTATAAATTTCTTGTGTTAATTTTCTCTCTTTACTGTGAATGCTTTTGCACATGCAAATCATTCTTTGTTCTTAAAAATAGCAAACATCACCTCAACCCACCATATGTTCATGGGACATGCAGTGGTAAAACAACTTATATGTAACTCCTAATTCTTCAACTCATATAAAAATAAATCTCTTTAGGTCCTGCAATACATGTTTTATGCTATAGACAATTTTCTGTCACAAAAATTTTTCTGGAATATTAGAGTTTTTCTTTTTGACGTAATACAATTCCAATCAATAAAGAAATAAGAGCCTTACTGACAAATTTGTATAGCACAGTAACTACCTGAAGGTGTCTTTCTCTTAAAAAATGCAGTCACTTTTGTGTCCTGGGTTGCAGTGTATTCTATCACCATCCTCATGAGCTGTTGAAACCACATGGGGCAGTGTTTCTTTGCCTCCTCCCTCCGGACTATCTTCTGATTAATGAGCCCATCAGTGCTTTGCCTCATGACTCATCATCCCATTGTGAGATGCTCCACCCAGAAGGAGGAACCAAGCATTCCAACCTGGATGTAATCGGAGATTCAGAACACCACAGACACCCTTTCCACTGGATTGCCAGAGCACAAGAGCTACATAGCCACCACTGGACCTTCCAAGGAAGAGCAGCCCCTTCTACAGGATCACTGCTTCAACAGAACCACATCCACCACTTCAGGAGGATTGCAGCCACCATTTTATCAGACTGCTACAGCCACCCTGACTAACAGGGTGTCAGGTTGTATCCTGATTCTGTCAGTTTGCACCAGTGTTTTCTGCCTTTTTTTATTTTTAATTTCCCTATTAAATTGTTATTCTGACTTGGTGCCTCCCACTGGTTTGTTTTCAAACTAGTACACTTTTGGCATGTGAATAGCTTGCGAACTGTGTAGAAAACTTCCTACAGTGTTTCAAAACTGAACAGAGTAGGTTACACAGGAAAACTGATTTTTTCATTCATATCTCCTCATATATATATTTTTCAAAGCTTCTTTTCAACATTTTATCTTTTCTTGGATCATTTTCATGACAACTGATTCTTGTCTTCATGTGACTACTTAATTTCAATACCTGAATGTAATGTAGACATGTGATAAAGTAATAATTTTTTAATACTAAAAAGCAGCAAAAGAAATATCTCTTAGAGATAAATGCATATTTTTAATCAGTGATGGCTCTGAAAACAGAACTGCATAAACACATTCAGATAAATCCAACTGAACCATTTTATGTTGTCCCCAATGACACTCTAAGTACATGATTTTTAAAGATCCCATAGTCTTCTGAAAATATAAAAACATGCAGCACATTGTAGCCCTGATCTCGAAGGTCTCGTCCAAAATAAATTCTTCTCTTTTGTAGCTGCTTTTGTAGAAAAAAAGCAACTTTGTGTTTCTTTGGCTTTGTAAATAGGAAAACCTCCCTGTAACCTAGTGGCTGACCAGATTCCTGGGGTGAGTGTTTTGCAATGGTTAGAGATTTAGATTCTGTTTCTTCCATTTTCAATTTACTTGTAATGGAGTTCAGGAGCAAAATATACCAGAAAATCATAAATCAAATATTCCCTTCTATGTTCTCAAGTATCCGTGTATATAAAATATATAGTGAAGTTGTGATGAGAACAGATGAGAATAAATGAGTATAACACAGTCAGGAACACATGGATTACACTTGTTTCCTTTGTTGACAGTTCTACTCCAGTTTTTTTTTATCCAGGGAAAATAAATAACTCAGAGTTAAATGAATTTTTCAGTTATGCAAGTCTTGGAACTCACTGACTAAACTAGTTAGCAAACTCTTGGGATTGCAGATCTGTATTGAATATTCATGTTATTGAGTTCAAAATCCAGGTTTTAGCAGTATTTTCTAATATTCCCAGAAACATTCTTGTAGTCTAACTATTGACTAAAATAGTACTGTCAAGAGATGAACTCAACTAAAGCAATTTCCTTACAGAGCTAAATTCTTAAAAATGCAAGGGAAAAGGGTATGAAGAAGCACTACCTTACTGTGCATCTTCATCAAGACTTACTGTCATGGAATTTTTGTTTTGGGTTTGGAAAGAAACCTAGGAGTAAAGTTAATTTTAAATAAATAATAGAATTACAGTCTGGGAACCTGTACCTCAGTGGCTCACCCAAGACCAATGTATTGCTATTAGAGGAAAATTAATACTTCTAAAATAAGTTAATTTGACCTATGTTATTCTAGAAAAAGAGGACAATATGTAGGATATTTCAAGGGAATAAATAATAAATAAATATTCAAGGGAAGGGAATAAAGACACAAATGAATGAGAAATAAATGTGATCTGAGAGTGTAAACTACAGATGTGAGTTCTGAAGCAACAGCAATAGGACTGTGTAAAGCAAAGGGAAATAACAAAATAAAATAAGGAATAAAAGGTAAAATGCAGTCAATATCTCTAAAAATGTAACCACAGCATTTATATATCCTATGCCTTTGAGGATAGTTGCAATTTTCTTTCTTGTGGATGGTGATATTGAGAAATTCCAAAGAGCTGTTGTAGGTATAAGGAGATTGATAATATCAGACAAGTTGTAGTAGAAGAAATGGCACAGATGGAAAATATTGCTGAAGTAATCTGCAGTTTACCAGACCTGCATGAAGAAAAGGTACTAGCCTCATTTCTATTGAGGCTTGTGGCTCAATATCCAAAACACATGAGTCACCTACAGTGTTTAAAACTAGGTACTTGCCAGAAAAATACACCAGCTGCTATAGAATCAATATTATTGAGATGTTTCAGAATAAATTAATTTGATACCCAAAAAAGGAACTTGATGCAATATGATTAAATAATGTCCAGCAGAATATTTTCTGAGTTGAACTGAGCTATTTGGTAGGCAACTCTGGAAGAGCTCCATTTCAAATATAAAAAAATATATAACCCCCCTCCCCCAATTCCTCAATACTAGTTATCAATTTCTCAGGGGTCACAGACTAATATTTTTTAAAGTAGAGAAGTCCTTAGAAGAAAGGAATGGTTTCTAATATCTTCAGAAGACTACTGGTTTCTGTTACCTTAGTCTTTTTCTTCAAAGTTTCTTAGAGTCATAATGAAAAATGGTGAACTAACTCAAAATTTGGCAAATTCTGAGCCCTGTATGAATCCAAAAACACATAAAAGAAGGAGTTTTAGTAGTGAATCATTTGCACTATGCGAAGACGTATTCCTGTTAATAACTTATTCTTTAAAAAAACCTCAAACAAACAAGGAATTTTTCTTGTCTAGCTAAGGAACAAAGTAGTTTTACATCTATTCATAAAAAAGGTGAAATAGCTTAAGCCATTTATTCATCATAATAACTATGGTAGTATAATGAATAAAAACTTTAAATACCTTTTCTACCATATCTCAATTTTCAAGGGGATTCACAGAGATTTAGTAGCATGTCTTCTATTAGAATATATCACATACCTGAGTGAACACACTCTACCCTGAAAATTGAGGTGTTCAGAGATCATCTCAATCAATCCTATTCAGTTCAGCAATCCTATATTCAGGCAAATAACTTATATTTACATTTTCTTTACATTCAGTGGAACTACTGAATTCTGCATTTTCAGAATCAAGCTATTAAACGTAGCACAGGAGACCAAACAGCTTGCAATCCTAATTCTAAACAGGAGAATTTTTAAATATAATTATATGAATGATTTCCTACAGTATTGTGGATTCAGAGTTTCTGAATCGAGCATAGCAATTTTCAGTTGTTGCTGTCCTATAGCATAGCAACATACCCCTTGCTTGTCACTCACAGAAGTTTAAAAATCCAGTAACAGGCTAGCGTGATTTGAAATACCCTCTAGCTGTCTTGTTACTTGTTAGTTTGATATTGTTCCTCCCCTGAGGAGGTTCATTATTGGTTTACTATCATGTACCTTCTTTCATGATTGGTTCATTCTGTTATCTCTACCTGATGATGTAACACCTTAAAACTCTCTGCAAGAGGACAACCGGGGTCTCTCTGCTTTAGCTCCCCTTCAAGTTAACTGGCCCCTGCCCTCTCGGGGGCAGGAGAAAATAAACTTGGAATGCAGCTGACAGAGTTTCCACTCTTTTCTCCGTACCTTCCGCTGCTGGCTACAGCATGCCTACATGCTGTGAGGAGGCGTTGGGCTGCACTGGTAAACTGAGGCACGCAAACCTCAGTTACCATCAATTCGGTCGCTGTTTCACGCGGGCATCGGACCCCGTTAACCTGCAGGCCGGGCTGGGAACAGCCTGGCCGGCAGAGATTTTAACATTCAGTTATCAGAAAATTAATTAGATTAATTTTCCAGTGTTGATACCTGGCTATTTTTTCCTTCTTTAAGTTTGTCTTACATAATCAACTGGCAATTAGTCATTGTTAAACATTTCTACAAAATTTAAATCAAGGATTTTCACATATGCAAGGTTATTGAATTGATCATAGCATTATAGAGGTTTGGAAAGGACCTTAAAGATCATCTAGTTCCAACCTCCCTGCCACTGAAAGGAACAACTTCCACTACACCAGGATGCTCAAAGCCTCATCCAGCCAGGCCTTGAACACTTCCAGTGATGAGGCATTCCACAACTTCTCTGGGCAACCTGGTCCAGTGCCTCACCGCCCTTATCCTATCGCTACACGACCTTGTGAACAGTTGCTGTCCAGCTCTCTTGCAGGATCTTTTTAGGCACCGGAAGGATACTAGATCTCACCAGAGTCTTCTCTTCTGTATTCTGAACAATCGCAACTCTTTCAGCCTGTCTCCATATCCCATCCCTCTGATTGTCTTTGTGGACTTGCTCCAGCAGGTCCATGCCCTTCTTATGTTGTTGCCCCCAGAGCTGGAAGCGGTACCCCAGGTGGTATCTCACAAGAGGGAGTAGATGGGAAGAACCACTGCCCTTGACCTGCAGGTCACACTTCCTTTGATGCTGCCCAGGAGATGATTGTCTTTCTGGGCTGCAAGTGCACATTGAAGGCTCATGTAAAGTTTTTCATTCACCAAGACCTCCAAGTCAGGCCTGCTCTCAATCTGTTCTCCTCCCAGCTTGTACTCATTCTTGGCACCCTGCCCTTTGGCAGATGTCAGCAGGATACTGCCCATATTATCCAAAAAATTCATGCCTGTATCAAATTGCAGAGCCATCAATGGAGCCAAGGGCTGGTGTGACTCTTACTCACCTCCACATGCCATTTGTGTCATCGACTGTTGCTGCCAGATGACCCAGACTCATCATACCCATCCAGCAGAGCCATGGCATCACTTGTGACCCTCTGTTTGCTCTTGGGGATTGAGTCAGTCACTGTGTGGGCACACTGTGACTTGTCTCTCTCACAGCTTCATATAGTCATAGAATATGCAGCGTTGGAAGGGAACCATCCAGATCATCAAGTCCAGCTTTTGGCCCTGCACAGGACACCCCAAGAATCACACCATGGCACCCCAAGAATCCCACCATGATTCTTGGTGGGATCCTTCAATGAATCTTTCAATAAAGCTTCAATAAAGCTTTATTTTACAATGTTACACATAATTACTATTTAGATGACAGTTACTCTTACATCCATCAAATTTTTAAAGTATGGAATATTAAATAAAAATTTTTAATATTGAAAAAATATTGAACATGGTATTGATTGAAATGCATGAAAGTCAATAGCTATTAGAATATTAAATCACAGAGCTCCTAAAAATAACTACACTAGGTCATCTAGGTTTTACAAACGTATCTTTTAATGTTTTATAAACTTTAAGTATATCAAGAAATACAATGTCCAGTTCTTTTTATAATCTTTAATTCTGTAGTCCCCTTAGCATTAATTTCAAAAACAATGCCTCTCACATATTAGCTTGCATAAAGGCATGCATGTTAATATCCTGATTTTGTAGCAATATACTTTTTCATTTTTAGATAAGAATTACTGGTAAAATAGCTTTTTTTTTTTTTCATAGCCATGACTGAATTACTGCAGAATAACTGAAAAACATGGAGCAAGTCTTGATGGACTTTACACTAAGTATATATGACCAGGAACTGTATAAAACAATAATGTCTTTTGGAAAGGAAAATCACAAAATGGAGATTCTGTGGAACATGTTTCTGTTGCAAACTGTGATGTGAAGATGCAATGAAGTAGAGAGTAATGGATGGCACTAGTATTGGATGTGATAGGTAATTCTGGATAAACATGATTTGGGCAAATTCCAAGTCTTCTCATTGATTCAATCACTCTCAGATGTCAATGTCATCAGAGCATCCCTTGAAATGACAGCATGCACATCAGAAAAACAATAGTTTCCCTGTAGTAAAAAGTTCTTTCTTTGAAGGAATTTGGCCTTATATTAATAAAAAAAAACCCCAAAATTAAACCAATACAAACCAAACTAAACCCTCCCAAAACAAACAAACCCCCACTTACTCCAGTTTCCTGTGAAATGAGAGCTGGATTAGTACGTTGGTGGCCAGGAAGGTGCTGTCATGTGCATACATATGTACATCAGTTTCCTGAAAGAACCTATAAATAAAAGTATCATGGTATTTTTCAATGCATGAAGTCTTTAGTTATATTTATTTTAGATTCTGTAATTAATAAATAATTCATTGTAAAGACAAATGGGAAATGTTTTAGCTTTTTCCATGATACAAATGCTGACCACATTCTGTATTAAAAAATGTGATAAACAGATTTTATGCACAAAAGCCTCTCTGAAATATAGGCAGAATTTTCTCTGAGGTAAACATCTGTGTATTAAACTCATTTATCAAACAGCACTTCACCTGAAACAGGATGCAAGCAGCCTTTTTAAAAACTGTGCACACCAATACAGTGTAATATGCAGCAAAAAAGCATACTTCTTTCCTCTTTCTATTTTGTTTTTTTTTAATCTCCTGGTTTTAAAAGTTGCACTGTACAGGTTGTGCAAATAATAATAAGATGATCTGAGTTTTGGGTTTGTGGTGTTTTTTCTCTTTTTTTCCTCATACAAAAAGAGTATTTTTTCTCTCTTTTTCTCTCAAACAAAATTTAAGTCTAAAATGGGAAACAATCGCTCTGAAACCAGAACTATTATTTTTGATTCTTGTGCTCTTATGATCATATATTGAAACCCAGTATTTAGTTTCTGATGACTCTTCAAAATCCAGCTTCAAGCCTACTTCTGCTTTTGTGAAGTCTTAGTTTTATCAACATCTTTCTATCACAAATTTTATCTTCTCTTACTGCTTCTAGAATCCCTTATACTGTGTTTCAAATGTAATAGAGAACATCACTACAGATTTATTTGAGAAGATGAGTTGTGAATGTGGAGATGCAGAAGGTAATAAAATCTCTCCTTAATATAAAACACATCAATATCACTAAGATTTCCACACTTGAATGAAATATGCAGAAATGTGGTGATCAGTATGAGAAGAAATGATTAAAAATAACTTTTTTTATCTTTATATAGTTGGAATATTTGCTTCAGCATAAAAATATTTGAAGATCATCACTGAAGTTAAATACATTTGGATTGGATTATATCACTCAGTTATCTTTAGTAGTAACGTTCCCTGAAATTTGCCTGAACAATGTCAGTCATACTATTTTTGGACAAATATGTTATTATCTGAGGCAGGAGAATCTAATTTTTTTTACTAATTATGTGTTATTCATCTGTATTAAAAACATTATTTAGAATTATTTTTTGTTCAGAAATTGTAAATCAAAATAATTATAAAATCATTTAATCTAGAACCAACTTGTATTTTTTCTTTCTTAATAAAATTTAAAGAGTATGTTTAGGGAATGTCCTCTGCATGCAAATATGCTGAAAAGAAAGGATACTCCACTGACACTTCCATATATTTATTTTACAATATCATGTTCATCAGCAAAAAAGTCTGCAATTAGCATATTCTCAACAGAAACAAAGGAGTGCTAAATTTATGGTGACCTAAGGGATGCTATAACTTATTTTAAAAACATTCATTTGAAAACTTATGCCAATCCCTCTGGGTCAAACACAGAAATAAATACATCATTGTAATTTTTTTGGCAATAACATTTATTATCTAACTTTCACAGCTCCACTTAAAAGCCAGATTGCTACTTTTAATGAGTCCAAAGTTGTAATGCAGAGGAAGCCAAAGATTAATAAACACATGCATCATCATACTCCATATTGGCTACATCCAGTCTGAGTAGAGAAACGGATCTATTTGTTCTGATTAACAACTTCAAGATTGGGCCTAACATCAGCAATAGAAAAATACTTATGGTTTTGGGTATACTCTTAGAAGTTTCCGGATGGCAAACAGTAGTCCTCATTTATATAAGAGACCTAGCTCTGCTTTATATTTACATTTAGATAGCTTTAGCAACTGATAATAGTTTTTGCTGTTATCTCAACCATGCAAAAGTAAAAAAGCATTACAAGACTATCTGTTTGTAACTGTGGTGATAAGTTTATACATAATACAATATTAATGAGCTTTTAAATTCAGCTTAATTTTGTGAAATACAAAATATTTTTTTTTATTTAATGTACCTGTTTACATTGGCCAGCTGCAGAAAATTTAATGGATTGGGTAAAGGTAAGCAGAGATTTTGAAATTTTAAGATTAATGATTTTTTTACTTACAGGTAAATTCTGCTTAGGTCTTAATTAACACAGAAAAGTCAAGCATGCTCCTTGCTACATCCTCATAGAATATCAGTTTACTGCTGCAAATTCTGAAGTAGCTATGGCAATACTAATATCAGTAAAACCTTTTGGTCGTGGTACTGAAGAGATTCAAGTGCCTCTGTGAAATGAAGAATGAAACAACTATACCTGGAATCTCCCTTCATGTCCTATTTTAATGATGTGAAAGGAACCAAAGAGAGTTTCTGTCCTGCCACTGTCCTGTCCCTGCCCCTGACCCTGGCTTCCTAGCATGAATTTGTCTTCCAGCCTGAATCTTCATTTTCAACTTAATACATCAATGTCCCATCTAACTCTTTAGGTGGTAAAATACATTTAACTTCATCCTGCTTTGAAGGCTAAGCTGAAGCTCTAAATAGCACACTATCAAAAACCTAAATAAAAACATGAGTTCTCTGACCCTGTATACACCTTCAGTGTCACCAGGGCAAGGCAACATAAATGTACTCATGCAGATGACAGCTGTCTACTGCAAGTACCCTTATACCCTGCTGTGTCAGACTTCAGAGGAAAATGCTTACAATAATCCACTTTTGCTGTGGAAGTTCCCAGCCTTACTAAATCCTTGGCTCCTGCATTGCAAGTTGTCAAGCAGTAAGAAAACACAAGTCCTCTGTAGTGCTTTAAATAATTTACTGGTATCGAGTAGCTGAAAATTAGTCTAGACCACAGATGCAGTGTGAGTTAGCACTTTAACTGATTGCTAAAAAAGTTGATGATATTGAAGAATAGAACAGCCAATAATTATTCAGAAAACATATATTGTAGCAAGTTGTCATGCAGTTGTACCCACAAAGCAAAACCATATTCTGTATCTGGTTCGCAGATAGAGATTAAAATGCAATCAGCAGCAGCATCTTGAAACAAAATTGGCCTTCTGTCAGTTCAGATGAATGAGCTGCAGGAGAAGCAAAGTTTCTTCCTCTAGTGCAGACTGTGTCTGAGCATGCTCACCTTTGTTAATTTCTGCTGGCCAGGCTCTTCCCAGCCTGGCTCGCAGGTTAACGGGGTCCGATGCCCGCGTGAAACAGCAACCGAATTGATGGTAACTGAGGTTTGCGTGCCTCAGTTTACCAGTACAGCCCAACGCCTCCTCGCTGTAGCCAGTAGCGGAAGGTACAGAGGAAAGAGTGGAAACTCTGTCAGCTTCATTCCAAGTTTATTTTCTCCTGCCCTCGAGAGGGCAGGGGCCAGTTAGCTTGAAGGGGAGCTAAAGCAGAGAGACCCCGGTTGTTCTCTCGCAGACAGTTTTAAGGTGTTACATCATCAGGTAGAGATAACAGAATAAACCAATCATGAAAGAAGGTACATGATAGTAAACCAATAAAGACCCCTCAGGGGAGGAACAATATCAAACTAACAAGTAACAAGACAGCTAGAGGGTGTTTCAAACCATGCTGACCTGTTACTGGATTTGAAACTTCTGTGAGTGACATGCCAGGGGTATGTTGCTATGCTATAGGACAGCAACACACCTTCGATGGGTTTTTCCTATTTATCCTCCTTTGTTACCCTCCATGATGGCAGAGCAGATCAAGTTAGCCTCAGCTGGGCTGTGTGTGGTTCAGTGCTGTCCCTTTGGGGAGCTGGACCATCTGCCTTGAGGTTCTTTGTTGGCTTGCAGCTTCCTCGCCAGGAAGGGCCTGATGTGGCAGGTACATCCTCACAGGAGACATGTGCTGTAAGCCCCCATCAGAGGAGCCTGGTGGTGCTCTCAGATCTCCCAGCTGGGATATATTGTGCTGAGCTAAAGCCTGTGACCTCAGAGACTGCCTGAGCCTTTCCTCACCTGACAGTTGCACGTCTCGTGGTGTGCCCATTGCACCACAGCATTTACATTTGGATGTTCCTGCACACTTCAATGCCAACTCTAATTGCATGGTGTCATATCATCTTCTGTTTTTGACTGCTGACTTCTTGCATTTACCTTGATGTGTTAACAAGGTCCTTTACTATTCCTAGAAGAAGGTAGGAAAGACATCAAAGATAAAGGGGGAGAGGGAGAGAGAGAGAGAGGGAGAGAGGATGACTCAGACTTATGAAAGTTTTTGAAAAATTCTGCAAAAAGGATTCTATGGTAAAACCTTTTATAAATATGTGCTGTGATACTGAGAAAATCACTGACATTTCTCCGTTTGCTTTAGTGTAGTACAGGCGCATTTTTCAAGATGAAGTACATAAAATTTATTTTCAGAAATGTCTCATCTTGTCAACTGTAATCTGAAATCAGTGAGAGCCAGGAGGGCTCTGAATATGTGCATTCAAGTCCCTTTAAAAAGAAGGGTTTTTAATGAGGATGTTCCATTTCCCAGAAGAGTATATAGCTGCTAATTTATTCAATAAAAGAAAATGTTACTGTTCTTCCATTTATATTTTCTGTAAGGTTAACCATCTCTGAGAAAACCCACTTTTAACACTAGCTGACATAATAGGGAAAACCCTGAATATTGAATTCCAGTGGTTGCTGAGATCGGGAAAGGTCTGTTCACTGTTGACAAAACACCATAATTTGATGCAGATACTTAGGCATCCCAAAAAGTTATTAGCAGTGAAGGTTGGTACTCTTAGGGTTGAAGGGCAACTGGAAAAATTAATTAACTTGACAATATTAATTTTGTAATTAGAATATCTCCTTGTACAGTACATAAAGCAGCAAGGGACAGAAACACTTACTGCCTCCAAAATCAAGAGTTGCTGCAGTAATTTACCCTTCTGAGGTGGCTCAGGTGAACAGTCATTTTCAGTATTTTGTGGAGTGCAGCTACTGTCTTTGCATGAGAGTTTGCTCCTTTATTTCAAAATACCAGTCTCAATTTGGAGCTTCCATAGGTGTCCTTGTGCTGTCCCTGTGGTGCAGTATAGGCTATGCTAGGGGACACTCACACTCCTGAGCTGTAGTCCTCAAAGACACACCACCATTTCTGCACAGTGTGTAGTTCTCACTACATTAACTGGGACTTGGATATTAAATACCTTTGTCTGTCCAGCCCTTAAATCCTTTTAAAGATCTAGCTCTCAAATACAGAGATGAGCACTATAAAAAGAGTTAAAGTGGAAACTTCCTTCCAATACAGGTTTGTGTAGTATGTATGGACATATTGCAGCAGGAGGATGAGGGAATACCCAGTCACAGTTGCTTCCTCCTCTGAGCAGTGGCCGTCCTCCCGTGCACAGAACAATGCAAACATCCTGTGAGGAAAACAACAGTATGTGACAAAGTCGTTGTTACTCATAATACTTTGTCACGATAATTTAAAATTTTGCCTGAGAATAGAACTAAGCTGAATGAAACAATTTTGTCAATTGGGCACTTCTTGATGGTTTGATTTAGTTTACTTTTGCATAAGATGTAGATGCATACATAAATGCACCAAATAATCACTTTCTCCACTAAGAGCAGCATATATTGAATAAATAGCTTCATCATTTTCTACAGACATATTAGAACCACATAAACTACTATGTGGTAGTTTATGTGATTGCAGGTATCCTTAACTTCTGCCCTTCTTTCTTCCACTTGTTTTCTCAGAAATTTTTAAAAAATCAAATAGTCAGCTCTTCTGAGCTGCAGGAGAGTGGCTACTGCATTCACTCAGCTTCAGAGCCTTTCAGTATTATTATGGAAGAAATGAGTAGTGTAGTAAGTACACAAAGAATAGAAAAAAGAAAGTTAGTTTAAAAGTGTTAATTTCTGTAGAGTGTGAACCAGCAGGAGTCTCTCTTGTTCTGTTCTTCATGAAAGCACACGCAATGTTTCAGAAGGAAGGGTTTTCCAGCTGATAAGGAACAGTAAATTGTAATACATTTCTTACTGCAGAAGTAATTACAACCATTGTAATACTGCTTACATGTATATGTTTTCCTATTCAGCATAAAAACTCGGAGCTGCAGCATAATGAATGTGGTTTTGTTTTTCCTTTTTAATCTCAGCATATTAAAGAAGTTGTCTTGATGCAGGCTGCATTAGTCATAATCATACCTGCTGTTACAAGGAGAGCCAATGGAATAACTGAAGCACCGACAAATCTTTAGGCTCTTTGTTTGATCAGATATGCAAAATGTGTGTAAGAGCAGGCGTTAGGATACTATTATGTTGATAATAAACCAATATTAGCAAATTTCCAAAATGTTGTATCTGTGTAAGTAATGGCTTTGGCTGTTTACAGTTAATCTGAAAAGGAAGAAAATAATAAAAGGCACATGCTAAGAAAATGACTTTTCTTCTTTTAAAACGAAAACCTAGGGCAAAAGAAAATATGCTCAGTAACTGAAGTGCAGTATGTGTAAATTTTTTACAAAAACCATGAATAGGTTAAAAAAAATTGAAAAATTCATGCTAAATTTTTTTTAAAAGATGATTTTAGGTTCTTATGAGTTTGGATACTTTTTCAGAAGGGTTATTAACTTACGTCAACTTTTCTGAACATTTTCAAGTGTGAAAGTAAATTCTTAGGCAGTTATTTACAAGGACAAGTTACTGTGGTATTTTCTAAGATTATGTTTTTGTTTCCCAAGAAGTCCTGTGAGAAATCCAGCCTTTGGGAGGAAAAAGTGTATAATGTAAATTAAAAACTTAATCAGTATTCAGAAAGCATATCAAGCATGTTTAAGGCAGAACATGTAACATAATGACAATGAGATCGTTTTCCTGAATGTGTATACCCAGCAACGATTCTCCAAACAGAATATAATTCCTCAGTTGAGTAATGACAGAAGAGAGGGCCCACAAGTTTTTATAAAATAAGTTTTTGAAGGAAGCAAGGGACAGGAGATTGACAGGAACAAGGAACTAGGAGTATGATAGTAGGAGACGGCATTATAGCTACAGCCATGGAAGTGCTGCATAGTAAGAGATTATTGAGGGTGGAAATGGGGCCATCATTGAGTAGAGAAGTGGCATACGCTTGCCATGGTTTAAAGACCAACCCTCCAGAAGCCTCTAGTCTGTGTGAATCATATATCTGATACAGACAAGCCTTTATTTAAAATATTAAATTAGTGCCTGAAACACACAGAAGCCAGACTGCAAGAAAGCCAGAGAGGGACTTTTTACAAGGGCATGTAGTGGCAGGAGAACAGTTGATGGCTTTAAACTGAAAGAGGGTAATATCTAGATTAAGTATGAAGAAGAAATTGTTTAGTGTGAGGCTGGTGAGGCAGGGGAACAGGTTGTCTAAAGAAGTTGTGGATGCCCCATCCCTGGAAGCGTTCAGAGCCAACCTGGGTGGGTGTTTCAGCAACCTGTTTAAATGGTGGGGGAGTTGGAACTAGATGATCTTTAAGGTGGTGCCTTCCAACCCAAGCCATTCCGTGATTCTATGATTTTCCTTCTGCAATAACTGAGTACCTGATGTGACTCATCTGGGTAATCCAAATGTCAGGGGCACTGTTTCCTTTTTGTTCCTACCCACCTCTACCGTGTCTGAATCATAGTCAACACCCAGCCTTTTCCTCACAGGTGTCTTTCCCCCAGCATGACACAGTTGTACAAGAAGTCACAAAAATCCTCTCAACTCTGTCAGAGAAATCAGACAAAAATTCAAAGCAGTGTCATGTGCACAAACAGAAAGATCTAGAGTATGTGGGCAGACCTGACTAACATAGTTCACTGAATTCCTGTTATGTCAGCTTTGATTCCTTGAATAGTTAACACCACAAAAGAGAAGAATCATAACACCCAGAAAATGTCATGCACTAGGGAAAGAGCAGCTGTTCGTTTTAATGTTGTAATGAGGAGGAAAGCCAAGAGCAGTCAAGTTCACAAATTCCCATTTTCTGAACATTCACCTCTGCTTTGAATTTCACCTCAATACTTTCAGTGTTAAAACTTTTTTTTCTTTTTTCTTTGTGTGGACAGGAACACTGTACATGGCCACATTACAAAACGTACTGTTCACCTAGATGCTTAAATAAGCCAAAGAAATACCTCATGTAAAAATTCTCTGCTTAATTTTGTGCAGTTACTCACATTTTGCTTGAGCTGTGAGGACATCAGATAAGACCAGAGTAACTTCCCAGATGCATTTCTTTGAAATGTTTGATATATTGTTCCAAAGGACACTCTGTTTTTCATTAACCTTTCTGTCTATGAGCATATCTTATTCAGTAGAGACTAAAGCGACTGGTGTTTAAATGACTTCTTTTGTAAGGGAAGAAGAATTTCAGGGAGTGGTAGAAGGTATTTTATCACATGTAAAGCATAGGATTAGTTTTGGTTTGGTTTTGTTTGGTTTTTAAACAGCTACAAAGATGATGTATTGCAAAAATACTAGACACTCATCCAAATATTTGACGTTTATTCAAACCAGGCCCAACCCCAAGTTTTTAAGTGCCCACCCAGTATTAACCTGAAGCTTCCAGAACAACAGTACATCTTGTGTATGGTATGTCTTACAAGCTAATTTAGAGTACATACTTGTAGACTTATACTGAGGAGAGCTATCATGGTCTCTGATGGTCTATCTTAATAAACTCACTGAGTGTACACATGCTTTAAAGCTTAAAGATGAGCAAAAGGCAGTATAAACTCAATTTGATCCCAGTGGTAGCAAGCATTGTAGATCTAGCATGAGGTACAATTTTTTCTGCCTTCATGCACTTTGCAGGGTGCACAAGAACTGAAATGCCTGTCTTATTTGCTTTTGCCCTTTGGGTAATCACTATCATTTTAGTAAGCTTCTGACTGTACTCCAGGATATTGGTAATGAAAGCCAATATCAGATGCATACAGTATAAGACAACCTTATTGCAGTGCTGCCACCACACATCATTACTATTAATTTGACCTTGTCAGCACACTGTGCAATATGTTCTTTGCTTTAGGTTTTATTACTGCTATTCTTACTGTCTGCAGGAGTTACGTGATCTAATTGATCTCTACAGCACACTCACCCACATAACGAGAGTAAGTGTTCTGTCTTCAGGCATATTATTGTAGTGATTTCTTGCATTTATCCACAGCTCATAAGTGAGCAGACCTGTTATGTGCGTTATTATGCACTGCAATGTATTTTGCCTTTTAGATAAGATCTTGCACTGCCTGTCATTCACTCTCCTTTAACATGAGTAAAGAGCTTATTAGGGATGCATACTTCGTCCTCCGAGATTAGCTGCTGTCAACACATTTAAACCACCATTTATTCTAAAAATGTTGCAGGGAAAATGCCATTCAACAAACATATAGTTTTTGCATGGTTATCTTCAATATATTAAAATTGTATTCAGGTCACTAAGTCAAATTGAAGAGCTCCTGAGACCAGACATACATAATGTTTTTCAGTTTCAATGGCAGTGTAATGAAGAACATTACAGAAGGAAGAATTATAGAATTACAACAAATGGATTATCAAAATTATTTCATATTATGAAATTGCAAGGAAGAACTAAACTTGTTACAGCAGTTGGGAAACTTTTCAGTGGTCAGAGAAAGAAGAAATTTTGCTGGAAAAAAAATCAGCATTTGTTAATCACCTGTTTGAATGGTGAGAATGGAGAAAGCTGATGAAGGGGAGAGACTGAGATAGCAAAAGGGCAGAGAGAGATTTAAGAATGAGAACAATAAATAATGAAGAGGCATAGGAAGAGTTAGGGCAAGAAATAGAGAAAGTTATGATTGCTTTGGAATAAAGAGTCAATTCCAACTCTTTTACTTTAATTTTGTAAAAGCTAGGAATTTTATCTAATATGATCATCTTGGTTCTCTTGACAGTCTGCAGAGTAGGTTTTTCCAAAGACTGACTCCTGCCTTCCCTCAGAGATATATATTGCTAAACAGTCTGAATTATAGATGCTTTGTTCTTTCTCTCTTTCTGCAATGACTATGATGGAGTTTAAACCAACTGTCAAAATTTTACATGGCTTCAATTAGGTGGGACACATTTACCTAACAGTATCAAGATGGTTTTACACCTACAACAGTACAACCTGGCAGGCAGAAGCAGCTGGACAAACGCAACAAAATCTGACACAGAAGTAAGGCTAAACAAGGTTAAACCTTGCATGAAGCTGGCAAGAACCAATGGAAGAATGATTCTTCAGTGTCATTAGCAGAAGAGCTGATAAAAAATCCCAAAACACCTCCCCTCCAACAAAACAGTCATCAGTGGAATTACAGGTATATGTTAATTTTGATAATCTATAAACAGCCTTATATTGCACAGAGCAAGACATAAGACTGTATTTATTTAATCTTATTTTCTTCCAGAGGAAATACCATGTTTTTTCATGAAACAGCTTCATCCCTTTGAGATCACATGCTTTACTATCAAATCTTCAGTGAAACAATTTGGTAGATTTCCCTTCACTTCTAAAGGAAGCAAGTTAGTGGTGGCAGTGCATGGAAGGAACAACAGGAATTCTAGAGCCATAACAGAGTTCAGCACAGGAAGAAGCCTAGATATAAGTATTTCTTAAGTCCATTTTCTTCTAAAATAGATTTTTTCTAAATACACATGGGTTTAGATTAAATCAGCATTATTTGCACAGGCATTAAAATTACTAGCAACTTGATCTTTTCTAGCCTTAACTTGAAATACCTCACAGACATAACATTACATATCAGAAGATCATTCCAGTAATATAAATCTTGTGGGCAGAGAACAGAGAAAAAAAATCATAAAAGGATGAAACTCATAAACAAAAGGAAACAAAGAAAAGAACATAACTTCATACAGTAAAGCATTTTACCAATACTTTCAGGAAGCTTCCATATTAACTATTTTTTCAAGTGCATCTATAGCTTTAATAGTTACATTATCCCTGTCACTATAATACACATTATTTTTATATTAATTTTTTAGAAAACCATGGAAACAAAAAATTTTCCCCTATTTTTATTGAATAAAATTTTGCATTTAAGGACTTATTCAGTGCAGCAGCATGATTTATTAATTTATAGATTCTCACAGTAATAATGCTACTGTAATGCTACTTACATAAAAAGCAAATTCAGATCAAAAAAAGCAATTTAGGAGGGACAAAATTAATTCTGTTGTAGATGTATTCTGTATGTTCTGTGCTATGTTAAGTAATTGATGCTTTTCTAATGTCATTTCATTAGTAGTATTGAGAAACTGCATAATGAAACATGCATCTGTGTCTTTAGCACAATAAAATCTGTCTCTAGTTGAAAAGAAATGTATTCTATGATGGAAATTCACTTAATCTTTCAGGGCATAGTTACAGTGTTTGACTAAATGACTGATATGTGTACTAATCATCATAAGTTAAAGCAGACAATGTTAAGCAACAGTCTTAAGACAGCCCCAATCATTCCCAAGCTAAAAGAAACAAGAAAAAAAGAAGAAAAAAAAGAACTTGCTTTAAACTAGCACAAATTAAATTAGGTATTGGTATGTCACAAGCAATAACATTACATTTATTAAAAAAAAGAAATCTGAAACCAAAACAAAAAATAACAACAACTAAAAGGAAGCTGATGGAAAGTTGAAAAACCAGATTATTTGTGAATATTTGTTTCAATTGCACATTTTTTTTCTTTCACACTCCTTTGTTGCTAAGAATAACATTCCTATAAATAATGTGTATTTGGAGGAATGGTTGAGCTTTTTAAACATTTGTTAACATGGTTTGTTACTATATTTCTAAGTGCAATAGCTTACATTTATAGACAAAATTTATTAAAGTAAAAACACATAGATCTGTTAAAAGTCTTTATCCACATTAGTGTGTTTGCTAAGAGCAGTAATGAGGTTTCAAAGTGAATCATCTGGCTATCCCTGAACATCGGTTCAGTTTGAAAGGGATATTCTTTAACAAGTATTTGATTATTTCTGAAGTTAAGCAAAACAGGAGATCTGCTCTCAACTCAGTTTTAGATGCACTTACACTGCTGAGGCAGACTTAAGTGTTTGAATCAATGATTTCTCCATTTGGATATCTTCATATCAGGAGGATGGTGGGGACATTTATCCAGTGAAACTGAGTAAATCTAACCGGGAGGAAGCAAAAGCCATATTGCATATAAAATATTTCATATATTGTCAATGTAGGCACTTTATTAAATGAGAGAAAAGAAGAAAGGATAGATGTTTGATTTAGTTGCAATGGATAATTTGGGCAAAACCCAGTTGGTTATATAAAAAGTTCTACTGATGACTTATAGGACAGAATTCCATGTTCTTTTTCCATTAAATTGCAAAGGAAAGAGTTTAGCTGGTATCACCTCTTTGCACCTAGTTACTGTGGATAGACAACCTATAGAATGGGGTTTTCTAATTTGGATTTATGGGTTTTGTGTGCCAAAAGAACTAAAACAAAAATTGTGAGTAGAATTAGATTCCATCACAGTTAATTTGTACTTCCAGTTCTTCTGCATTCCATTTAAATCTCTTTCTCTTTGTAAACAGCCACATCTCTTTCATTCAGCACTCACCTTTTCTTAGCCAATACTTTTCAGTGCAGACATTTACCTCCTTGGCTTTCGATGTTGAAATGACCCTAATGTTATAATCAGCTTTTTATTTAGGAGGAACAGGAGGCAGTTCCGAAAAGCATAGACAAAAATGACGTATTTTAGCAACACACCAAGATTTAAGGTTTTGTGACAAGAAAAAAAGGTACAAAAGACCTCAGCACATCTGAAGTGTACACATCTGATCATTATGCTTGTTCTTTAAAATTTAAGCTATAGTCTAGACAAAATCCTAGAAATATTCTTTGCAAAGAGAAAGTAGGTGGTCATGGGTTAGCATAGTTTGAGTTTTTTAAGGAAGACTCCTTCAGCCTTGGAAGTGATGTAGATAAGTACAGTAAGTAAGTAATGGGTATTTTGAAACAAACCACTACACTAAAATTGGTGTTTCTGCCTGGTTACCAAACTGAACCCACTACAATTTGTGGAGAATGTGGGCAAATTGATGAGAGCTCTGAGATAAGATTAGTTAGGAGAAAATAATAGGCAAAGCAAGTCTTAAGTCATGAAGTTAAGTAGAATGGTAGTGGAAAATTTATATTGTAATTGTAGTGAAATACCTAGGGGTGGAATTTGGTTTAGTAGTATTTACTGCCTTAAGTAAAGGTTGTATGTTGAATGTAATTTTGATAATAATTCTTAAATGTGTATTCACAGAGGTGAGGGGTGGAGAATGTCGTGTGTTAGCATAGTCTGAGTTTTTTAAGGAAGACTCCTTCAGCCTCGGAAATTAGGTTTTTTGGCAAAGAGGTGCTTACAGCTTCCTCTAGACCTGACCTAACCAATCAACTGGCTAGTTGGAATATTGACAACTTCTTTAAGCCACTTAAGAAGCTCGATATGCCTTTGTGATACACATTTAAAGAACGAGCAAAGCCCAGGAAGCTCTCTTACTTCCAGCTTTCAGACAGGTACCTGGTGGGGGGAGCCCAGGGCACGGCCCAGCGGGGCCAGGCCCTGCTCGGCCTGGCAGGCTGGCCAGGAGACCACCCTGGAGCGGCCCTGTTCCATCTGCGGCCCGGCCCGGCCCCCCCAGCCCTGCTCCGACCTTGGCTGCTCTGGCCCCAGCCCTGCTCCGGCCCCCCCAGCCCTGCTTCGGCCAGGCCAGGTTCCCTCAGCTGCTCCAGGCGGGCCAGGCCCGGCAAGGAGAGATAAGCGAATTCCAGCTGCAAGGCCCGGGTGACATTAACTCTTTTAGTGCTGTAAGATTTCTCCAGAACAGATGAAGCCTGCAGACATCAATCCTCTCCCAAGTCAGAGGAAAAGGACAGATGAAGGCACGNCAGCTCATCCTTAAAATGGTACCCCATTAGCTAAAGATGAAACCCTCGAGCAGTTGTGGGGAAAGCTGCAAGTCGAGGGAAGGGACTTTCACAGGCAAGGAGAAACCATTCCGGGCGGCTGCCTTGCTGTGACACTGAACCCACGAGAGAACTGTTTAACTGTTTTTGTGTGGAGATGTCTCCATAGCATGAGCAAGAGAGACTCCTCTCCCTAAGTGGACTGAGAAAGGTTATTATAGAGACGGTTAAACTGACTGAAAATCTCGAGGGTTGTATTTTTACGTTGTCAGTGAGAGGAGAGAAGAAGGTGGGGGGAGGAGAAGTGTTCTGAAGGTTTAGACTAACTTTTTTTTCCTGCCTTTTAGTTCTGTTAATAAACTTCTTTATGCTTTTAAGGTTTAAGTTTTGTGCCTGCTTTGCTTTCTCCTAATGCTTATCTCACAGAAGGAAAATAAGTAAGTAATGGGTATTTTGAACCAAAGCACTACACAGGTATAAATAGTGCTTGCTAAATATGGAAGGCCAGAAGTTGGAGGTTTCTAATGACCCTGTTTAGAGAGACACTGGCTGGGACTGCTTTTTCAGGAAAGCTTTATGCAGCTTGGATAGCTAGAATAGAGAGGGTGTTCTTTTGTTTTGAGAAGCCCGTATTTTCCACTGCAGGCACAGAGACAGTGTATTACAACGACTTGGAACCAAAATAGAGGAGTGTGACATCTAGAAATTATAAATGTGTTGATCATCATACAATTAATTCTAATTTGAATATAAGCACAATGAAACAAGTAAGCAAGAACAGTATGTAAGCATTTTGTAGCATTGACAGGGCATAACACTGTGAGCCAGAGAATTCAGCAATTTACGTAAGTATGAGAATGATGTTACCACCAAAGGAGAAAAGAGAAGTTGCATGGAAGAGGCATCCAAGTGAGACAAATTTGCAGAGGACAATATAAGCACAAGGGTCTGCATACTCACAGGACTTCCAACCAAGTATACCAGGATAACTGGAAAAATATCTTTCACTCTCAAAGTGGCATCAGGAGGAGACGATTTCCTGCCTGAGGGTGGGAGAAGGAACTGCAGCAGCAAATGGCATGAAAACAGCAGGCACAAGTGAGGAAAACTGTAGAAGAAACAAGATAAAACAATGCACATGTGACTTATCCTGTCAACAGCTCTCAAGGCTGATCACCTTGTTCTCATCAAGGACCACCACAAACTGCAGCCAGCAGTGGCATCAGTGATGTGGAGTTGCATGCACACAGCTAATTCAGAATTTAGGTGTTGAAGACACGTTGTACAATTTGTGTTGAGACTTTGTTGAGGACAATGTAATAAATTTTAACACAATGCTGATTTTTAATGTGCAATAACTAAGCACTGTCATGAAGTGTGCTGTTAACGAATGAATTTACTAGACATAGTTTTTGAAGTTTAAAGGCCATCTGGCTTATCTGTTTTCTAAGCACTTGTCACAGTAATCGGGTTTTTTCTTTGTTTTTCACAGTGTGTGTATATATATATACATATATTTTCTGTTGTAAAATAATATAGAACTACTCTTGTTTTCTCAACTTTATACTCAGATGTAAAGAGACAGACATTTTTCACAACACAAGAGGAAAACCAAATCTGAATCTTTAATCTCTTTTAATTTATAGGCAGGTGTTCACCTATATCATAATATCTAAAATATTTACCTGCTGTTCCTTTGCTTACATTTCCACTGTTTCCTCTTGACATGATGTAAATTAGTCTTCTCTGGCAAGCTGACTAATTAAGGGTTTAGCTCTTAAGTTTGCTGAGTCTTTCAGCTTTCTTATATCAGAAGTTATGAATTCAGTGAAACTACTTGAGCAAGCAGAGTGAGTTCTTGCTTTGTTGTAGTTTAAATGGACATAGATGAAAGTTTTCTCTATCCTGACTGAAAAAAAATTAAATAAACAGTGCAAGGACTTGTTGAGATTTTTTATGACATATAAATTAAAACACCTTAGATATTCATGTTCTTTGTACTTTCTTGGTGGAATAATGAGTTTTAATATTAGCAGTCAGGCAGTGACTCAGAAGACATCACTTTTATCTCAAAATATTAGGCTTAGTTTGTTGATTAAAGAGTTGATTCTGGGTCTTTCATTCTTAATTTGCTGCCCACACATTCAGTATTTCTCTTAAGTCTCACTGTATATTTCTTCCCTTTAAAAAACAGCCTAAGAACCAGTTCTTAAACACAAGAGAAATATTATCCTCTACAAGCCACACACTAAAAACAATGATAAACAATATGTAAGTGTGAATCCCTATGGTATAAAAAAGAAATCTCACATAAGAAAAAGTGAATTAATTATATCTAGTAATCAAACATCTTGATCAAGATACACACACAAATCTTTATTCAATGTCTAGTAATTTTAGTCATGTTCTGACCTGTAGTCAACTCTTTATATGGTAGTCATTAATAACCTTAAATTTTGGATTATTTTGTTGGTCCCTTGTTTATTTCATCTGCCTCTCTGTCTCCCATAACTCAGCAATTTGTTACTTCTGTTAATTACCATCAACTTGACCTTGTTTTTCTTGACACAGTTCTGAAACACAAAGCCAGAAAGAAAGCTGCTTTAAAGATATATCCTCATTTTATTTTATTTTTTTTTTAATTCAAAGGCCATTCTGACTGGGGCTGGTTTTGTGCTTCAGTAATTTCAGGAAAAACAGGAAAAGACAGCAAGCAAAATAAACATTTTACAGAAATGCCATCCTATTGCAAATAATAGTGGAGCGGCGATGAGGTCCAAGCCCAGATCAAGAGTAAATTATTAAGGCTACCGAGGATAAATTCAAGATTATCTACAGTTAGACTGGTATCAATCACCTAAATTCGTCTGCTTAACATTCTGATTCCTTGGTACAAGTATTACAAGGGTAGCAAGTACCTGGGTGTACAGAAAGTACTTTTCAGACATGTATCAGATCAACAACTGGATCTTCACTAATCATCCTTCAATCAGATTATGCTCTTATCAAGTTACATGTATTACTATTTTATGTATTTCATGCTTCTAAAGAACATACTAAAAATGACAATTAGAACCAAAGAAAACTGGATATCAATTAAGAAATAACTTTTCTAATGACAGATTAAATAATTCACTGAAAACAAAACTAGAAATATACCAATCATTCAATTTTTTTCCTTCTGAACAGGCTTTTAAAAGTCAAACTGTCAGTGAAGATGTTCTGACATTTTTAGCCAGTTTCGGTCTCAAAAGCCACATATAGAACCCTTAGAAACACATCTGTATCAACTGCAGCTACAAACAGCTTATCTGAAATTTAATTAAAGCTTAAAAAAATAAGCCAAAGCATTGAAAACCACAACCATAAAGCTTAATAACTTGACAAGTAACTCAGTTCTTTGAGATACCCCGTCAGACATTTGCTTTTGAGCTAGAGATACCAGATTCTCTTCTTAGCATGTGGAGAAAAAGCATACTTCTAGAATGGGTTTATTTTGTTTTCATCCAAAAATAAATGTCCAGGATGACACTTCTCACAGAAGCCTTTTTCTTCTCAGAAGATTAAATAGAAAACCTCAAGTGATTTGCACAGTTTAAAGTATTTCTCTAAGCTCCCTAGGTTTTAGGTGCATAAAGTCAGATGAGAAGAATCATCTCATGTGTCTCTGATTTTCAAAGCCCTTTAGTTGCAGTAGAAAACCTGGGGGAGTTTGATCAACTGATTGCTATATAAATATAATGCTTGTGAAAGACTACATAGAAAAATGTTAAAATGAACATGACTTTGAAATGTAATCCTTTGTTTCACTGCATTGCTCCCTAACAAATCAAAGCATTCACATTGTATTGTCCTTTATTCCATAGACTGATGACTTATGAGTAAGAAAAGAGCTTAAAGAACAGAAGCTTGAATCAAGATAGTTTAAAGAGCAAAAGCAATACTGTCATCCCTGTAGAAGACTAAAAGACATAAAAACTATTTTCTAGAAACTAAACAAATGCATCCATAAGAGGAAGTTAATGCACGTCAGGGACTAGTAGTAAATTATTGCAGAAATTGAGGACAACACAGGTATGTATTGCAGATTCTTCTTTTTAAAGAGTGGAGAAGTTGGTAGCAGTGAGGTAAAAAAATGAAAGTCTAGTGAAGTAATACCATAGAATAAAGCAGATTTATCAAGGGACCGGAATTGCCGACTGCCTGCTTTCTCATCTTCTAAGGGGTAATAAGGAATTCTCTAAACACCCTTTAGTTTAACACCCTATATCTCTGGTATTATTCCATCCAGATGGAAAATAATATTTTAGAATGCATTATAAAATGTAACCTAGAAAGAAAGGTCACACCTTTCTTTCTAACATAAGGTTCTTACGTTATGTGAAAGAGGGAGCTATTCTATATTTCTTTTAAAATATGGATGCCAATTAAAAGTTTGCATAAAAGCTTATTTTTTTAATAAAGAATAACTTTTAATGGCCTGGTGTTTAGCTGCCTGACTAGGATATATTGCAGATTCAAAATCCTGAGCATATACTCATTGTCCATTATTTATTTACTTATTTTTAAGATTTTCAAAGATATAGTGGTATTAAAGTGCTATTATGCTTAACATTTAAATATGTTTTAATTATATTTTTTACCAAATATAAATTTTTTTCCTGTATTTTACTGGAGAGCTAGAACTTATATAGGGATATGAATTTGGATTATTTAGGTTACGTAGTTTCAGTCTCACATATGTGATTTCTTCATTTCTTTATTTCAAGCAGAAGCTTCCATTTTGAGATGAACCTTGGAGAGAAAACCAGTAATAATGGCATTTCCTGCTCATAAGAATCCCTGGTCAATTTTTATACACAGCACCAATACTTAGTTGAAGAGAAGTGATATGCCACGGCTTGATGTAGAATATGGATTTAGGTGTTAGATTCTGACTCAGAAATTGTTCAGAAAATTTTCTTTGGATGTTGACATTTTACTTTCTTCTTCCTCTCCCTCTTCTACACCACCCTCCTCCCCCCGATGGCAGGTTTTGGGAAAATTTTAAAGTACTTTGCTTTTCATTATGTTGAAATTACTGTAAGTTGAATCAATTTAAAGAATGAATTCAACATAATGCAGATGCTAAATCTTTTGCCTACTACTGAAGAAATGCTTAATATCCCTACTATGAGGTGAAAAATCCTGCAGTCTAATGAAACAGAAGAAGCAGGGACAATGAATGATGCATAGTAGAGACACCAAGCATGCAATGATTTCATAGATACTTAATCCCCTGACTCAAGCCTCCTAAAAAGCAAATGCTTATCACACATGTATTTTCTGCATTTCACTGGCAATAAACCCAAAATGCTTCATATTCATTACAAGAAAAACTTCTTTTCAACTATTTTGCAGAGAGGTTTTACACAATGTGAAAGTGTATTATTCTCTCAAACTGAGCATGGCAAGAACAATTCTACTAAGCAGTTTAAAACAGATAATGAATAATAATGTTGAATTCTGTGGGGATCCAGATCTGAAGAGGTCTATGAGGGGATATTCAGATATGCTGTTCCTTCTTGGAGAAGAAAACAAAGTGTTTAACTCACATTTTAAAAGCTATTTTTTTAGCATAATGAACCACAGAATATTTCTTGTGTAATTTTAAGGCAATGCAGGAATAGTAGAGTCACAGAAACAGCTTGATAAAGGGATCTTGAGTTTACTTAAATAAATCAGAATCTGCAATGCACTTTATCAGATTATTTTGCAGAGATCACAACGTGTCATTAGACTGTGGAAAAGAGAAAATACTGTACCTGAAAGAAACACTCACAATAGAATAAAGGCTGAGAAAAAAACAGAGGCTGTGATTTCCTCTGAGATAAAATAAGACTTTCTTATTGCAGTCACCTTAAAGGCCAGAGATATTTAGTGCTCCTTATATCATGGTCATGAAAGTAATATTAGCATTCACTGGCTCTTGGAGAGGAAATATATCCATATACATATTTAAACATAGATGATCTAGTTGCAGCATGTGATTGATTGTGAAATTAAATTGTGAAATTAAAAAGGATTTTAGTACATATTAATGGACAAGTATAAGGAGCAAGACCTCCAAAAGTAGACAGATAAAGCACCCAGTTGTCATTGTAGGTGAAAAATTAAAAATGCTGATATTCAAAACTCATTCATCTGTTGATTGATATTCAAGGTGATGGTGAGTTTCCTAAGTCTCTATCTAGTAGACAGCGTAAGTCATGACTATGGGAACCAATAGAGAAGTTGATTTTAAACCAAATACATCTGTAACACATTATATATACAAATATACAAAACATATTATACAAAATTGAAAGAGGTGCTAATTTTATACCCTTTAGGCTGGATATAAGCATTCACCTGGCATATGGATAATGTAGAATTTTTGTCTATTGAGTAAGTAAAAGTTGTAATAACATCTTAAGTTTTAATTTAGTCTTTCCTGGTTATCTTTAAGAATATCCCTTTTTCAATGTTTATCTGTCTTTAAATGTTTTATTTTTCTAATTGGCAAAGCACCAATCTATGCCCTTTTGTGTATGTTGTTTTCTATCATTATATGAAGCAACCTTGGTTGCCTATTTTTCCTATCAACTGTTCCCAGGAATCTTAATCCACATATGTTCAAACCACCACCACCCCCCTACCCCCCCAAACAAACAAGCAAACAAAAAGGTACAACTACTATTCACATAGACAATTAAAAAAAAAATAAAAGTACCTATTTCCTTTAAGGAAAGATTCAGAACTGTGACTTATCTTGCACACAAAATTGCATTTTTCAGCCTTGACCTCCCTGACAAGATTTTGTATTTTGATTGACTCTCAGGTTTTAAACTAATTTACAATTTTGATATCATTGGAGAACGCTACCATTGCCACCTGAGGATTTAATTACACAGACTTGGGCACTACATTATAAAATGAGTCATGGAGTCATGCCACTAATGTTCAAATTGTGTTTAAACTTCTCAGGGTGGCTGTTTATAATAATCTCATTGTTCTAATCCATTTCAAACAAAGCTGCGACACACATCCACCAATGAGATAGGGGTTTTGGCTCTTTTAAACTCTTCGATTTTTCAAGGGCTCAAATAAATTTCAAAAGAGATAAGACAATATGAAGTTCTACCCTATTGTCTATTTAGAAATGTGTACTTTTTCCAGAATAGTAGGAATTTTATTTGTGAAAAGTTCTTCTAAGACACTAGAAATGTCTCACCTAAAAGTAAAGCTAATATACATTAACTTTAAAGATAAAATAACATTGTGGAAAAAATAATAAGCTTCTCTTTGGCAGAGAAATAATCTTCTATATTGCCAATGACACACATAGACGTTCAAAAATAATCTATAAGTGAACTTTTTACTTCTATGTCTCAATCTACAACTTATGATAGCTGACCCTGTGATAACACACCCTAAGTTGTCAATGACACTGCTTATTTATGACATGATTAATGTTTTTCTTTTTTAAACAACATCAACCTTGTTGCAAATGTCTCCCAAGACAGCCCTCAGCTTGAAACCTGCAGTATTTTGTGATTCCTTATCCTGCTGTTACCCAATGATCCTTCTCTGAAGGATATGATCACTGTATTTGAAAAATATGGTGTTCTTTTCTCAACCATAGGTGATAATGTCAATGTCAAGGCCCTAAATATTCCTTTAAGAGATGCTATATTTCTGAACAATATTTTTGATTTGGGGGCAGCTGCTCTCTTGCACTGCTTTATTCTCAGTTACCAAAGGAAATCAGAGTGTTGAAGATTATTTTAATAGTGTTTTTTTCCAGCATATTATAGCTTATTACATCATACTAGGCAGGTAAAATTTACAAGTTGACTTCAGTAAAAGCAGTGTCCTAATCCTCTGTGATGTACTACCAAATTTCCCTAAGGGAGAAGAGAATCCTTCCCATTGCAGAGGGAATCAAAGCAACATTACTCAAGGCTTCCTCCCTGCTGTGTGAATCTTGAAGTTTATTGGGTGTTGAAAAAAATGAACACAAACCAGTGCTCTGGTACTAGCAACGGTGCCTTTGCTTAAAGAGTGGGGTCCATTTACAGTCTGATGAATAATACCCCTATTGGCAAACCTAGAAAAATCAGAGCATTTAACTCAAGCACGTGCCTGTGGTTGTGGGCATTCTTAACTGTGGGGAAGCACAGGTTAGGTTTGTGCTGGACAGCAGGCTGCCAGCACACAGATAAATTACAGCGTTCAGGAAAGGCTGGAAATTGTCTCCTATACACAATCTGGGTGAGGTCACCTTGGGTTAGGAGAAAGAGCCTTGGGCACAAAATCTGAACTCTGACACTTCTCACAGAATAAAATTTGTTCTGTTTTATTTACAGGGATTCTATTCCCTACAGCCGAGAAGAAAGAAATATTTCCTTCCCAGACTCAGTCACGAAACCCCATATTTTATTTAGTGAATGGACTATACAATCAATACAGAGAGCTTTAGACCCGATTATTATAGGAGCAGACATACAACCATTTGTCTGATTGCAAATAGCTTCCATGTTTATCATGCATGTCCAGTAAGGAAAAGACCTTACAATTCTTTCTTAAATGGATCCATCCTTCGGTTACATTCCAGATACAGATTTTAATTTTCTAAAAATAAAATTATTCCCCAAGTGGTCTATTGGTATGTGGTGCACAAACTTTAAGACTTGCAATCTCAGTGGTATTAAATCCCACTGAGATAAACACAGCAGCCTGCTTTAGACAAGAAAATATGTAGACTGATTTTTTTCTTTTTTTTCAGCAAAAGTTATAACTCTACCTGACTGACAATTCCTGTTAGAAAAGAGTTCTTATAAGAATTTCATCCTGTGTGTGAAAGGTCAGAATCAGAGGTTAAGTGTTCTACAGCCAGGCTGTAGGCTTGTTGTTACAGAAGCCCAGAGGAGTAAAACCATTTTCAAGTGAAGCAATAATGGGTAAAGATAAACAAAACAAAAAAGCTCTGGAGGAAAAAAAAAACCAACCCAAACTTCTGTGTTCTCAGAGGAAGAACAGAAAGTGAAAATAAAAAAAAAATTCAGAGAAAGAAAATCTTTACTCTAGAATATTTAAATGTAAGGGCCTGTATTGAACAATGTGAATAATTTATATCAAAAAATCCAACAAAAATACTGTCTCTGCAATCTATTATTGAAATATATTATAATTATCCACAAATTAAACCTTAAAAAACAGTACTTAAAAATTCAAAAAATATTAAGGCATAGAGAAGCACAGCGAAATTATCTATACAACTTAACTTTGCCCAAAGATAATTTTATTAATTAATCATATGATATTATTTTTTAATTGTGTTCTTGAGTGAACCTGAGGAGTGACTTGTGAGAACACTGCTTATTTCTCACTCCCACTTTGCATGAGCAACAGTGAGTAAAATACAGACTAAAATGGTAAAATTTGAACTCGTGTAGAGAGATTACTATCAACTGTTAGTTGTCATATATTTTTAATTGTAGACAAAAAAAATAATTATTTCTCTTTCTCATGAGCACTTGGTCTCTTTTTTATAAAAAAAAAAAAAATCTATTCCAAAGCGTGCTGTTTCACATTCGCATGTTTCTGACTACTACAGTCAATTATATAAAGAGACTGGTGTAGATTGTATATAAAGGCTAGTGTATATTGCTCCAGTGGGACCTTGAGGTGGCTTTGGACTGTGACAGGACCTGCAAAAGAGCTGGGAACCTGCACTCTTTAAAAATAACTTCTTGGTTCATAATGAAACAGAGAAGAACCAAAAGAATAACAAGAAGTTTTCGAAATATCAGCAAGTTTGCTCACTACTGCAGTTAGTCTCTCTGCCACCCTAAGGATGACAGTAGCACTTTTCAGAACTAAATTACTGAGAGTGTTAACAGTGTTCAAGCAGTAACCAGTCAAAAACAAGAGCCTGCCCACTGCCTATTCCAGCATTTACAGTTTCATGTGTCTTGAGACAATGTCACTTTACTCTGCATTATGGCATTACCCTCACTAATGCAAAAGGCAGTATAATGGCTACTCTGAGTACCATGTCTATGCAGGTATGTTGGAGCAAAAACCAGGCTGCAAACAATGGAGTTTATTTATTTTCTGAATACAAGAACAATTTCTATTCAGTATTACTGAATGTAGGACATACTTGACAGCTATTAACCTGTTCATTAATTAACATTAGTCTTGCAAATGGAAGATAATGTAAAAGCTTTTGCTGAAATATAAAAAAAATGCTGATGATTCATAATTAAAAAACGATTTCAGGTTCTGATAAAAAATTCTTCTTGTTATTACAGGTTATGCCTAATTGCCACAAATTAATAAAACCTGATTGCCCTGTATAGGTCATATAGCTGTATTTTTGACACAAGCATTTGTCCTGTGTGTTCATTTTCTTTTTTCCCCCTTTTTTCAATAAAGTTCTGAAATATTTCTGCTCTATATACTTTATATAAACTGTACATGTATTTTAGATACAAATCCCATATATGTATATGTAAACACATACTATTACTTCCATTAGTGACAATTTAGCACTCAGGAATTATTGCTCTATATCAATGATAAAGACTAAACAAAGAAAAAATCTAACATTGAGAAACAATCTGTTCATATGTGAAATGAAGCATTGTGTACATGATATTTTATTCTGAGACTTAATGTTGAACTATTGAACTTTCAGCCAGTTAAGATTAACCCTTTCAGCCCAGAACAAAGACCTAAGTACCTGACAAAGTGCTTTTAAAGGCAGCAAAACTAGTAAATTAAAAGGCAGGAAAACTAGTAAATTACTAAGATGGACTGCATAAAGTGACCTCCCTATGTACTCAATTTTCTCAAATGTTTTGTTTCAACCCGTGTGGTTTTCCTTAGGAATATGGCTCAAACCATAGTGAAACTATTTATCCTTCTACACGAGCAACCAAGTCTACTTAGAATTTCTTCTCTCTATATGATTTTTATCTTCAAAGAACAAGAAATTTTAAAAATCTACCACAAGTATTCCAAATAGATAATTTTCTGTCTGAAAAGATAGTTCATCTCTAAAACTGAAACCCTTCAAAACTGAGAAGTTAACACTCATGGAAACAATACAGATTGCCATAAAAATATAAATTACACCATGATTTAGCCTTTAATAACCTCACTGGGACATACTGCATTTTCTTCCTTGGAGAACACCACTTAGTCATGTAAGTGATACATCACTTTGATATTTTCATTCCTAAACAATCATTTCAATTAAATGTTTAAATGTGTCCTAATTCCAGCCAGTTCTCACACCAGTGACACCCAATGACAGTGTTGAGAATTCAGAAAATACAGAACACTGCCTGAAATCTTAAGTACCTGATGACACTGAAATAGAATTCTGCCTGTGTTCTGTTTCTTTAATGGAAAATACTGGAAAAGCTTTGTTTCCTAGTTTGTCGCTGTCAGCTCTCTTCCCCTCCTACTTATATAACTTCAGAACATACGAGGTCTCCAAAAAGAGCACCCTCTTCAAAATTGAAAGCAAACCCCTAACCCATCAATGATTTTATCTGTCCTCTCCTTGCTTAAGTCAGTCTTCTGCACCCCAGCCCGAACCTTGAATATTTTGGCTACCTATTGTAGAATACCTATTTATGCCAGTCTGCAATATGACCCACATGAACCTCTCTCCATTACCATGGAATACAGCAATGCAGCTATCATGCAGAGTAATATATCTTGCTTTCTATTTAGGGCCACTGAGAGAAGTTTCCTTATTTTACCATCCACATGCTTTTAAGGGACATTGGGACATTCTTCTGAATAAAAAGATCATACTGCTGCTTGCATTTTGCAGCATGAACCTTTAGATATGACATCTAGTGTCTTGAGCAAGAACAGAAAAATTTAAAAAAACCCACATTGTAGTTTATAACATTATAAAGACATTATAGAAGTCAGAGGAATTCTCTGCTGTGAAATAAGTGGCTCCACATTAAAGATCAGAATTATAAGGAATGCCTCTCTTTAGTTTGGATATATTAACAGAAATCCTATAGATATCTCTGGAACAGTTTCAGATAAATAGAGTACAAGTTATTTCAGGAGAGAGAGAGAGGATAAAAGTGAATATATATCTTTGAAATTGTTCATATATTACACAGAGATGTATATATCAAATCAGCTATAGACATAGAAAATGTGTGAAAATATTTTGATTTTCTTTTTAACTTGGTCTCTCAAGACTCTGAATAGCCTTCAGGATTCTGAAATGCTTTCAAAAAAGATAGCAAAATATAAATGTACATAGATAAAAACAGTCTGTCAAATTGTTTGTTTCAGAAGGAAATTCTAAAAAAAACCCTTTATGACAAAGAAATGCTTTTAGATGGAAATGTTAATGTTTCATTTTTAAAATGGCTTTTTTTTTCTTCTTAAGAGGTAATATAAACTAGCCCACTTTATTAAATGGAGTGAGAAAGACAATCAAGAGAAAAGGAATCCCTTTCATTTTTCAAATGGAAGTACAAAGGTCTCTCCATTTAATATAAATGGAGCTTGATGAATTAGTATACTTAGTGGCCTGAATTTATATGCTAAAATTGAGTGAGATGGATCATACCTTTTGTGAATCTTATGAGGAAAGCTTCTTTCTGCAGTTTCCATCAAGACACACAAAAAAAAATTATTTGGTAAAATTATGGTGATGTGAAAAAAAATATATGTAAACAAGACTCTTTCCCCTGTTTTCTGTGGTCTCTTTATTTTTCTATTTTGTTTGGTCTTTTTGTTTTGTTTTGTTTTAACTACTGTTTTAAATATATATAATTTTGGTCTTAAAAAGCTTTTACATAAACGAGAAAACTCTCAAATCTAAATGCATTTCACTCTGGAGCCAGGGTTATCATCCCCTTATCTGGCCATAAGAAGTGAAAAAAATTAAGAAATAACTTGAAAGGATTTTTTTTTCTTTTTTTTTTTTTTCTTTTTTTTAGATAGTTAATCATACTTAAAGGTAAGCAAAAAGTCACATCAGTAAATTACTCTGAAATGTTTTGGAACTAGAAAAATGGGCAATGAATCTTATAGTCTGACCTTTTTCAATGATTTGTGCTATAAGAAGCAGCACTTAAATATATATTGAGTTATACCTCGATGAACGAAAAATGCTTTCTAAGATTTCTGAAACTATGTGAATATTAAAAATTAATTACATAAAATTAGTTCTATCAACTCTCAAAATGAGAAAAATGTGGTTCAGACTGGTTTTATACACAAGTTGAATATGGGTTTCACTTGAGATCTTCTCATTTTAGGGTGAATCCACTGTTACTTGTAAGTATTGCTGTAATGCAGCCTTCTGAGAAGAGACTTGTAAAATGGTGCCTAAAAACCCCCACATAACAGATTCTTCAAAATGCACTGCTCTGCCCATTCAAAAAGGCATTTTACCTTCATTTTCTACCAAGTCACACATTAATTATTAGTTCAAATAATTTAAAAGGTATCAAAATATAATCTAATTTTTGTTTTATTCCATACTTAGTACTACTACTGTGTGATGGTGCTAAGCAATCTCAGTTCTCATCACTCCTGACAGGAGACAAGACATTTTAGTGTTAGAGAAGGTAGTCACTGTTGTAGGACCTGGAGAAATGCGGTACACTTTTTAATTTAATATGGTGCCATAAGAAGCACTACACTGGAGTCTTATAATATAGCTGTAGTGGTTAGAGAAGAAAAGGCAGTAATGAAATATTAATGTAGATCTATTTTAAAACAGGTCTAGAAGACCCATGTGACATCTGCTGAAAATCCAGGTCACTGGGTTGAACATCACCTGTGTGAAGCTGGGTATCCATTCCTGTGCATGATTTGAGTTATTTAGGTTCCTTTTCCCCATCCGTCAATTACTTGAGTAAATTCTCATCAGTTCAGCTTCAAGTGTAAACAGAAAATGACAATATCCCTTGTGAAAAACAAAAAATCATTACAGTTTCAAAAGATATTTAGACTTTAGACCTTTGCTTTCAGCTGTGTTGAGAAATCATTTTTCTCAAAAAGGATAAGCTAGAAAAATTGAGGGAGAAAATGAAAAGTATTATTAATGCTTTATATAACATATTCCGAATGTCTTGAGTTTGATAAGTAGAGAAAAGTCTGCGCTTATCCATAATATAATGGAATCATACTGGTATTCGAGAATAATTGGTGTGTTGGGAGCTGCCGTAAAACTACATTTATTCAGGGATAAGAAGAACTACCCTTCTTAGAGATAAGGAATATTAATTGGCCTGGCAAGGTTTGAAGAGCAAAAAGGATAACAGCACAGAACACAGAGGCAATAAATTATCTTCCTATGCAGCTTTCATCACACAAACAAATCAACAAACAGTTAG
Organism: Dicrurus megarhynchus; assembly: GCA_013399195.1. NCBI lineage: Eukaryota > Metazoa > Chordata > Aves > Passeriformes > Dicruridae > Dicrurus > Dicrurus megarhynchus. Next base: position 209,084 of record VXAD01001920.1, on the reverse strand, counting down.
AGATGCTATTGAGCGTTATAAATACTGGGAAATGTGGACTTAAAGCTGCCACTTAATCCCTGATAAGTCAGTATCTTCAAAGTTATGCCAATATCATTACATATTTTTACAGTGAAGTGACTAAATATGACTTCTCTTTCCATTTTATCATGTGCTTGAACTCAGCCAGCTACTGTCCTGCACGTGCAAATACATGAATTTCTGCGTGTAATCACTGTTGTAAAGCTCAAACCGAGCCAGAATAATACAATCTTGTCTTTTCAGCTTGCATTTCTGCTTATACCTTGTATAGAAACAGGCAAAATAACCCCTAACAAGTACATATTAGGTACTTTTACATGCTGGATCATCTTGCTCAGCTACTAAATGACTACATAGGTCTCCCAATTGAAGAAACTGAGAAGGAAAATAAAATTGCATGTTTAATTTCTATAGCTTCTCACATTTAACCTAAGTTAACACTAAATTGTGCATAGAGTTAATTTGTTCTGATTATTTGACATGGACCAGAACCTTTCATGGGCCGGACACAAGTTCCGCCTTTGAAAGACCTTAACATAATTTGCAAGAAAGCAGGAGGGTATGAGAGGAAAGGAACCAATTTTAAAGCACAGAATGGATCATTTGGATCTTTAGTTTACCTGCAACTATCATGCAGACTTACGAAGCCACTCACTCATCCATGTAGTGCTCAAAAGCAGAGAAGTGCACCTGGTATGTAATGAGACATCCTGTCCTGTGAAAAAGAAAATAGTTTTTTTCAAAACAATACAGCAAAGCCAAGGGAGAATGGGGGGGGGGGGGGGCGGGGCAGGTGTTCACAAGTTTCAGTGAACAAGTGATAATACTCACCTTGCTAGTAATAATTTTGTCCCTTGTTTCAGTATGGCATTTCACTTAATTTCTTGATGTATCCAAGAGAGTAAGACTGTTAACAGAATACAAATCATAAAAGATCAGAGGGAAGCTGGGAGAAATAGTACAGTAATAATTCTCAGTCACCAGCTGTGGAGGCAAACTATAAATGATGCAAGGTAGGAGAGAAAAGCATGTTCCCATTTTTTTCAGTGGCAGTGTAATCAAAATTGAAACAACCTACCAGCTGTTTGTATTTTTCTTCTAATCAGCAAAAGGACCCTATAGCAGCTGTGCAAAACTACCAGATGCTGCACATGTACTTTTTCTTCTCCCTAATTAATTTTTTTTGACTAGCCTCTGTTTTGCCACTGACTGTTCTCAGGAAATCTGAGACCCTTAGACCAGTCACCTGTGCACTCATATTTATCTCCATTATCATCTCCTGCCCTATATTCTCCTCCTGAATCCGTATTTCTCTGTTTCCTTCTCTTTACCTACTGCTTTAATCCTAGAGCTCTGTTATTCCATTGTATCACACTGCATTGTATAATCAATAAAGTCTGCAGATGCTGGCACCACTGCAAGCATCATTATTTTCTGAAGTGAAATTCAAGACATTCCAATTAAAAGCAGTTTATTTCAAATTAATTTTTTTGCTAAATATTTTTACCAAATTACTTTAGTTATATGTATGATGTTAAATGTCTCTTCCTTGACTTGTGAGTCTTTATATGCCATTGTAATGATGCAATGAAGATGGTTTGATTTTGGTGGTTTTTGGGTTTTTTTCTACATATTTTAATATGAATGTAGGACTTTCAAGACCTTCCTTTTAAAAATTGTCTGATTTCCCACATATATTTAAAGCTCACAGTGATTATCAATGTATCTGAATGCCTTCATAGTATATCTGAATACTGAAGAGTATTGATTAGATGCCATTTTTACATTTCTTAACTGATGTGAACTCAATAACTAACTAATTGCATTGCTTTTGAAGGTCTATGAAACCTTTTATGTTTTTAAAAATAATATTAAAAAATCCTCTGGGTTTTTTTTTTTTTTGTAGTTGTAATACAGTATACACAAATGACTCGAAAACACTGGATAGATCAGTCATAAAATAGATACGGTTTATTCTAAGTTTAATGTCATTATTATGAAATCAATTCCTCCTAAAATATCCAAAGGAGGAAATGATTTCACATAAAAACCTGATTGTGAACATTCATTAAAGCAATCCCAATTCTGAAATACAACAGAGGTGTTTAATATGACTTATACATAAAGGACAAATGACATAAAAAATTACATGATAATTGCCGTAGAGAAGTAAAAATGTTAATTACTTTTTTTTAAAAGAACTGTATAATGAGTTTTGTATTGTGTAGTTGTCTTCTGCAACGGAAGAGAAAAAGACCATAAGAAATTGCCTATTAGGCACTTAAAATACTTAGTAATAAACACTTAGTAATAATCAGCAAATATATGTAAAAAAATTTTACATGTGTTTGACTAAGACCCTTTTTAATGCAAGAGAGGCAGATTTCCTGTATTTCAAAGAAGAAAAAGGGGACAAAAAAACCCCAGAAATGGGATTTACTCTTATGATTGCTAAATGTTGATCTTTTACTACAATAAAGATTTAGTTGAATGCTTACATTCAATCACATGAGATGCCTGGAAGAATTATTGTATTTGACATTAAAAAATGGGGAATTAGAGCCTGAATCTTCAAAAAAGATTTTTAACAGTGATAAAAAAAATATTTCATACTAAATAATGTGCTAAGTATTTCCTAGAGGCTAAACCTTTGTAAATGTTAACTGAGGTAGTATTGGAAATAAAATCCAAATATTGGATTGCCTTTTATATGGAATCCATAGATTGTTTTCCAAAAAGCATGCGCCCTGTAAGTTAGTTAAATATCAAAGGGTTGAATTCAAAATCCCAGGACTCCGAATAAGACAGAAAAAATGTTTTTTTTTTCCCAGTGTTCCAAGTTGTCTTCCATTTGTCAAAAGTACACTTACCTTTTATAATATATGTGGCTTTTTTGCTTAGTGGGACCAGCTTGTCACTGCTGCTGGACTTTTACTCTTGTATGCTATGTTAGAACGTAGAAGAATAGCTCCTATTTTTTCATATGCAGAGTTACAAAAATCTATCTGGCATGCCTGACTTCTTTTTCACCCAACAATGATTTCATCAGACCTCAGACATGTTTGCTCTTCTCTATACTATACATGGTAGAAGAGATTGTAATGTCTTCAGTCACAGATATTTTTCTGTTCCAGATCTAGAACCGAACTCTACTGCATATGGAAGTTCATGCAAACTATTATTAAAATGTCGTGGTCCCTGTGGAGACCAAGGATTGGATTCAGCTATTGAAATCATACAAAGGAACATCAAAAATACCCTTGTGGGGTTGGCAGATATGGCACAGAACTAAAGGAAGTCTGCAATATTGACCTAGCAGTAACATGATCCTTCTGTTTTAGGGGGATATTTTAGGAGGCATGGATACAAGCCATTCTCTCCCAAGAACAAAAAAATCCTGTCCTTTTTTTTTCCCATGCTTTCATTTGAATGCTAATTGATAAGATCCTTGGTAGAAAAGGTAGTAAGTCTTTATGGCCCCACATTGATGATTCACATTTACACCCTATCTCTTAAATTGCTACTTACTCTACATTCTTAGAGTGGCCAAGGTCTTCCTGCTTCTAACAATGGATGGAGCTGTGGGGGATGAAAACTGGAGCACTCACAGAATCATAGAATCAATGACAGAACACTCTAGATGAGGCAAACAGATTGAAACTCAAAGGATTTTTAAAAAAAAAAATCTTGGGCTGTGTAGAAGAGAGTCTCATTCCTGCTCCTGAGAAACCACAAAAACACACACACAGGATAGCTTTCAAAGGCTTCAGCAACCTGAATTCTGTTCTGCATCAAGCACAGTCCAAAAAAAAAAAAAAAAACATTATTGACACCACAATTATCTAACTCCTTCCCAAAGACATGTACTTGCAGAATTAATCCAAGTGATGTCTGCAAATAGCATATTTATTTTGTCCAGATAATCAAACCCAACAGGAAGATTCTCATTATTTCTTTTTTTTCCCAGTAAGATAAGCATTACCTCTTAAATCAAACACAGTGTAGCACCTTCAGAATTTCAGAAGTTTAGTTGCCACGATAACTTTTCAAAGTTTCAAAATATTTTTTTACTAATGTGATAAATTTAATTCAATATTTCTAGAACTGACATATTCTTTAATTTCTGAATAAATATGCAGGGCCAAATTGTGGAAGCTTTGCACATGCTGAGCAGCAATTAACTCAAATAATTAGTTATTTTTCTTCTATTGATGTTATCTTCAAAACAAAATATTATTGAGTATGATTAAGGTATTCAACTCTGCTGGAAGTAACTACCAGCTTGTACTCTTATTTTATGTTAGGTTTAATACTTTACAGCATTCTATATTTTTCCAGTATTAACTGAAATGTTACTGACATTGAATGGTGGATGACTAAAATTATCTATTTGCACAGCTTTTGTACTTACTTCCTTAATGTCTCAGACTCTATAATAGTTTGTCAGGAGAAAATAGAATCCTTCAGATTGTATTTATTTAAAGAAAAATCATATGGTACTTAATACCCACCCAAAAAGAGAGAGCAACATGAGAGTTCTTTAATTAAAGTCTAGAGTACAACTATATGTAATTGTGGTGGTAGAAAAAATCCTTTATCTAAAAAAAACATGGTTTTCAGACAAGAGTGAGAAATATTCTAATTTTGATAGCATAAATTGATCCATGGGATACAAATTCTTTCTTTTTCTAGTGATTGCTTTATCACTTTGAAAATATGATTTCTAAAAATGTTTATAACTGTTTTCTGTGCATGGCAAAGATAAATTGTTTATTTATTTGCTTTAAAGAGAAACTCTAATATTTGAAGTCTACGCAATCAATCTATTGTCAAGAGAAACACAACCCTGTAAAAGAAACGGCAGATAAATGAAATGGATATTTTCTATTTGTTTTCAAATGCCACCTCTTTCCATTAAGTATGATGTCTATCTGAGTATATTTTCCTAACTATTTTTTCCCTTAATAGAAGAAATTGAAATTGAAATATCAGCAATATACTTAAGACTAAATTTGCAGTGAGTGTTCCCCATTCTTCAAGTACTTTTGTTGATTAATTCAGTTAGAACCACAGAATAATAGAATCATTAAGGTTGGAAAAGACCTTTAAGATCATTGAGTCCAACAGTTGCTACAACTGTCTGCACTTTTTTTTTTAAAGAACATAGGCAGTGTCTGTACCAAACACAGTGAATAAAGACAGCATAGTGCTATACACACTGTGTGTGCATCCCAGTGCCCAGTCCTCTTCTTGCCATGTTCACTCTTCCACAGTCTCTCTGGGTCTTAAGGTCAATGCAATCTGTTTGGTGTGTGTGTGGGGAGTCATCAGCATCTCTCTTTGCTTGAAAGGAGCATAATGATGTCAGCCATTTCCTTTTCTACCTTCTAGGATTTCCCTTTGTTTGGTTCGTATAGATTTGATAAAATGTAAACCTTGTTCTTGGTCTGCAAGCTACATGCAATCTTACACTATGATGTGGTGCATTTTATGTATGTCAGAGCCTTGTCTCTTGTTGTCTCATGGCAAAATCTAGTTCAGATCCTGGGCTGCATGTCTTTAACCTATCACAAGTGTCTTTCTTACAACTGTGGGATGTCCAGTGTCAGCCTTGTCCCTGTTTCCCACCATCCTGTGCCTGTGTTCCTTCCTCCACATCATGAGTCACCAGTTCCTGGGGGTTCTGCTGTAAGTCCAGGACTGTATTTCTCTGCACAACATCAATATCTCAGTCATAAGTAACCTTGCTATAAAAACAGAAAATGCTTACTGTTATTATTTGTACAAAGACTGTAAGCCTAACATATAGAAATAAGCATAGGTAGACTAACTCAGACACAGTCATGAGAAAGAAAAAATTGTATTATTTGTTCTAGAAAAAGAAAGGAATTAGAAAAAATATTGTCACAGCTAACATAAGTAAAGCTGAAAACACTCACAACAGGTTCAGACAAGACAAGTGTGACTAGCCTCTGCTCTGAGGGAGGACCTGCAAAATCAGGTGGCCGTTCCTAGCAATGGCAATACAGTATTACTGGGCTACAAGCCTACAGTACACTTCAATTTGCCTCTGCTTAGCAGAGAATGCATCTAGTGTCCCTCTATGGGCTTGTGATTAGGGAACTTTCTAGCTTCCATTTCCTGCACTACCAAATTATTATAAATAATTTCATTTTTAAAATAACTAAAGTATATCCTGTAACTCAGCAGTCCTTTATCCTAGATGCAGTTGTATAGGGTACAGTGAGTTATTCCAGCAACATAGAATACAAAGACTTCTGTTTAGCTGCAGGGAATTGAGAATCTTCTTACTTCTATCATCCCAGACAGCCTTTTTTATTTGTTTTCAGTGATGGCAGGTAGTTCATGTCCCTTGCCCAGAGGTAAAAGGAATTACTTCATCCATATCCTCTAAGAGATCTCTAAGCAGCCAGCCACCGAATATATTTAGAGCACATTACATTTTTCTTATTAGTACCAGCTTTGACCAAGAGGGTTGGAGTATCTGATTATGCACAGCAATGATAAATATACATAAATATGTATTATTGCTGCCTTGTTACTTTAGATATATATGAGTACCTGAACTTTTAAGGTATTTATGCACTGGCTGCAATTTTTTTGACCTCAAACAGGGATCTGAAAAGTAGCAGTTAAGCAAATATCCTCTAGTTTTTCCTTTAAAATACTAGAGCCATACTTGTTTCTGAATATGTAATTATTCATTATAAAATAAGATATACATCCTGCATTCTGAAAAGCACAAAAGAAACTTTTATTTTTAAGAAATATGTTCTTTATTCATAGAGTTAAACTAGGAAAATTATTAGACACTGTGATCACACAGTAGGAGGTGTAGGATACTTGGCAGTAGTACTAAGTATTAAATATTCATGTAAATCCACTTTTTTCTCATACCTGAGATGCTGTGGACAGAAGTTTTCTTCCAGAATACCTCATATTTCCCCCATGAGAGTAGAAATAGCTTTTCTTTTAAAATTTATTTTTCTTCTCTTTTTTTTCCAAAAGAAAAGGTTCCTGACCCACAGGTAGATAATTGGATTTAGGTGTCTTAATATCAGAAAAAAAGAGTTAGATTCAATTAACTCGAAAAAACTTCACATGAAATTTAAGCTATCCTTGGATAGCCCTCCTTGCTTTCTGCTCTACACAAGAATCACTCCATTTCACACTGATAATTTTAAGAAGGAGAACTGATATGGCAGGTTACATCAACTAGCGTAGTGACTGCATATTTATTTTACAGTTACAGGTGTGAGCCACCTTAAATAACAGTGCTTTGAGGCCAACAATAATGTTTTAGAATTCTATATATTCCATAACATATCATCTTATATGTAATTATAGGCCTTTTGCTCAGAGTGACTACTGGAATTGGCTAGTTGTGATCAAATTATGAAAAATCCATGTAATAGAGAAGCTAGTAGATTACCAGTAAGGTTAAATATTTAGCTCCAGAAATAAAACCTTCTGTTTCTTTCTTAATGTTAGATAAGTCTCACAGTAATTCAATTATATAGATGAAATGAAAATGTCAGAAAAAATAGAAATACAGGTATTGGACCTAGAGGTCCAGTACATTTGAGAAGGAAAAAAAAAAACCCTTATATGGAAGGAAACCTATTAGAGAAACAAAACAGGGACATTAGACACTGAGAAGTACCAAGAACCAGAGTGCAGGCACAAATTGTAGTAACATTTTATGTAACTTATAAACAAAGTAGTGGCAAGTTGTTGGAAAATTACAAAAAAATTACACCTGTTGCTATTCTCAGCTGGTAAAGGGATTACTGATTATGACTTTGTTATAAACGTGTTCACACACTAGTTAAAAATCTGAAATAAAACTCATCCCACAATATTTGCAGTTTCTGTCTTTTAGCTATACCTGTTCCCACAAGCAACAGCACAACCAGCATGTATGTTATGTTTAGAACTGGACCATACAGGTGTGGTCATATGCTAATAATTTAGATACACTATGTAATTATGTTGTAATTTAAGTTTGTTTATCTTGTATCCCTTTGCTTGGGGCCTATAAATTTATAAACTTATAAACATAAAGAGATAGTTATGGTACCTGTCTAATTAAAAACCAAAAAATTGAATAAGCAAGAAAATCCCACATATCATGTTTGCTTATTAATATTTTTAGTTTAGTGATTACATAAAAAAACTTCCATTTTCTCGAGCTGTCCACTTCTAAGTTATGTATTGATGACTTACTCTAAAAGCTGCATAAAAGCGGGCCCTCAGAGATGACTGAAGGTACATACATTAAATGCATTAGTTATGAATACATTAAATTTATCAGCCAGCTCTAGAACACAGCCTCAGTAGGGAGCCCAGGGAGATTTTTGTCAGGAGAAAAGCAAGCAACCAGTTAAGGCTGGCATCATGTGCAGAGCAGAAGCAGTGCATTGGTGGTAATGTGACTGTCCTGGCTTTGTCTGGGACAGAGTTCATATTCTTAGCAGCTGCTGCAGTGCTGAGGTTTTTTGATTTTGTATGAGAACATTGTTGATAATACCCTGACCTTTTGGCTGTTTCTAAGCCAAAACAGCCCTTAGCCAAGGACTTTTCAGTGTCTCATGCTCTGCTAGTGAGGAGCAGCACAAAAAGCTGGAAGGAACCTAACCAGGACAGGTGACCAGAACTGGTGCAAGAGATATTCTGTGTCATAGGTCATCATGCCCAGTATATATCCTGGGGGAGTTTCATGGAAGGGGGCTGTTGGGAGTTACGGGATTTGTCTTCCCAAGTAACTGTTATGTGTGATGAAGCCCAACTTTCCTGGAGATGGCTGAACACCTCTGAGTGCACAGACTTTTCTTTTAATATTAAACTGTCTTTTATATCATCACACAAGTTCTTCCATTTTTATGCTTAAAATTCTCTTCCCCATCCTACCAGAAGGGAGGGAGTGAGTAGCTTGTGTGGTGTTTACTTGCCAGCTGGGGTTAAACAACAATAGATACGAGATAAAAAAACTTTAAGTATGGGTAAATTGAGCTAAGAAAGTTCTTGAAAATGGGAGACCTTAATATAGAGAAAAACTTAGATTTTTCAGAATAGAATGCTAGCTGGTCTAAAGAGCATAATAATGAAATGTCTTGTTTTAAATGATATGTTTTTCTAAGTAGATAAAAAATACATTGCAAAAACTTTTGTAGTAGCATCTTAAATCTGGGGAACTGAGAACTAAAGCTAATTCAAGGCTATGTCTCTATTGGTAAATAAATGGGCCAGTAACATTTTTGCTGGTTTTAGGACCAAACAGCATATACAACTCTCCTGCCAGGTTCTTTCCCATGCCCCAGACACCTCCATCTGTGTGACTCCCCTGAAGGTTGCCCATTAACAACAGTCCCTTTCTGCTCCTTGAACTATGCCCTGAATTGTCTGATTGTTAAAAATATCATTTGGAAAAAAAAAAAAAAAAAAAGAAGATAAATTCCTAGATTCACTGAAGTTTTACCACCAAGTGTGTTAGTACTTCAGTTTGTGTTCTTGTGATTGAGTCATTTCCAGAATGAGACATACTGACAGTAGAAGCCAAGGAGTTTATTTTCTCAGTAAAATGGTGAAGCTGTTTCCAACAAAGCCCTCAGTGTCCACTATCTGTATTATTAGCACATCGAATACTGTCTCTACAGCTGTAAGCACAGAACACGTGGCAAAATTTATATAGACACCAAAGACAGAAGGAGTCAGCTTTATAGTTTAAGGTTTTATGTTGCAATATATGAAGTAAGCAATTACCTGCGAGACGCATGATACTGCTAGAGTAATTAATTTCAAGAAAACTGTGCTTTTCAGAAAAAAATTTGTGAGAAGATATCAGCTTAGATGGATAATCTGATCCCTTTATAACTGGAATTGTTTAGTGAACAGAGACTGAAATTCCATTTCTTGAAGTGGCATTCTAAGCACAGATTCTTCTAAAATGAATGTTTCTAAGTTTAACAGGATGACTATTTTAAGTAAGGGTATGTAATTAAAAAGCAATTTCTAAATACATAATTTAACCCCAGAAATAGTTGCAAATATCAATTATCAAACCAATTTTTGCTAATAAAATAGGAGTTGAAGACAGTCATGAAATATTTTTCCTTGCAGTAATCTCAGGACATAAGATACTATCTATTCAGCCTCATTTATCTACATAGGAGCCGAATAATTCCTTAGTTAAAAAGGGACAGGACTAATAGTATCCTTTAATTATATCCAGTGTGACATCCCATGGTAAACAGTATAGCTTCAGCCAGCAATGTCTTTTGTGGTGCCTGGCAGCTTATAACTCTAGTAGCATTCTGTCCTTGATGATGTAGGTGTCATCACTTTGCAATATGGTCTTTTCAACAAAATACTCAGTACCTTAGACATGCACAATTTCCTATAAATCTGCTTTGATTAGGTGATGAAGGCAGAGCTCAGATATTTTGTCTGCTGAAGATTGCAGATTCACTTTTAATAAAATTCTGCTGATAAGAATAAAACAGCCTCTTACTCAGGATGGAGTAATTAGAAATTAGGCTGTTTGGAACAGCAGCTTAGTTTTGCCTAAAAGAAAAATGCTTCTGAGAACAAGACATGTAGATTAAAGTCTTTGGTTATATGGCCACTTTACAGACCCATAAAATGAGAACCACCTTGGAAGAAAAATCAACTTCCTTTTAATTAATATTGGGGGGAAATGGGTTTTAAGTATTTGAAGAAAGAAAAGAATATTTGTCATCTTCATCCTTAGGTGATCAAAAAAGTGTGTGTTCTACATTTGACTGTTTACGCAAAACGTAAAGCAGGGCTACTTTTCTGGAATCACTATTAAGGAGGCACTTGTCCCAATTTCCTCAGTTTTAAGTGAATAGGGAAAACCAAAAGAGTTTAAATCTGCATTTTCTTTCTTGCAAGAGTGTCATATTTTTCCTCCTACCCAGAGGTTTCTTTTGCATTGCACTCCCTTCCTCTGTACCAAGATCCTTTTTCTGCAGTAATTTCTTACATTGGCTCATAGAATTAGGCAGTGTCTTGCATAAGTAACCACAGCTATCTTGAGTTTGGAGGCCAAGCTTTAGAAAACCTTTAGGGCAGGATCTTAAAAATAAATTTAGAAAAAAAGTCTTGATGAAAGTAATTTAAGCATGCTGGGAACTTGACTCTATCAATTATGCCTAAGCATTTTAATAACATTTCACACTGCTTGTGATTGCACACATAAGATGAAAGATGAGCTGGCTGTTGAGAGCAGGTAAATAAACTGGAAATGTAAATCATTCAGGTAATTAAAATGCCGACTTACAGAAGCACTCTGCACTACGATAGAGGCTCTTCTGCTGTGAGACTTAACATTTGTGAAAAGGTCAGTTTTCTACTTTCTGAAGCACTTAAAGTGCTTTTATTTTGATAATGATTGTATATGTCAACCATAATATTCTTGGTCTTCCATGCTTTTCTGTCCCTAATTGGTACAGATAACACTTGAGGATTTATTTACCTTCCTGAACAGTGTCTAGTGCCACTGGTACATGGATATAAAAGGTAATTGAACTGGGCTGGGATTAAAACGTAAGACTTAAGGAAAACCTGTGCTTTCTGGACTAGCAGCTGAATGTTATGTAAAATTTGGTAGGGCACATCAAGTAGCACTGGACATCTGAATGCTGCTGCTAAATACCTTTGTTAAACCATTAATCAAATTGTTCAGAAGTAACTCAAAATATGAATTATTAGTGTTGATTGTCCCTTGTCCATCTTCTTTTAGACACATCTGAAGAGCTAACCTCATAATTTTTATAACAAAAATGATATATTTTTTCCTCAAACAATTTTCCTAACGTGGATGAAAGTAGTGTTTGATTGAAACCTGCTTATATTTCAAATTATACTTTTTCTTATATTACCTAGCCTCAAACAAAAAAGAAATATCTTTTTTTCTGTTGCTTAGTTATTCAAAATGAGAATTCTGTGCTTTAACACCACCTCACTAAGTGATAATTTAGAAAGCTTATTTCATATTGTCTTTATCTGTATTGCTGAAGTTTGGAACCAAATTTGGCTAAAAACCTTTAGGTAGCAAAGCTCATTGCACCTTTTCTGAGAGATTTGATAAGCATTTTCTCCATAGTTCTACATTCTTAGTTTTATGAAGGTTCTCTGGCTTTTACTTATTTCCTAACTCCTCAGGTGACATTTTCTTATCCTGGACTATTTACCTTTGAGATCTCAGATTCAGCTTTCGTCACATGTAGAAATCAGTCTTGAAGAAATGATGGATGGTATATTTTTAATTGCATTTAAATTATTATCACTCTTTCTTATAAAGTTCCCCCAAAATCTATAGGTTTTCTTTGATTAAAAATGTCTTTTTTGTTTTTTTATCCATTAAAATTATTGTCTATTGCACTATTTTATGCCAACATGAGAATCCATTTCTTCCATTCCTATCACTTCTGGTGAAAATTTTCCTTTAACTTTCTTTTCCCAAGTAAATAAGTTCTCATGTCATTCTTGTTTTACTACTACTTGTTTTATTCTACTTAAACAGAGAGAAGATCACTACTAATCCTCTGCCTTTCTGTTGATTCATAGTCCACAATTTTCTCTTGTGAATATCTACATCAGGGCTGTATTTCTGGGAGGGATTTTGTTGATCTCAAACATTCATACTCAAGCTTTACAAGACAAGAATGCTCCAGGAAATATACTTCTCTGCATAGCCATAAATAAAATTTCTTTCCTATTTGCTGGATTTTCTCTTTGTTGGCTAACAACTTCAGATGACAGCATGCCTTCCTGGGGGAACTCCCTAGTCATTCACACAAGTGTGAAGCTGATAGCCCTCATCAGGATCAGTGTCTTGCAAAGAGGAAAGGCATAGATTAAACACATCAACTCACACAGATACTTTACTGATTTTTAAGTTGACTTAAGACTTATTTTTGGTATCATCTTAGATAACCAAATGCTCTGACATAATAATTTTAAGCCACTTAGGAAGTGGTATAAATGCAGCACTATGAATTGGTGAGTGCAAGAAAATGCACTAGATACCCCATCTTTACCCTCGAATGCTCTGTGCAACTTATTAGGAGACTCTCTTGAGTGTTCTTTCCATAGCTGGTTTTGTTGGCATTAGGGAACTTTGCCCTGCTGTTCTCAATTACAATCCAGTTGAAGATTGTGGCCAGTAAATCTGAATTACTAGTGGAATAAGAATAAGAATTAAAAGCTAACTTTGGAAAATTTGGAGAACATATTTATTGTGACAAAATTTCCTTCTGTTTCACATGCCGTGACCTCAGCAATCTCTTTCCAACACTCTTCATGAACAAGCTCTGTTACTTCAAACTGCGTTTTCTGTCTTTGATTTTCAAGTTGCATTAAGTAATTTTGCCTAACAGTAATGCTGATTGGAATGCTCTAGGAGATCAAGATTTTAAAAAGGCCCATTTGTATTAACTGCATAGGAGAGAAAAACTAACAACCCACATTACCATGTTTGTTTTCCTTCTAACTGAACTGATGAGGTGGCAATGCAGGCTAAATGTCTTTCCCTTCACAAGTTTTATTCTGAGTGTGAATTCTTTCTTCAGTAAGGATATAAAAAAATAGATCAAGAAAGGTATTCTGTATTTTAGCTGCACTCTTAAAATATCATAGAACTACTTTAATATTTAAAAATCTATATACTCTAATAGCTGAACATACTCAATTTTCAGGAAGCTAGTGTAAAAAAGAAAATCCATTGGAAGACTGGCAATTCGCCCCATCCATACCATAACCATGAAACAGGGATGGCTCTTCCGTCACTGACACATGCTAATTCTTGTAATTATGAAGGTTTGGAAGACATTTAATCCATGCCACAAAATATTATTTTCAAAAGTTCCTTTTTCATATGGCCTAGTTGCATTTAGGATTTACTGTGGTATTCAGTGGTCTAATCAGGCATATCTCTTTGTGTCCTGTCCACAGCTACATCAGGATGAAATAGGGCAGTGTTTGACTGCATAATTTCTGTGTGATTTTTCTTTTATCCTTGAATAAAAAAAAAAAAGAAAAGAAAAAGGAAAAAGAAAGAGAGACACTTATAAGTAAGGCTGAGAACTCATTCTTTTGTTCTATGGTACATTTTATATTTAATATCTCTGAACCTGCATTTTTCTTAGGTTTGGGTTTTATTTTTGCTTTTGCTTTCTGATATAGGAAAATAAAAAGAAAGACAGGATTAAACCTCTGTATTTTAATTCTGACTTGAATTAAGAAGCTGACTGGTTTGGAGCTCTCAGCTTTTTTTTCTAAATGTTTTAAAAGCTCAAAGGAAAACACTTGTTTTGCCCAGTTTGGCAGTCTTCATTTGAACAAATTGTGCATAAATTAGGATGTGCATTTTTTAAAATGTGGGTTTCATCTGTGCAGGCTATGAATTTGCTCAGCTCCTGTTTGCCATTGCAGGTGGGCATGATCAGTCCTCAAGCATATCTGACAAAGTATCTTTCCTAGGAACACTCTGATAACTAGTGGAAGATGTCCCTGGCCATGGCAGGCCGTGTTGGAACTAAATTATATTTCAGGTCTCTTACAACTCAAACCATTCTGTGAGTCAGTGATTTCAAATAGCACAAGCCCATCTTTAGGTAAGTAATTGAGCTGTTGATTTCCATATGTAATTGGATCATCAACCCCAAATTCAGACACCTACCTGTCTACAGGCACATACCTGATCTTGATATTATTTTTAACCTATGACTCCACATAAAATCCTATATTTTTTAGGTGTCTCAAACTTTTTTTGAATCTTTGCTGGATGTAATTACATGACATTCAGTGGAAACAAATCGAATAATGTCTGCGAGGAGATACAGCAAAAATTGAGCAATTGCTTGAATATCTTGAAAAGAACAGAAAACTTGGTTCAACCCCTCTTGTAGTGGTTTAAGCACAGCTGGCAACTAAGCTCCATGCAGCCTCTCACTCACTACTCTACCCATGGGATTGGGTGGAGATTCTGAAGACTAAAATATATTATGTTATCTATACTATCAACATTGTTCCCAGCACAAATCCAAAACACAACCCCATACTAGCTATTGAGAAGTAAATGAACTCTACCCCAGCCAAACCCAGCACATCCCTGTATGTGCAACTTGAATTAAATGATCATACTCCTTTGAGGAACATCTGTTTTTTATAGCAAAAGACAAACCTCGTGAAATGTGATCCTGCCACCACAGATTTCTTCAGTAACAGAAAAAAGCTGCAGTCAAAAGCAGATCATTATGCATAGCTAAACAGGCTTTAGGACTTTTCTCTCTTGTGACACCAAAAGCATAACTTTAAATTCATCAACAGTCCACCAAGGCCAAGCATTTATACTTCTGATGCCTTAAACACCCTTATTTCATATCATTGGTCACTTCATATCCGTAGGGTTCTTCCTAAAAATTATGATGAAAAATATTATATTATGTATCCTTCTTTCATTATGCTGAAATTCATATGCTTTGTTTAAGAGATATTTTAACAATCCTTGACTTTTATGTACGTTATCAGATTAGCAGTTAATGCCTTATGCTAAATCAAATGGTGAACATCCTGTTTTCTTTTTAAGAGGAATAGTCATTTTACACACACAAAAAACCCCCAGATGTTCCTAGGACTCTTTAAACATTAAACATTACTTACACTTGCTCTAGTCAACTCCTCTTCTAGAAAAAGGAAAATAAAGACCACCTACTATTGAGCAATTTTCTTACTTACTAGTTTATGTGAAATGTGTATTTGTGAATTTCCATGTCTTCAGATCCTTCTTTGGTAAACATACAATTTAATAAACTTAATGTAGTGTGAAGAGGTTTGGGGGTGTTTTCAGTTTTATGGGATATATTTAAGACAGCATGCTTCAGAAAGTGGTGCAGTTTCTCATATGTATTTGCTTCATGTCTTTAAAGTGATAAGTCAACAATACATTTGCATGTCCCTGCACTATCTTTTCTTTTTTTGTTGTTGTTGAACTTGTTTTGTTGTTGTGATATACAGACCCCTGCAGACACAGTTGGGCATTAAATTCCAAATTGTAGAGATGTATGCTGGGATTAAACCTTAATATTATTAAAAATAGTGTGACTGTGGACATGCACTTATCTGGAATTTTTTTATGAAAATACCACAGTATGTCAGGTGTGGTCATGGTCTCCTATTACTAAACTGCTGTGATTAGTGTCCAGACTGGTCGTAGCCTTTTGCATAAGAGAAGACCAGACTGGTTCCACTGTCTCTTGTCCCCAGTTCCTACTGTTGAAAAATGGGAAACCAGATGGCCAGCAGAAAGATAGGCAAGAGCCAAGTATGCAGTCTTGCATGCAAAAGGGACTGAAGAAGTGAAAGATGACAGCAGCTAATGATGAGAAAGAGAGAACAGTCTGCACTGACAAGAGACAATAAAGGATGGAAGGACAACTGAAGACACAACTGAAGGGATGCAGAAGGGAAAAGCTGGCGTCAGTAGTAGTGAAAAGGAAGAGAATGCAATGTCAGCATCATGTCACACGTGTTGTTGTTAGAACATGTCCATACTAATTCACAGCTGGAAAGGAAAACAGTAAGTTCTAGAGCAGGTGTAGGAAATACATATTTAACTGTATAACTGAAGTGAAGCCTATGAGATAGGAAGGTTCAATAAAAAGGAGCAAGTTCCCCAGCTTCTCTAAACCAGAATAGTTTCGCTGAAGACAAAGGAACCATATTCGTCCAGCTTCAGAGAGGAGTTAAAATTTTAAATGATAAAGCTGAGGATTTGGAATTATAAACAATGTGTTTTCAGAGATATATTAGTGCCAAAAGCCATGCATAGTCATAACCATAATGAGTATCTGCGAGTAATTTAAATGAAAAAGTTACATTAAAATACAAAACTTAATGATTTCTTAATGTAAAAGCGTCAAAAAGAAAAATTCAAAAAAAGGAAGCATATGATAATGATTATATAAATTATCCTAGTTAGCAGTTAGTTTTGGAATGAATGCATATTCTATGTGATATATAGTGTTGCAACACAGTTTGTTCAATCAAGTTACTTTCTAATTTTCAAATTTTGAAACGTAATATATAATTATGTTCTACTTAATATCTTCTATTTAGCAGTTGCTTTAACTAAGGCCAGATGGACTGCAATTAGATTTCAAATGGGAACATTTAGCACTTTCAAAATTAAACTGGTTGTTCTAATTCTTTATGAAAGTGATAAAAATAGAGATGGGGGATGAACCACATAAAAGTCTGAGACAAGCCACAGAACACTTAAAAAGGAAAAGGAGGTCTTTTCACAGTTGCTCTCTGAAGAGCTGGAATCTTAAGGAAGAAAATAGGTTTTCTACTGTGGTAGGAGACAAAAAAACAGAAGAAGAATAAATACTAGAATAAATTTTTTCCCCCTCTAATAGGAAACATCTGTACTGCTTGTGAATTTTTGTAAAATGTAATAAATGAAACAGAAAATACAGGTGTTAGAATTAATCAGGCCCTGCTTGTGCAGTGTTTAAGATGCATACAGTCTCTACAGATGAGGTGACCTAGCAGTCCTTTCACATCTTTGATTTCCCTGGTAGTGCATCTCTGCTAATGAAACTAATTTAGGAAAAGAATTGGATGTGTGAGAAAATGGAGAAGCTAAGAAGAAGTGGCCTGTATACCTCTTACATTTGCCACTGTACATACAGTTGAGTCTGATTGTTATCTACCTTTAGACAGTGCTTAATCTAGCAATGGCTGGTTTTTTTTTAATTATCTTGTTCTTGTTTCATTTTTTCATTCCAGTCTCCTGTAAATGTTTGGTTCATTGTGGTAGATCTAGATGGGTGTTTAAAAACTAGAAGTCATTATGTCATCCTACTGATGTTAGACCACATGTAGAAAAGGATGAAGGGTTCATAAATAGAAAAAAAAGAAGGAAAGAAGAGAAATGGCTTTTCAGTAAGGAAGGTCATGTGAGACCTGTAACTCTCATTGCTCTTTTGCCTTGTTTATTTATGCATATTGTAGTAAAAAACCCCACTGGATGCAAGCTTTAAAATTTAGTTTTTAAAAATTAAAGTAAAATTTATCAAAATTGTTGCAGGTGGCAAGAGTTCACACACCTGTTTTGGATACTAGTAGCATTCCTTATTCTTCTGTCTGAAGAAGGTAAAAACCACCAAATATTCCATTACCTGAATGAGCATGTCAACTTTTGACAATAATCTGTATATATGTCTACCCATCTCTATATGACTATTAAAATTACATTTCCAATTGGTTAACTGTAGGTAGTTCTTGTCTAATAAAAAGAACACTATGTTTCATATTTTGAAGCAGATAAGCACTGCTCAAGTCTGAAAATTTGACTTTATTCTATGGAAGAATTATATCTGGTTGATTTGGAAGTATTAAATATTTGGGATTGAGAAGTAGGGTTTCTGGTTGCTGAAACAAACCTTGTCAAGGTATTTCAACTTAGTGTTTTACTTGGAACTTTCTTTAGCTTCATATTTAGCAAAAATTCTTAAAGACATAACAGATTTAAATTATTTATAAACAGATTCAGTCACTGTAACAGTGCTTCTTTTCGTCTTGGCTTTTAATATTTTTTAACAGTAATACAGTATTCTTCAGATATTTGTCTTCTTTCTAAGATTTCCTGATAAAAAAATTATTACACTTGAACCAATTAGACAGATTTTGTTTTGCTTAACCTTCAAAAGGCAATGATCCATATTTAATCTATGATGGGGCTTCATATTTAATCTATGATTAAATATGATTAAATATCAATTAAGGTGACGGTAAGGCCTAAGTAAGGCAATTCGATTCTAGGTTTTAATTGCTTTACTCCTGCTCCATACCAAACATAACAATGAAAACTTAATTATTTACAGCCATCACTTCACATCATCCCTGTTTCATGACATATCTTGAACTCATTACCCATTAAACTATTCTTCCATAACCTATATAATTTCAAACCAGTGAAGCTGCCTGAATAAGCAAGACTTTCCTAAAACAAGCTCTGGATTTTTCAGCCAGCTATAGTAGTATTTCAACATGCCTGAAAAAAGCCCAACCAACCAACCAACTAACCAACCCACCCCCCCTAAAAACAAAAACAACAAAAAGCAAAATCCAATAAAAACAAGCAAACAAACAAACAAAACCCACAAAACCAAACCAAACCAAAAAAACAAAAAAAAAAAAGACCCCAAACAGAATTATGAATAAAGGTGACCCAGAGAAGAAAGTTATTTGTGAATTTATAACTAAATAATGGCTTATACTGATAGATTAGTTCAGATTTTTAACTCTGGTAAAAAAAGTAAATTTTCTTTAAATATTATTCAGTGTGACTTCCTTTTTTCATGATTATGCAGCCTCATTTGGGTGAGAACAAGAATAATTTCCTAACAGTGTTAAAAATGCAGTGCAAGATATTAATGCATAGCTTGTTCGTAATGTTAGCTCAAAACCATTATTTTGATATATGATCCTGAGGTTCTGAATTTCTACCCTACAGAACTAACTGCATTCATTCACTTTAAAGTCAACCTATGAGAACCAGCAAAAGCTTGATTATCTAACTTTAAGAAGTCTGTGTTTAAGGAAACATGAATCTTTCCCTTGATGAGTTGCCTGGCCAAAAAGGAAGATTTTAAGATACTCAATTTTATGTTAACAAGTGATTGGAAAAAACAATTTAGCATAGGAATCATTCTAGGGATCCGAAAGGGGCATTGACCACCCCCCTTCATGAAGGCAAGCCACTTCACAGCTGCAAATGCAAAACCCAGGGGGATAATGTGGACCATAGAAACAGTGATCCAGTCACTTCAGAGTATTATTTTTAGAGTCTCACCAACAAGTATGAGTGCATTAAAGATGGCATACATGTGTGTCCAGGTTTATGATACCTCCTTGAGAGAGGGCAAAGAGCAGTGACACAAGTAGTGAGGTGGGTGAAAAGGAAAGCTGAAAAGCCAAATCACTGAATCACAGAATGGCTGGAGTCAGAAAATACCTCTGGAGATTGTTTCGGCCACCCCCAACCCAAATAAGAGTATCTTCACCTACAGAAAGTTTCCCAGGACAGTGTTCAGTCAGATTTTAGATGTCTCCACGGATAAAGACACCACAACTTCCCTGAGAAACCTGTTCCAGTGTTCAACCATCCTTACAGCAAGCAAATGTTTTCTTACGTTCAGAGAGAATAGCACGTGTTTCAATTTACACAGATTGTCTCAGGGCACCATTGAGAAGAGTCTGTCTTTCTGTTTTACATTTCCCTGAACCTCTCTTCTTCAAGCTGAACAGTCACTTAGAGTGTGCCTACTCAATTCTCTCTGTTCAGGTTGATCTGGTACATATGGGAAGGCAAGAAAGAAATAAAGATGACCTAAGTTGTCGGGCAACTGCTAACAGCTTTATATTTGTGTTATTTTGGAGCTGTACTGATGAACTAACTAACAAATGCTAATTATCTCTAAATATGAGGATACTCTGGAACCCTCATAAAGATCTAAAATGGGCCAGGGAATGAAGCCATAATTTTTCACAAGTGTGAAGTGTGTGCACATCAAAACAGAAATCTCTAACCAGCTGCTGTACTCATATTGCTTATAAATAAATTTGAGACTATGTGACACTGAGTACTGTGGTTCTCTTCTCATGGCTTCAGCACTCAAATTCTCCTATTCGAGATTTGTTTCCCATTTTAAATTGGACCATCACTGAATAAAATATAGGAATGGGTTCACTGTATGGATGTGTCCAGAAATTTATCAGTATTATTGAATTACAATGTCTACTATTTTTTAATTACAATTACCTAAATTAAAACAAAACAAAATACATTATGACAAAGAAACAAATTTCTCAAATTGCATGCAGATGGCAATTTTTGTTTTTCTCCCGGTGATGCTTTTGAATAATTTTTCAATACTTGTGACATTCACATTTTTAATTTATTATCCTGCTTTTGTTTAAGACAAAAAACTAAAGGGAAATAAAAATTCTCTTCAGCTATTCAAATACCACAATCCAGGTGCTTTTGAGTTTAATGTATTACTATTAGAAACACTCTGGACTAGTTAAGGGAATAGTTCTTTGTAATAAGTAGAAGAGAAAGTGCATTGTTATGAGGAAACTGTGAAGAAGCAAAGAAATGTAAGGATGCATACTAAGAGAGTTTTGTTTTTACCTTCAATTTATGCTGCATAATTGAGGACATCTACTCTTCGAGAAACCAACATTATTATTACTGTCACATAGGGACTGATCAACCTTCTAAAAGGCAGAAGTAGAAAGTTAAAGATATTTAAGTATTTTTTTTTAATTTAATTTTTCTGCTGTGGGATTTTAAACTCTTGAGTTTTTTCATACTAGTGGAAGGACTTTTGACCTCCACAAATTAATTAATTATAGATAAAAATGAAATCTGAGGAAAGTAGTAAAGATCGTATTGGCTGGAGAAACTATGAGAGTTGTACTTTCAGAGGCATTCCCAGTTTAATATATAATACATGAAATTTCACTTGCATAAGTAACTATTATGAGTGAGAAAAAATATTGTTCAGGAGATATTTGTGCAGAGAATTGTACATCATAACAAAAATGATATTTTGACTATGCATTAAATATTTTAATATAAGAACTATACTATCTATATAAGATCTGGATGATTTCCTATCCCAGTTTTTTGTTCTAACTGCTTCATCTGGAGCCTGTAAAAAAATAAAATAGCTCTTTTCAGATGAAAAAAAACCCAAACAATGAAACATATACATTCACAAAAAACATGACCCAAGCAAAAAAATCCCAAATCCAACAAAAACCTGTATCCATTAATTTCTTGTAACTTGTACCTTCAGCATTTCAGAAAGTATTAACATAGAAAACAAATGCTTGAATAAACAAAGCAGGCTCATTTATTTCTCAATTCTGATAATTTGTATTAATTTATGCTAAAGTTTAATCTCACAGAGAGATTCTCTTGATTTTCCTTCTAATTTTTTTTAACATCACTAATAATTTAAATATTTTTTCTTTGATATTCATGTAGCATTTTAATTGTAGATTACTTCAAATTCTTGCCAGGGATTTTCCTTCAGCTTTCAATAAATTTACTAAAGAAAAATACTGATACTCTTGGTATGTGGTACTATTTTTTCTTGAAGAAATATAAAAATTGGATTCGCTCGTGCAATATAATTTTGATGATCAGCCTACATATGTTTTCCACTTGGTAGACCAGCACATTTCTCTACAACTAATTCCAATTTTCTTAATACTGGGTGGTTTACAGAAACTTTGCAGAATGTGCTTGTGAAACTTTGAGGTCACAGGATGTGAGTAGGGTCTTTAAGAAAGGGTCTTGCAGGAAGGAGATCTAAGTGAGGACACAGACACATCTTCAAGACATTTCACTTGAAGCACTGATAACTGACACATGACCTTAGCCCAGCTGCCCATAGCGAGTGCCGTAACTTGAAGGCTAACATTTCTTACCAAGACAGCATAAAACTCTGAAGGTAGCCACCCTTCTCAGCTGACTCCAGCGGGAAGACAAGAATGTCCTCAAAACTCTGACGAGAGGCTGTGCGTACATTAGCAAACAGTGCAGCACAACTAGAATGGACCTAAGGAGTGAAATAGCTGGAGTGAGGGCCAGCAGCCCAAGCTATGCTATTTTTAGGTGTTGTGATGTATGCTGATTATAGAGTGCTCCCATGGCCTAATTCTGCATAGGGGTTGCAATACACCAGGTGTTCCCCTGAACTGCATTTCCCTGTATTGTTTCATCTGGGAATCATCTAGTTTTGGCATTCCAAGGTTGTTAAACTAAGAGAGTATAACAGAAATTCACTTTCCACCCTCAATGAAGTTTTTAAAATGAGGATGGAATGAATCAAGCTCACTGTGGAACATTAATAACGTGTGTAAATATAGTATTGTAATTAATTTACTGGTCAATGAATCTGTCTTCTTAAGATCATACTGACTACATAGCGTTAACATTTTTTTTCACTATGAGCAATTTTGTTTCATTATGGGAACTTAATTTACTAACTCTAGAAATAAATTTTCCTTTAATGTTGCTGTCACATTACATATCAGACTTGAGAAGCCATCTTCTATTCTCTGATCTGCTGAAGGGGATATTGCTTAACTGGCTAAATAACCAGAAAAACAAAGAAATTAAAAAAAAATAAAAATTAAGGCAACCAGAGTAAAAGAGAAAACCTTTACACAGTAAAGGTGTAGTTATCCATGCTATTCTTTTTCTTAATGTGTGTCAACTAAATGAATAAAATTTATTGCCAGTACTTTTCTCTTGAACGTATTAGGCCATGTGGAAAATAATTTGTTATTTGCAATCCCCTTGCAATACTTCAGTTACTTATGACAAAGTAATATTACATTAAGGTACACCACTCAGAGAAGATTTTCAGCACATAATTATTATGAATAAGGCTGCAAATCTAATTAGTTCAGTTGCCTTTGTAAATACTATTTATGTACTCTGGAGAAATGCGCTAAAACTCATGTGGCACAGTAAACAGAGCAGGGGTCTTCATTCAAGCTAGTCATCCCATCACCTCCGGTTCCTTTGTAAGATACTTTCAGAAAATGAATCTTCCCTATATGTTATTGATATAAAGGCTAAGTGCTGCTGTTTTAAAAGTATTTCTGGCTCTTTCTTCACATTAAAGTTGTAAATTAGCTAGAGGTTTACAGAGAAAATACCCAAATGGAGATGAATATCAACCATAAATTTAGATAATCAGATCCTTATTCTATCCCAGAATCTGAAAGAAGTCTCTCTATAATAGCTGTTTTATAAGATCTTCTTAAAAATTTATTATATGTACATTTTTCTGTACGCATTGATTATATTGATTAAGGACAAATAAAAGTGCAGAGGTACATATGCATCTATGTGTCTGTGTGTTCTGTGTATGAGTCTGAGGACTGAGTAAAAAATGAATAACATAGAGGACTCCTTTCAGAAAATACACAACATACTTAACAAAAGGGTTTGTAATATTTGTTACACATCCACTTATAACTTGGGAAGGAAATCAAATATTATGAGAGAAGGGAAGTAGCTTGATCATTATTTCTAAGAAATAGAGAGTAATTTGATTTCTCTAGTATTCATCAGTCAGAATACTTGTAACCCAGCATGTGTAGTGATCAAAAACATTTGTTGTCCCTTTGTTAAATCCTTTCCAATACCACAACCTAAAATAATCTGATTTTGTGTGTGTGCGCACATGTGTTTATGAAAGTTTCAGTATAATACAAATATCAGATTCTTCTATGAATGAAAGAAGTTTGTTGTAAAAAGCTCACATAGCTCCTCTGAATTTTCAATGGTTTTGAGTTATTTGCAGTAATTCTCCTATCTCCCCTTAGCACTGACAGATTCCAGAAGGAGTAGAAGACTTAAACTTAATTTTTTTAAAGACGGGCCATGGCTTTACCTCAGCCAGCAGCCGAACTCCACACAGCTTCTTGCTCACTCCCCCACAGAGGGCTCAGAGAGCAAATCAGAAGGGTAGAAGCAAGAGAACTTGAGGGCTGAGATAAAACCAGTTTAATAGGGAAAGCAAGAGCCCCACGTGTCAGAAAAGCAAAACCAAGGAATTAATTCATTGCTTCCCATGGGCAGGCCGGTGTTCAGCCATCTCTGGGAGAGTAGGGCCCCATCATGAGTAACAGTGACTTGAGAAGCCAAACAGCAGCAGTGCAAATGTCCCCTCCTTTCTCCTTCTTCCCCCAGCTGTATATACTGGGCATGATGTCATATGATCTGGAATATCCCTTTGGTCAATTTGGGTCAGCTGTTCTGGTTGTGTCTCCTCCCAGTTTCCCCAACAACCTTGTCAGCGTGGCAGTACAAAAAATAGAAGAGGTCTTGGCTCTGTGCAAGTTCTGCTCAGCAATAACAAAAACATCTCCATATGATCAACACTGTTCCCAGCACAAATCCAAAACACAGCCCCACATGAGCCACTGTGAAGAAAATTAACTCTGCCTCAACCAAAACCACAGGATAATATTCCTTGTCCTATTCCTTAAGCTGAAGCCTAGATGGGTAAAAAGTTGTGAAAATTTAAAAGATAGCTTCTTAAAAAGCCCTCCTATGTATGTGTGTGAGTGGATGAGTAACATATATTTAATACGAGTATTTATTAATATATATTGATATATATATTAATATATACACACATATGTAATATGAATGTATAGAGAAATGCATAGACATTCTATGTGCTTGCGTATTTTATATAAAATGTCTCTACAAAATCTTTCAGCCAGGAATTTGGTGCATATTTTGATGATTTTTGTCAGTTAAAAATCCTAGTGGAATAATGGTACAGAAGATGCAGATGGTTAGCACAAAGATAAAAACTGTCACACTATTTTTACAATCACTATTCTTCTCTTCAAAATGTGACTCAGGGCTTTATCTTCTGATTTACAACTAGACAAACAAAGTGGATGAGTGGGCAATGAAGACATCAGGGTAAGTTCTCACCATCTGTGCTTTATGCAAGTATGGAAGTATTGTCATCTTGCTATTAAAGCTTGCCCAGATAATTTCCTGCAGGTAAGTTTTTAAAATCTTTTTTTCAAGGTGTCACATTTCAAGGTTTTCCCCGCAAAAGAGTGTTCTGATAAAGACATTGTGTAGCTAAGTGGATGTTTGAGATTAGAACTGGAGGTGATCCCAAATGAGAGAGTTAAATATGATAAAGACACCAGCTTCTAACAAATCTACTCTTCTTCAACTGCCTAAAAACAGAAAAGAGCTATTTACCAAAAATTAATGCTAAGGTTAAATTTAATTTAATAAAAATTGATAAAGGTATAGTTTAAAAGTAAAACAAGCAAATTGAAAAAAGAAAAATAAATTGCTGGAAAAACTGCTGTTTCCATTACTATGAAAATTTTTGTTGCCATTTCCTAAATCCTATGAGAGACTGAAAAAGAAAAGGCAGAAAGAGATTGTGAGAAGGGGCGAAAATAATCCATATATTACAGTGAAAGTAACAGTGTGTGTTTTATTTTTCCTGTCTTTTTTTTTTGGTATGTATCTGCATTTCTTTCCCCATTAAAAAAAAAAAAAAATCAGGATATTAGTGAAAAGATTAAGAATTACAGTATTAAATATCATACACCCAAGTGAATACACCACATCACATCTGTTAAGGGCATTGATAATCTTCAGTAGCTTGCATTAGTCCTGACAATCGTAATTGCACTAAAAATTGTTTAGTAATTGAAAGTGTATGTCAGTTCCTCTTTAAAAACAGAGGTTGCAAGTATATCAAAGCTGAGTTTTATACTTGAAGGATTTGTGTTTATGTGCAATCTCGCATGAATATTTCAGGAACATAATAATTTTTTATTTTTGTTAGAGGCAAAATTTTGGTGTAAAATCTCGTATGTTCTCACAACACATATAAATATAAACAGTCAGATTGCAAATCTATTAATTTTATATACCACTGATGCTCTATTAGAAATATTTGAAGGTCATTGGCATTTTTATTCTTTTGGTTTGGATACATTTGCATTTATTGAAACCTTTAAAGAATTGCAATGTCAAAGATACCTCTTTTTTACAGACTAATTTCAGTCTAGGTTAAGCATGAAACAAAATTACAGAAGTAGTATCTGCAATTCTTTTCCTTCCCTTGAAAAAGCTGTATCAAACAAGGTAATTGTTAAAAGAAAATGAGCATTGTCAGCAGTAGCAATTGACTTTGCATTAGCTTTAATATTTTAAAGTTTTCAAGCAAGGAAACCCTTTTTTTCCCAGAGGTCTCCCTTTCCACTTAAGCAGTGATAAGCAATCTAGATGAGTGTGCATCATTTCTTCTGGGACTTATCAGTAATAAGAAGACAAAATCTTCCACAAAAGAATAAGGTAAATTAAAATGAAGTAAAATAAGTGCTAAAACCTAAATGAAATGCCAAAGCAAATAAATGAATATATTTAAATAAATAAATAAATAAATAGCACAATAGTATCTTAATTATACATATCTGAGATGGGTCCTGAAAAACAGATCTTTTGCGATTCTACTCTCCAGCTACTAAATTATACAAAAGATGAACAAAGATTTATTCCTGAGAATAATTTTAGCAACAGTTTCTGTAGTGTAGTTGATATAAATAATTCTAAAATTCTGAAAGATGATTAAATTAGATAACCCTTAGGGGATTGTATGACAGACTAGTGGGAGGCTAGTTCAAGGTGATAAGAATGGTAATATTGGGGATGAATTTAATGAGAGATTTTAAATTTCCTTGGAGAGGCTAGTAAATAGAGTAGCCTTTTAAATAATTTAAAACAATAAAACAGTAAGAAAAAAATTGAGTTTAATACTGTTAAGGAGATTTATTTGATCTGGACTAGTTTACTATGACTTTTTTTTCCTGTAAAATAAAAATATTTGCCATTTTACCTTAAAAGAAGATTTGAAGTAAATATGACATTAAAGTTAACTGGATCACTTAGCTTTCTCAGATTCACTGTCAGCCAGCTCACGCTTTGTCTCCAAAAATGCATTTGCACGTGATTTGAAAGGGTTTTTTTTTTATAGATAGGTCTTTCTGCAGAAGATTTCAAAGCAGTATTGTGATTGATGTAACTGTGTGATCAAAACACATTAAGAAAAAAAGTTCTATGAGAATATATAGGGTTAGAGCCTCATCAGATGTACAGCCAAGTTAATGTTGACAGGCAAGTTTATGTTACTCTAAAATGTTGATCCCTTTATGCTGTTGATTGATGAGTCAAATAGTTGTGGTACTTTGTTGGATCTGTTACAAAGAAAGAATACCCCACTACAGATATGAAGGCTAAGGGCAGCCTTGGAGGCAGTAACCATGAGATTAGGGAGATTAAAATCCTGGAAGAAGTAAGAAAAAATCAATAGTATAGCCACAGCCCTGGATTTCAGGAGAGTGAAATTCAGCTTCCTTT
Organism: Dicrurus megarhynchus; assembly: GCA_013399195.1. Taxonomy (NCBI): domain Eukaryota; kingdom Metazoa; phylum Chordata; class Aves; order Passeriformes; family Dicruridae; genus Dicrurus; species Dicrurus megarhynchus. The sequence goes on along the minus strand of VXAD01001920.1, from coordinate 181,015 downwards.
TGGAATTTCCATTGGGAAACCAAATTGGAGAGAAAGTCGAGCAAATTCAGCAGACAGACAGCATGGATGAACAGTGAACTCCTCATTGAGCTCAGCCACAGAAAAACCCCCTAACCAATCCTTAATATAAACCAGGAGGCAGAAAGTGTTTGATTATGTGCAGGATGAAATGCTGTAAAATAGAATAATTGTGAGATTTATAAATGCAATCATTTGGACCTTTCCGAATGCTTTTGTTCCTACTGGCAAAATACATTAAAAGTGTACAGAAAAAAAATTCTGATGTTCCAGAACAGGCAGATAATGATGAACATTGTAAGAGGTATAATTTGGTTTTAATCTAAAAAGAATGAGACATACAAAACACAGTTTAGTCATAATTTCACATGGAAAGATGAGCTGAGCTCAATAATACCTTTGGATGTTCCCAGGTGATTGAGTGGTTCTGAATTGCTATGTGAAAAGTCTCCACCTCAAAATTCAGTTTGCATTAAATTTGGGCACTATGCAAATCACTTTTTCTTTGCTTCTAGGTAGAAGCTATAGGTTTGGCTTCTCCTTGACTTAAAGAGATAAACTATTAATTGAGGGTTCTGAGCACCATGAACAGAAATAACAATGTTTCAGTGTGTAGAGTCGTTAGGTTTCCTGGTTTTGGCAATATATCTTCCATTTAAAACAGGAAAACATAAATATTTGTAGAAACAAATTGTTTCCCATCATACATAGATTAACATAATTTGTGCAAACATACATTCTGGGATACACTGGGAAAGTGGATACTCTGAGACCAATATTAAATATTAGCTTTCTGGTTTTTTTTAATGAAAAAGTAATGAAAAATAACAATAAAATAGCTTTTATCTTAAAAAAATTACCTAGAATATGCTAAATTACAGTTCTGGGTTTTGTTTCTAAACTAGCTTTAAATGGTATTTCTCATTAAGTCAATTTAGAGATTGAATAAATCTTAGAAAAGCTCAGAAAGAAAAAATGCTTTTATATTTATGAATAAAAAACACAAAAATATCAGTCAAGATTATTTTGTTATAGCTAGCTTATACAGACAATGGAAACTTAAAATGGATTATTCCTCTTGTAATGCAAAATGGATAAAAATCCAAAGGTGATTAGCATATACTTAGGATGAACAGTATAAAAGTAAGCGAAGAATAGTGTTTCTACTGTCATTACATTTGGAAGTTCTTGTCCTTAGGATATTTTCAGATATTATTTTAGTTTTCATTTGGACTTATTGTTCTTGAAGTCCACTAATAAATCTGTCCTTTGTGGCTGCTGGTCCTGTTTTAATTCCATTATAGTTTTGCTCTGTATACATGCTGACAAATTTCACAATTTAATTATGTCAAACATGAAGAAAGAACTTCGTAGCCTTCATTCTTTTATTTTAATTTAGACACCTGTTAAATAAATTTGCCTCTTTCCTTAAGTGATATTAATTCATTTGGCAGACAATATTTCATCTGGCTAGTTTGAACATTTTCCTCTATTGCTTTTTGCATTCACTGACATGGGATTTCATTGTCACTGTGCACTGTGTCAAGATACTGGGATTTTTGTTTAATGATCTCTCTAATCATATATCTTGAATAAATAAACATTACCAGCAAACTTAGTGGTCTTATTATTCATTTTTTTTCTAGAATATTTACAAATATCCTGAGCCACTCTGTTCCCAAATAGCAACAATTGTAAATTTCCTTGAGAGTGAAAACTTCCCTTTTGTTCAAACCTTTTATTTCCTATCATGTACTAAGTGATCATCTTTTTATACAACCTCCTGTTTACTTTGGTTTTTTTCTTTAAAAGCCCTTGGAGATGAAGACCATTGTCAGATTTTTGAGTTTGAATGCATTATGACTAGATGATATGGACAGATATGCTATTCTATTTCTTTAAAAATTACCGTAGGTTTTTGAGGTAAGAATTTCTGACACAAAATATTTGTAGTCCTTTCCCCTTTATATGTTGCATATATTTATATGTCTATGAATTTGATCCTTAATCAAATGCAGGTTGACCTGCTGTAGTTTCCCCTTCACTGATAACATCCTTTTTCAAAAATGTGCTATTAAATGCAATAATTTTCACTTTCTACCAAGGCTGGTTTAAACAGATAGGATGTTGACGTCCGTATTTGAGTCCCTTCAGTGCCTAACTTGGTTAAATGGCATTTGGCCAAGGTGTTAATTCTATTAATTTATTCTAAAATCTCGCTAGCTATATTTGATTTGGAATTACCCATCTGGTTCATCCATATAAATAATGCCTTCAGTATGGGAATATCCCATAGTTGACAATATTGTGAAAAAAGTAATGTAATTCTTTTGATCTGGACTTATCTACCTAAGATGTTCCTATTACCTCTCATCTAGTGTCTCCATCCACTCATTGGAAGATTTCCTGATTTTGAAGCACTTTAGAGTTTTTTAGTGTTTTCTGTTACCCTTTTGGCAGACTTCAGCTCAAATGTTTCTTGGAATGTCTTACTATGATTCTATATTTAACTTCCTAGATATGTGAGCTGGCACAGGCAGGTTGAAGGAAAAAACCTTGAAACCACAGATGAAATGCAACAAGAAAATTTATTTTCATTACCTCACCAGGTGAGGGATCCCCAGAGCAGTACCCAGGCAGAGGCACACAAGTGAAATCACAGGCACAGCAGACCTAAGTCCATACTAGAGGATCACCATGTTTGCTGTTTTCACTTGTGTTTCACGGATTTGTGCAGGTGTAATTTACCACTGTGTTTTGATCTTTCAAAACAGGGCAGGAGTCTCAAGCATATTTAATAGGGTGTTTCTAAGTCTATCACAACCATATGTTAATTAAACACAGTTATAAAAGAGAGTCAATTTACATTAGATAAAAGGAAGAGGTTTTTTCAATGAGGTTGGTAAAAGACTGGTTTCCCAGAGAGGTGGTGAATGCTACATCCCTGGAAATACTCAAGGTCAGGATGGATTGGGCTCTCAGCAATCTGACCCAGTCATTGCTGCTCATTGCAGGGAGTTGGATTAGATGGTCTTTAGAAGTCTCTTCCAAACCAAATTATTCTATGATTCTATGTTCTACTTATCAATCACACAATGCTAAACAACAATTAGTACTATATGTGTTTTTCAATACCTCACCTCCCGATCACCTTCTCAACAACCTTCCATTTTTTCCCCACTCTAGAGCTTATGTCCCTGTCTAATTTTTTCATTTGGCTGAAACTTTCACATCTTACTTAGAATAGCTGTCCTTTCTTTCCTGTTGAAACATAATGGATTTTGAATGGCTCTTGAAAGGTACCATATATCTACTCTGAACTTTTAATATTTAATCTTCACATACCTTCATTTTGTCTGCAAGCTAGAATTAATCTTTCAGATATTCCTTTTAATTTTCTTCCTCAGCTTAATGCACACATTTGTTTTAAAATGAAAGTTATTAAGAATTTTTATTGGCTTGGATTTTTTTGTTGCTGTTGTTTGTTTGCTTAAAGATACCAAATTTTAGTGCATTAACCTCATAGGGTGTATTAAGTATAGAATCCCACCCACTGAAGGACTAAATCAAGAGTAATTTCTCCTCTGTTGTTTCAGTAAATAAATTCCAAATTTTTTTCTACTAAGGTCTATATTATCTGTATCTTAACATTAATGATTTCAATAATAAAAGTCTCATTCTAATTCAAAATGAGCTTTAAAAAGTCAACAAATTAAAGGATAGTTTGACTGAACGGGGAATACAGTTTTTAAAAAAAGGAGAATTCTGCTATATGAAGATGTATTCCCCAAATCTATGAAAAATGCAGTAAATCTTAGCAATAATTAAATAATTAATTAAGGACAAGAAAACATGTCAATTCTTAACAATAAAGTGCTTGGATCCCAGAAAAACACTGAAAGTCAACTCCAGTGTCTACATAGGGATGGATTACTAGTGATGCCTTAGGTTTTAACTTTTATATTTTTCAAATTCTGTACTTCTTAGTGTGTACTCTAAAGTGATACTAGGCATCACTAGTAGGAATGTTTTTGACTGTCTTTCTAATATGGCTAGAGTGACTGTGAAACACCAGAGAGCCCAAATGAGATGTGAAGCATGAAAATGAAATTATAAGAATATGCGAATGTATCACAGTCTCTCCCTTCATTTTTCCATTCTCATTCTATCCCTATGCATTTGCATTCTTTCCTTTCCCCTCCTTTGTTCCATGTCCTCTACATCTCACAATACATTTGAAATAGTTCCTTAAAACATACGATAGTTAGCTTTACACTGTCCCAAAAATTCTCTCTGCTACATACCAGAACTCTCTTCCCCCTGCCTGATAGATAAAATCTATCACCATTTAGATAATAAACTGTCTTAGTTTACAGGGCATTGTGTAAATTTAGGGTTTTTTTCTGCTGAACAACTTAGTGGGTTTGCAGGCCTAATTGTGCTGCTTTGCTGGTCTTAAGACAATTCAGGGTTGCCTTGGTTTTGTTGATTTCCTAGCAGGAAGTTTCAAGTCCCATAAGAACCTGCCATACAGAGACTTCATCAAGTTATTTTAAGATGAGTCTGTCCATAGTTCCTTGCCTTGACTGGTTTTCTTTATCAAGCTCCCCTGACTCTTATCCTCACTGTTCACTCTGATCCCTGATATGCTTAGTTTAAAGTTTGTCCTCACCCTGTTAGCAAAGTTCCCTTAACCTCAATTTGACAAATAGGTCTTGGCTCTCACTAGCACTCCTTATGCTTCAAAGAGGGATCCATGCTCATAAATTCTGAAGTAATACCAGCACCACCAGCTGCACCAGTAGCTGTTAATTTACAGGATAGACCCAGTTCTGCCCAGACTTTTCCCCTCCATCTGTGGGAAAGACCACCTGTTTTCAGCTCAGCTAGCTCCAAAGCTCTCTTTAAGATAAACTGATCCCCCTCTTTATTGCTTAGGGGGCTTCACTACTTCTATAAATTCAGATCTGAAAGTGAAGCCTGTCTCCTGATGGCAGAAGTCAAAAGCTTCCAAGCACTACCATCTTTGGAGTATCATTCTTCCACCAGTTCAAGCATAGCCTCTAGCTATCCTTATTTTCTTGCACTGAGTTGTTCGAGTTTTTGGGTGTCTGTGAAGACACTGTCAACCTCCTGTTGCTACACAGCCTGCTCAACTCCTCCCACAGCTCCTTCACTGAGGCCTCACACCCTGGGCCATGGGTCGGCTTGCAGAGACATTGACAACACTGCCCCAGCCACAGGGAAGCACACAGAAGAAGCAGCAAGGCAATATCACAGAATTGTGTGAGTGGAGTCTACAGTGAAACAATAGAGAGAAAGCATTCGTGTAACATATTTTGTCTCCAACTTTCTTCATTATTGTACTTCATCTATTTAATTTCCCTTATACTGCCATATATATAACAATGGAATTTCCTTTCTGGAAGGGTACAATCAGAAATTACCTTGCCAAATGTCTCACTTTCCATAAATGATCATATTTGCTATAATTTATGAAGTCTTTTATTTCTAAATGTATGGTGCTGCAGAGAAAACAGATGTAATATGTACATAAAACTTGCATATTTATCCTGAAAGATATTACCAAATTGAAAGTTTTAAAAACATTTTTTTCCAACTTGGTTGTAAATCAACAAATGCATTTCAATGGACTCATGTATTAAAAGAAAAGGAACAATTAAGTCCTTTATTTTAAAATGTTTCTCTTTAGAACTGATTGAATAATACAGAACTCTTTTCTGTAATTGAAATTTTGATAGGCTAATTCTCCAGAATGCATCACTGAGCACAGAACAGAGGGGTCTTTGTCACTGGGTTACAACCTGGAACCATGAATAATGTTTTCATTTTGGTTCTCTCCAGCGGGATGACATTTCAAAATATCTCTATCATATCACTGAATCTCACCAACATCTCTTTTGTATCCAAGATAATTTACTGTTTAGAAAAGGAAGTTAAACTCCAGTCAGTAGTAAAAGAAGTGAGTACCTGAAATAAAACTGCCTGGACCATCCAGAAATTGAACTGCCATTGCCCAGGTAGGAATTTAGCAAAGACATGATTTCTCTGGTGGAAACTGTGGAAGTAGATCATACATTAGTTCAAACATCAATTTTAATTTTTTTTCTGCTTCAAATAGGGGAAAATATCACAGGGTGGGGAAGCACATCATCAAGTACATATTTTATTTAACAAAAAAAACAAAACCCAAAAAACCCTCACAATCCCATCTATAGATTTATTTGTCTATAGGGTTTTTTTCTCGAGATTTATTACTGAGTACTTCTTGGCAAGAGAAATACGAAAATAAACTGACTTTGAAATGGTATTTTACTCCTTTGCTATCATCACTTTATTAATTTACTGATAGGAAACATCGTAATAATGATTAGATATGCAGAATGCAAATCGAATACATTTTGTAGTCAAACGGCAGGTATCCTGGAGGCAAAATGCTTATCATGCATACACTGTAAAATATGTGTTCATATTGCTTCAGTCTTTTGGGATTCCTCAGTATACAATCCAGTTGAAAAAATGTAACAGGAATTTCATTTCATAGCTGTCACTAGGGAGTAAAAAAATATGGCTGACAATAATATTTACATGGAGTTTTCTTTTTGTATGCTAGAAATCTTTGAACTTATCAAGTGAAAGCTTAATCAAGGACTTAGAAATGTTTGTTAAGACATGTTCAGATGCTATTGCATTTGAAAAGAGTTGCAAAGAGAATCACAAGTATATTACATTTAAGATTTCTTGCTGGGATTAAAAATGAAGAATCTTCAAATAAATGTAGATGATCATAGTGAAAAATTAATTTACAAGATTTCTGAGCTCTTTGACTAGTCATGCATCAGGATTGCTTTGAAATGTTTAGTATTTTTAATTACACGTGTCAGATGCTTTGTATTTCAGAAATAAACATTCTATCTTATAATGATAAGGTTTTATACCTACATTGCAGAAAATTTTATTTTTTTTTTAAATGGACAGGGGAATTCAACAGGAGGCAAGGCTCATACTATTGTCAATAAACAAATCTGTATGAAAAAACACCATCAAAGTTGGGAAGAAATGTTAGCATGGAGAAGGACTGGAATATCACATAGGAAGCAGCAACTGATCTTGATGATACTTAAGTAAGGCAACACGCAGAGACACACTGACAAGGACAAATGTCAAATGAATTTCATCTATAAGATGGCAACTCATCTTTGGTGGCAAATAAAGAAGAGAATATGTAGGCCACAATACTAATTGCAATAGAAATCAGATTTGAAAAGAAATGTGACTTTCAAAAGATTCAGCTGAAGGATATCCAATAGAAAAAGTGAAATTGTGGTTTCTCAACCGTGGTGAGACTTCGTTTCCATAAAATACTCGGATGCAATAGGTGCAGTAAAAGTTATCTAAAGTTAAGCAGTTACAAAGATGGAGAATGAGAAAAATGAAGATTTATATAAATCAAAGAAATCTAAATAAATTTAATTTTCTTTATCCTAAAGCTGGAGGAGGATATGGACAACAGCAATTAATAGATAAGAAAGATATACAATTATAAAAAAGAAAGTAAAAACTTGTAAAACTATTATGACATAAAACATGTACTAAGATATCTGCTAGAAGAAAGTATTTTCAAAGGTTCTGGACAGCACATCTATTTTTATACTCTTTAGATTTTGTAGACATACTTTCCCTTTATTTATCCAAACTATATTCTTTGCTTTAATAGCTGACGGGTTGAAGTCTTATATAAATAACTAGCTGATATTTCTAATATATATCTAGTGTATCATTTGCAACAAACTTGTGTGTCAGGAGAGCTTTTGAGTTCTACTTGTGTTCCAGTGGCCACTGGGCTTTGACAGAGCAAAATATACACTCTGCCTTCTGACTAATATCTTGTATGTATTGTATTCCAAGACAACAAAGAATACACACTTTCAAAGGGGATAACATCTTTTTCTACAGGCTGAGAATGTTGGCACACAGTCAAATTAATCTATTTTTTAGGTTGCCCATAGAAATCATTTATCTGTATCAGATAACTTGCTCTGACTGCTGTCACGTATATGTATCAATGGTCTCCCCAGATTACCTTCTTAAGGTAGGCTTATCTAGACAGCTGAAAAAACAACTTAACTTTCTCATGTTCTCTTTGTGAAAGGACTACAGTGTGAGAAAAAAATTGCACTTCTCCCCTTCCCTCCTTCTTTTAGCTATCCAGCTACTGCTCTACCATCTTACTAAAAAATCATTATCTGTCTGTTTAGAGGGGTACTTATCATCCCATCATACTACAGCCACATATATACATACATTCACATACTACACATACAATCGTGCGAGCACATGCACAGAGGGAAACAAAAACCTCCAAGTGTCAGATCCTAGGCCAACCACTAACTAGGGAAAAAGTAAGGAAATATTCCTCTCTGTATAGCAGATCAGAAATTTGCTTCAGAAACTTTTGAGTCTGAAGTCTGTGAACTTGCTACTGTCAGGGTTAGGACAGAGGACTCGAATGCTCTGATCCAGTATGACAATACCTGAATTCTAATGCTACCCAGCTTGAGGCAAACCATGAAATACAGTCTGATGTAGAATCCTTTAATGCAACTGCTCTTGAAGTAGGAGGACAGCAACATGGCAAGCAATCTGTTACAAGCCTTTATAGTTAATGATCAGAGATATTTGATTGTCACTTAATGAATAAAAGAGTGGCTTTCCTTAACTTTTTAAATTAGCATATTTCACAGAAGCTCCTTACGGTGAGACAAATTCAAAAGAATTCATAGCATTTCACAGTGACTTAACTTTTTCCTCTTTCTTAAGTTTTAGAACAGGCTGAGATTGGAAGATTTTTTAAAATTATCGTTTATATCCCTTTTGTTATATGTGTGGAATCTCCACCAAAACCACAGCTTTTGTTTTCTCCAGTATGTGTAGGATGACATTTACAGCTAAAGTGCATGCTGCTGTTACACTTCAAGGATTATTTGGTTTCAACAGTGTATTAGTCTGAGGAGAGGTAACTTTATAAATCACATAAGCACTTTTTCTTCATCATACTTTGGCACCCACATTCTGCTCTGCCCTGAAACAAGTATGATAAAACTGAAGATGGTGTTGGTTACTCAAAACTTACCATAGCTTACAGATCAAAAAAAGCAAGAAAATTCATTTTACATAATCCATAGAGACACTGAATGATACTTGATGCACTTGATGTAGTGCAAGTTGGGCAAGATACCTGAAAGGAATCACTTAATGGAAAATGCTCATCACTAATCCTCTGGAAAGTTCCAGTTATTCACCTTCTGTAGACTGTGGTCACGCACCCAGTGGAGGATGGGAAGGCTGTAGTTTTCCTAGATTTTACTAAGATTTTTGATACTGTCCATCAGAGCATCTTTAAATGTTATTAATACTCTGCATTTTACTTTCTTTTTCCTCCTGCATTCAGCAAAAGGACTGTATACTTGCGGCCCCTTTTGGTCTTATTGTTCTTAATCTTGCAACCTTTGTTACTTAGATGCTTCCTGTGTGCGACTATACTCATAGCTCTGTCTCTTTTGTGGTCTTATTTCTCACATAATTAGAATTCTTAATCATTGCACCTGTCTATTCTGTCGCAGTGTTAACAAAATACTTACATGATGTTGCTGCTTTCACCATTTTAGAATACCTACATTGGAGTGTAAGGCAAAGTAATATCAATTCTATTCTAATTAATACACCTTTGATTTCTAAATGTTTCAGATCTCTAAATGTTTCCAGACTCTACTTTGTCTAATCAATTCCTAGAGAGGGTGGTTGACACCATGCACCTTGTCTGGCATGGTCATGCTGTGGAGAAACCTTCATGTTGAAGAAAAAGTATTGAGCACTTTAGAGTCTCTTTCAGAAACAAAAATCCTTATTTTTGCTGTGTGTGCTTCCTAACTTTGTTGGCGCTGAATTAATTTGAAGCAGAAGTGTTTACCTTCAGGCCCTTTCAACAGTTTGTCTCAAAAGGGCAAAAAAACTCTTAGGGTGTTCTTAAATGGAGAATTTTATCTGGAAAAATAGTGGGTGCCAATTCCTGAGTGCCTAAAATTATAAAACTGATCTGAGCAGATTTTTACCATTTTGCCAACCAACATCCATACTGTGATTCAGATGTTCACCCTTTGGCTTTACAATGTCTGAGTTCGCTTTCCCTTTTAATGGACAGACAGTGATGGGCATTTCTTCTTCTTCTAAATAATATGCTCAGAACAGGGCAGGTACACTGTTCCATGGAAGTGTCTGTTTCTGTAACCCAGAATGGTTAAGGGAGAGCTAGGCATTCGCATTACAGACTTCTTAAATTAGACTCGCCTTAGTGAGCGTGGCAGACACTAAGCAATGCCAATCCTACCTATTCTGCCTCTCTGAGGGAACAATAACCAGGCTGTAAGGGTGTTCTACTGCTAACCTAGCCTCTAAAATGGCCTCTTTTGTCAGGAGCCCTCTTTATTTCCAGGGAAGATATATGAAAGGAAAGGAGAAAGATGAAACCATGCTTCCAATGAGAGATCATAAAATGTCTAACCTAAGATATTATGAAGGGATTTTTTATTGTAATTATTGTTGTATTTGTATTTTTTATTGTATTGCATATTTGTATTTGTATTGTATTTGTATTTTGCTAACTTAAACAAAAATAGTGAATTATCATTGGTTCCAGGACAAGTAGAACTGAAGTTAAGGCATACTAAAATATCTGTGTTGAGTAACACTTGAATCTCTTCTGAGCCCTGTGCTCTTCTACAAACCCTGCTTTTGTGTGTTCACAGTCTGAAATAAAAGAGAGATTTTTGTCTCCATCCAACAGAATGGAATTTTTTTTAATGTAAAATTGCAGATGTATGTTGCATGTCATTAAGAATGGTTTGGAGTGCTACAGGGCACCTTTAAAAATATATTTGTAGGCCTGCATGGCATGGAATTGACAGTGTATTTGATGCAGCCTTCTGGATAAGGATTTTGGCTCTACTATCTCCTAAACAATGGCTTTTAAGCATAGTTTGGAACAGAGAGAGACAGAGTCAGAGAGCTTGCAACAATGTAACTTAGGTGATCAGAATCCAGTGGAACTTCCCTGGTTTTCTTTTATTTAGTCATGTGGATCCCATGAAATAAAATCAATTAGCCTCAAACTTTGTTTCCCTCTTTATTGTTTGCATGCTACTTATGCCCTTTCTGAGTAATGCACAGAGATCGTGATTCTTCACACCTGTTTTTGACATTTAACTGAGGTATCTAAATGACCAGTATTACTACTGGTGGCTCCACATATTGTAAGATATACAGAGTTACTCAGCTAATCTTCAGTGTCTGTTCTTCTCCACTGATTCCTGAGACAGCCTATGAGAGCAATTTTTTTTAACTCACCTACTTTCAATTTAGGTATGATGCGTCTTGGTACTGCTCAGAGAAAACCTGGTTTACTATTACCATTTTGCTTTGGACATTCTGTATCCCTTTCCTTTTACACCTTCTCACTCTATTGATTTAACCATATCCAAATTTTAACTGAAGGAACATATGAATATGTTAGCTCTTGATGATATGTGTGACCTAATTCAACAGAACCCATATCATGTGCATCTTTCACTACGAATTTTGTAGGATGTTATACAAACTGAATTCAAAGGCTCCCTTGCCATTTTGATATCAAAGATGGATCACAAAGCACCTCTGACTCAGTACTTTACTAAATTATGTATTATTTGGAGAGAAAATATCTTGCAGGGGATGACAGCCTGAAGGACGATGTAGACCTCCACAGGAGTATCTAAAGACACAAAATGCTCTGGAGAATTCCCTTGGCTGTATCTAATTCTGCCTCTACTTGTAGCAGGGGTCTTTAAAAGTTTATAATTTCAATTCTTCTTCAAGTACATTGCTAAGAAAATGTGGTAACTTACAGAAAGGACCTTAAGTGGTCCCTACGGCTTCTCCTGCTTACACTTAAGGGTAAATAAAAGCAGGTGAAGAAATTTTATTTCAGATACTTGATTTTATTTTAATTCTTAGTAAAAAAACCCAAACCAAACCATAATTTTGGATGTCAGCTTAGTCTCTTGTGGTTCTTTCTGTGCTTACTACCAATGACAGATCATTAAGTTCTTCCCATCCTCCCACCTGCAGAAGAATTAAGTTCTGGAACAGGAGAATGTGAGATACAGTAAGCATAATATGACTATCATTCGAGTCTAAAATAAGTAAACAAACAGACTCTCTAAAATGATCAGCCTTTCCAACTCTCTCTTTTTAAGAAAACTCCATCTCGTTAGGCTTCTACACAAGTGCCAAACCAGCAACATTACTGACAGGTATTTTTATCTTTACTTGGCATACATTCTCCAGTGATTTTGAAACACTGAATTTAATCAAATACCTAATAATATCTTGGTCTTTCACTTCACTTCTAGTCTATGCCTTTCATCATTGCAAAGGGATTATGGATCCTATGGCTTTAAGTTTTGGGTTGTTTTGTTGTGGGGCTTTTTTTTTGCTGGTTTGGGTTTTTTGGGGGTTTTTTTGGTTGGTTTGTTAATTTATTTTAACTGGAACAAAACCCCTTTATACATTGCTCATTGTATTTCTAGCTAAGTCTCCTTCTGCAGGAAGCCTAAAAAAATTCAGTTAAATTCAACAACTCTGTTTTTGTTAAAGTAGTGAAGTAACTGATCAAATTTTCAAATATGTATGCTGTGTTCACCTTTAAATGAGGATTTATACTTTGTGATATTACATTAGTAATGAAGTTAGACATTTGATTACAGTAACTTTTGGATCAATCTAAACCTAACCATAAAATTTCTCTGATATTCACAGGGAAAACATAATCAAACAGAAAAACCTGTTAGTACTCACTCTAGGTATTGGCTATGTTAGAGTCATATGAAACCATGAATCATGAAATCACAGTTAAGAGATAGTAAGATGCTTCAATTATGATTGTTTAGGTTTAGGTAGAATTTAACATTCTTTCCATCATTAAAATGACTAGTTGGATTTCCCATATGATTAAGTGTTGTTTTTGGTTTTTTCTGCAAATCTTTCCTCCAAGGTGGTACAGATTCATTAACTTCAGAAAAGTAGTCCTACATTAAGAGAAGAGTTAACTGTGGTTAAATGCAGATCATATCATTATTCAAGAGCAGTCTTTAAAAATATTGAGAAATACAATGGTATTAAGAAGCAAAGGAGAGTGAAACTGAAAGATGAAAATTAAAAATTGTGTTTCTCACAGAGTACCTAGAGAAGAGTGATCACAGTGAATCAATCACCCAGGAGAGGGGGAGAGAGGGGTCGGGGGAGGAGAAGTTTTCTAAAAAGGTAAATAATTTGATCAAATAATGAATATAATTTATTATTTTGCAGATATTTTTAACTGTCCAGATATAAATTACATAAATTTAATAGATTTTCAATCAGTTTCTTTGAAGGTAAATTGCCAGGAAAGAAAGAATTTTTTTTCTAATATTGATAGAAATGACAGTAAGTGACAGTACAATTTCCATCATACTATACAATTTGTAATGCACATCTTAGTCCTTAGCTAATCATCAATTAAAAAAGATTAATTTAAATGGTGAAAAAATTATATATTAAAAAGTCAAAAATGGGGAAATTGCTTGAAATGGTGCCTTATGAAGAAAACATTACTTTCAACAAAATCATGATATTTTGGTTCATTGAAGGGAATGTTATAAAATATATAGCATGTGGATAGAGTATCTGATTTGTGTAGGTGTTGGGGCAAAGTTTTATGGAATTGGGGCCATACAATTAACACATCATCATTGTCTAATATAAGTGCTGAATTTTCTAGGAAACACCTGAGATAAAGAGAAAGTTGCTTCCTATGGGTTGATCTCCCAGGTAGTTGCTTTTTTTAAATGATACGATAAATTGTCAAAATAAATACTTTAAATAAAGACAAGAGTTAAGTGACAACAATATATAAACAAATATTTCCTGACTTTTGTAACTAATTTACAAATAAGAATTTGAGTTCATAGCTATTGTCAGAATTGACAGAGTTTGGGTTACTTACAAAAGTACGTGACTCTTTGCTGTTGCTGTTCTTTGGGTGGACAAGTTAAACAAAACACCAGAAGGGAACTTCTGATAAATATTTGAGGTGAAAAACAGTCCTTTGTATGTGTACTTGTGTTTGTTCTACTTGAATATCTACATGTCCATAGAGGGAAAGCAGAAAAAGGTTTTAAACCTGCCCAGCAGATCATGTTTGGTTTGAATCTATGTACGAATGAGTCTTTGAAGATTCTATTTCTATCCTCTAATTAGCTGCATATAGTAAAAATAATAAGGAATTCACAATTTAATTTATTAATTATAAAATTTCAGATGCCAGCAAAGCTGCAGTTGGCAATACCTATGAACTACGGAACATTTAAAAAGCTAAGTACGTGGAATAGACAGAAGGTCATTTTATTCTAAGTGACAGTAGAAATTTAGATAAGACATCAAGTTACCATCCTAAAGAACAGTGGTACTTTTGTCATAACTGCTTTTAAAAATAGCTCTAGAAAGTATCCTTTATTTAATAGCTCTGCACTATTCATCTTCCCTGCAGTGATTGAGTGATGACCCTTGCAACTGTAGTAATTAAACTTTTGAGTTGCAAAAAGGGCCTCTGACAGTCTCAAAAGGAGAATTAAAAATTAGAACACTGACAGATCAACCCTCTGAAAAAAAAGTCTATTTCCCCTAGGCATTTTAACTCCGATTCAATCTTGACAGATAGAGTCAGTTGTGGTGAAAAAACCCCTCCAAACAAGTTCAACATCCTAGATAATGGATTTTAGGCTGGTAATATATCTGCATTTTCTATCACTAATCATCCAAGATGTAGTATGGATGAAATCACATCTGTACCTGTATTGGTTTTGCATGGCCGGGTTTTTGGTAGCAAGGGGGCCACAGAGGTTGCTTCTGTGAGAAGCTGCTGGAAGCTTCCACCACGTCCAGCAGAGCCAATCTCTGATGGTTCTGAAACATGGACATGCTGCTGGCCAAAACTGGGCCAAGGAGAGAGGTTGGCAATGCCTCTGTGATGACATATTTAAGAATAAAATCAAAACAAAGTCACACAGTTTTGCTTCTACTCAGAGAAGAGGAGGAGGTGAGAACACGTGAGGAAAACAAGATGGCAACACCAAGGTCAGTGGAGAAGGAGGGGCAGGAGGTGCTCCAGGCGCTGTAGCCGAGATTCCTCTGCAGGCCATGCTGATGACCATGGTGAAGCAGCTGTGCCCCTGCAGCCCAAGGGGATCCACGGGGGATGCAGAGATCCACCCACAGCCCCTGGGGGAGGTGCCCGTGCCGGGGCAGGTGGATGCCTGGAGGAGGCTGTGATCCAGTGGAAGACCCGGTGGAGAGAGGGCCCTGCTTCCAGGCTGGAGCAGCCTGGCCTTGGAGGACTGCACCCTGTGGAAAGAGGGAGCCACGGCGCAGCAGTTTTGGGAGGACTGTGTGCCCGTGGGGGGAATTCACGTTGCAGCAGGTTTGGCAGGACTGCTGCTCATGAGAGTGGACCCACACTGGAGAAGTTCATGGAGAACTGTCTCCCGTGGGAGGGACCCCACAGCCTCACAGGGGAAGGACTCCTCTCCCAGAGCAGTGGAAGGAAATCTCGGTGATGGACTGACCACAAACCCCCACCCCATGCCCTGTCTTCCTGCACTGTCAGTGGGAAGGAGGGAGGGGCTGGGGGGAAAAAGGTATTTTAAGAGCTTATTTTACTTCTCGTTATCCTCCTCTGATTCTGTTAGTAATAAATTCACTTTGCAACCTTAAGTTGAGCCTGTTTTGCCCTTAAAGTGTTTCTCCCTGTCCTTATCTCAACTCATGAATCCTTCATTAATTTTTTTCTCTCCTCTGCCCAGCTGTGGCAGGGGAGTGTGAGCGAGTCACTCTCATGGGTGCCTGGCACTGGGCCAGTGTCAAACCATGACAGTACCCATTCACCATTCAGCCTTCTGCAGAGAGGCTCTCATCTGACTATTACATATCCATTCAAGACTTAAGCTTAAATGGTGTTTTAAAAACCTGAATTGGAACCTCTGCGCTGGGATACAAAAAAAAAATTTTGTGGCACAGCTTGTGCCAGAGAGACCTACCACAGAGTGTTACTTGATTCCCCATAAGCCTACCTTACCTCACTTTTTTACTCATCATTTATTAGCTATTGTTGTCATAACCTCTTAAAAAAATATACATTAAAAGAAAAAATTACACTCAAATTTACTTAAAGGCATCAACTCAACTGCCCTATTAAGCTAGGTAACAGTAATACACAATTAGATAATAATTAGGTAATAACTTTTGATGAGGTGAAATTATAATTAATGAATTTTAAATTAAAGTATTGACCTTGAGTGATAATAAAGCACACTAGATGCTAATAGTTAATTAAAAGTAGAAGTTAATATGTTATACTACAGATTTTCAAAACACTGTGGGCTTTAGGGTGGTGACTTTCCTCCTTTACTCAATGACATGGGCTTGATTCACTGTCTTTTACCTTTAAGAGCTGGACAAATGTATTCTCATAGATTCAGATATAGCAGTTTAAAAAGTTACTGTTCATCTATTAACTAGTTTGTATTGAAATGTTCAGGAAATATTCATATCATCTTACTTCTGAACTATGAAATCCTACAAATAAATGACAGCCTTGAGTAACATACAATGGCTTCAAAGACTTTTCTTCTTTCTGGATCCAAGACAGAACAACAATGATTTATATAGCTTTATCTTGATGAATTTCATGTTCTTACCAAGGTCAACACACATTGATTCTCATGAACCACAGGAAAACGTTCAATTAAGTAAAACACTAGGAATCAAAAAATGTGTCATAACCCAATATTATTGCATATATGTTTAAGATGATTTTCTCCAGTCTGTGTCTGTAAAGTGTGTGAAACATGGTCAGCAGGTGGAAGGACATTATTGTCCCCCTCTACTCTGCTCTTGTGACATCTCACCTGGAGTGCTGCATCCAGCTCTGGGCACCACAACATAGAAAGGCTGGGACCTGCTGTAGTGTATATCCAGAGAGAGGACATGGAGATGATCACAGGGCTGAGCCATGAATTGCGATTGAGAGGGGTGAGGTTGTTCACCATGGAGAAGCCTCCAGGTGGACCTTCTATCAGTCTTCCAGTGCCTGAAGAGGGCCTACAGGAAAGCTGGAGAGGGACTTTTTACAAGGGCATGCAGTGATAGAACAAGAAGAAATGGCTTTAAACAGAAAGCAAGTGGCTTAGATTACATTTTAAGAAGAAGGTCTTTACTGTGAAGTGAGGCACTGGGACAGGTTGCCCAGAGAAGTTGTGGATGCTTCATCCCTGGAAGTTTTCGAGGCTGGGTGGGATGGGGCAACCTGATTAAGTGGAAGCTGTTCTTGCCCATGGCAGGGGAGAGGAGGTTGGAAGTAGATGATCTTTAAGGTCACTTCCAACCCTTCCAACCCAAACCATTCTATGATTCTATGATTAAAGTTTCTATTTGAGGGGTTAATATTATGCTCTAGGAGTATATTCACTTACTTATGGCAGAGTGCTATTTAGTGAGGAGTTTTAAATTTTGTTTTGTGGCAAATATTATTCATCTTTTTTGCATTTTTGCCTTAGGTTAAAGCAAGTGTTAGGTTCAATGACTGTTTGGTACTGTGAATTTCTATGAAAATAAACACCAGTATAAGAAACATTTTTATTTTACTGTCAGCTATATACTTTTTAAAATTTCATCCTTTAGTGACATTACAAAGCTTCCTCTCATTTAAAATAGCATTAATCCAGATACTAGAGAAAAGCAGACATGGATATGTGCATTGAGAATCTGGAGGTTTTCAGTTCCATGGATCAGCTGATACCCCCCACAGTTCATCTTGAAAAGTAGTTTGTTCTGCAAGTAATTCCATTGTTTTCAAATAAAGTCAATAATCAGTTGGGGTTTTTTTTTGAAGAACAGAATACAGTTCAGGTCCCCTGTTGTACAACAACATACATCCACTGGATTTAGTAAAATTGCATTGCTTTAGACCAGCTGAAGATCTGGCACATAAATCATGCACAAATGCTATTCCAGTATACTGGGAAATCAGTAGGGCTGTTTGGAAAGTAAAGATCATCTGGAAATTCTGGTACTGTTCCAATGAAGCTTAAGTATAACAATTATTATTGATGGCATATTGCTTCTCTATTTCCAACGATGAATAAGGATGGCAGAAGAATGTATTAGAATAGATGTTTTGGGATTAACTTCTTTATGCATAAAATACCTTCCCCCAACTCTGGTAAAGGTTTTTTGCTAGTGCTTTGCTAACAGTAAGAGCTGATGGAGGGAGATAAAAATAGCCTTGTGCACGACATACTGAGAGGCCAGTCTGACAGAATAAACTTCATTTGTTTGTGTCCCAGCCTCACACTTACATTGATAAGCCTTTATAGTCCCAGCAGGATGGGTCCTGGATCCTGAGCACAAATCCTATTTCCTCTTGCATCAACAATGTAACCAGAAAGGTGTCTTGGTAAGCAGTCACCTTCACTTTGAGTTTAAAATTTCCTTTATTTTATTTTAAAAGGAAATTTTTTAGACTGCAAGGGTAGTCAATATGAATGTGCCCTGAAGGAACATTTCAGCACTGTATCCTGTGCTTAAGTGCTTATATCTTTCAAATAAAGCATCTACTATTATTCAGATAACAAGAGATCATCTTCTTTGTCCTGCTCCAGTTTTGATTCAGACTTTCTCATAAAGACAGGACAGGGAAATGTGTTAGTGAGTCTAGGACACTGTTTTTCAGTCTCTATTGAAATGTAAGATGGAAGTGTGGATTCAGAAGGAGCTTTGGAGCTTAGTAAAAGGGGTTTTTTGCCAGGATGAAATAGAATAGATCAAGTCTAGAAAAAAGAATTTACACTTAATTCTGATTTGAAAACAAACTAGCCCTTATATTTACTTCATGGATAAATTTCTGGTCAGCACCTAACTGTTGAAATGCTTGTTATTTTGTAATTAAAACAACTTAGTTCATTTTACTCAGAAAAAAAGATTATATAACTTATTCACACATTTCAAGGTCCAAATTCAAGACTTTTTTTTCAGCGGTACCATTTGATGAAAGTATACGAACTCTTGTATTTTTTCATGTACTGAACTTTCAAAAGAAGTGTTTTAGCACTGGTCTAAACATCGGCTTTACAAAAATTTACAAACATATATCTATACGCATATACATATATTCATGTGTTTGTCTGTTTTGAGAAAAAGAATCTGTTACTTCTCCTTGGGGTGCCGTGACTAACTGCGTTTGAACCAGAGCAATTTTAGTGTCAATACTCCAGGGCATATTCGTTTTTGGCTCAGTTCTGCAGAGATCTGCATGAAGTGCTGAGCATCTACAACATTGACTGCCTTCCCTGGCTTTCACTCAGAGCTAGGATTCACTCCCATGCTCAAGGACACTTAGAGGACTATATAAAATCCAAATGGATGGCTGAGTTATGTTATATTCATTAGCATCAGCTGTAAAGCAAAGCATTTAGGTAATCATGCCAAAAAAAAACCTCCCTGTCATCAGTTGCACATGCAAAGCAAGAGAGAATTTTTACTATCACCTGTTTTTCATGGATTGAAGTTCCTTGTAATTACAAACTCTGTATTCATCTATATTAATATATTCACAATGGATTTCTGTGAAGTGTTTATATATATGTGTGTGTGTATATATATATATATAACACAAATATGGCAACATATCCCATGTGCAAAAATAGACAGTGAGATGAAAAGTGTAGAAGCTGCAGTTCTGCACAAATGACTCTGATCACTTAATGACTCATAATGGCTCACTGAAAATCTGAGGCGTAAAGTAATGAAGTGCAGCTCATTGACAGCCACCCACATGTGACAGCCAGTACAATAATCCAATGATCCAGCAATGATATTATGTTATAAGATTTTAAAAACGTTTGACTTAATCAAAGCAAAATTTGGACATGACAGAAAATCCAACCTGCAGGGGCCTCTTTCATTATGAGCTCCATCTTAATTAACAGCTAAAAATGAGCATGCAGTTTCTTCTGGAAATGGGCTTGTGGTTTGGTGCCTACTGGGCAATTGCCCATATCAGAGAACTTGCATGTTATCTGCTAAAGCTCAATACACCTTTCCATCTCGTCTCAGGCCAAACCCTTACAGCAAATTGCCATACACTGAGTGAACTTCAGAACCCTGAGGGAATGGGAACTGTTCTATAAAAGGATGGTGCCATGTCTTCTGCATGTTCTCTGGTTTTGCCTATAAATCAGCTGCTGAATTTGCAGTCCTGTCTAACTTTGGGCAAGTGATAAAACAAGAAGAATGTGCTTTCATGGCACACACTTAGATAAAATGTTTTCCTTTCTTAGCTCAGTAACAGTACTACTTGAAACAAAGAGCATCATCTTTCAAATTTGTATTTTTAGGGGACTATTTCTGAATATTCCTGTAAATAAAATGCCAGCAGTATAATTTTGAGGAAGCAATTACAGTTCAAGTACCCTTCTATACAAAGTTGTTTATGTAGAAAACATCAACTCAGCATTTAGGATTTTTAAGTTACTCCGCCCTCCTTCAGTTTCCTCAGTATTTACTTAGCACTCATAGGCAATTCTCAGTACTCAAATATGTATACACAGAAATGGAAAGGGAAACAAAAAGAAACGCCATCAAAAGCATTCTTGGAGCTTTCTTTGCATCCCAATATTCTTCCATTTCATCCCAATAGTCTTCCGGCATCCCAGGTTGTTAGCCTCATGTTGATATCAAGGACATCTTATACCTCTTTTTATGCACATATCTTTCTTCATTGTGTCTGGACATTTGTATACAACAAACAAATACATGTGTTTTGAAGACATTTGGAACTGGAGTTCACTTCTAAAATGTTCCTAACATTTTTCAGAAATCCCTTGTCTTATAGAAGAATAAGAATTGAAGACTACGTAGAATAGCTGTACTTAAATGACATCCACATAAAGATGCAATAAAAGCTGGTGATTCTGTAAGAAATATATTCTTCTTGCAAGAGCTGTGAAAGCTTACTTTTTAAATACAAGTATACCACTACTCCGAGTGAAGGATAACATTTGTTAGCAGGATGTTTTGTCCTTTTGTCCTGTACCTGACTGAATAATAATGCTGGGGGTATAAGTCTGAAATGCATTAGATTATTAAACTCTCCTTTCCACTGAACAAAAAATTTGATTGGCTGTCTAGTGAATTGGCCTGGGAAGTACATAATGATGGTTAGAGATTAAAAATCACCTGTGCAGGCTCTGTTCAAGTGTTTTCATAATCATATAAATATAAAGTATGAAGTAGAATGAAACACAAGGCAGTTCTCATTGACATGGATTTTAACAGGACCTTTGTGCAGGCAGCTGCAATTTTATCCATAACTAACAGTGTAATTTGCTAGGCAAAAAATCAAGTCAGAATAAACTGTATGTAGACCACAAAATCATATATTCAGGTCCTGTAATAAGAAAACCAAAGAAACTCTTTCTTTGTTTCATTCTATTTTTAATAGGAAAATTTTGATATTAGGCAGTATTTATTAACAACACTTCTAATTCTCCATTATTCTCTACTATGTTTCTACTGTACTGTTATTTGAAGAAACTGCAGACAATATTTAATGAAATAAAATACATTCCATTGTATAGAATGGAACAGCAAACCTGTGCATTCATTTGCACATACACCCAGACCACCGTGTCTACCCCCTAAATTTTGATTTGATTCTGTGATTGCAGAACAACACCCACAGTATAATTACTTGTCTCCTTTGCATGCAGTACTTTAGATTATAGATTGATAGTACTTGTTTGCTAATTTCATGGAAAGTAATTGAATTAGGAAAAAAGAGAACCAACAAAACCAACAAATCAAACTACATGGAAGTTTTTTCATGAAAGGTACTGGGTTATATGAAGAAGACTGTGGTGTGCTATTGCTTTTCTGCAATGGTACAATATATTTATGAATTATACTTTTGCAATAGGCACTACTATGACTGCACACATGGTTTTCACTTTATACCCCTGTATGCTTCTGATTTGCTCAGGACAATGTACAGATGGGTTTCCAGTCCTGCCTGACACAAGTCTGCTTCTTTAACCAGAGAAAGCTCTTACATTTTCTGTACCACTTTCAGAGCATGAGAAATTACCTTCTGATTGCCATATCAAATGATTGCTGTACCAGTGCACTCATTACATAATAAATACCCTGATAACTCTGGGATAACTGCTCATTTGAAACATTTCATCATGTCTCTCTCCCATCTGGAAAGCAACCTCTATATTCCTCTATCTTAACATGGTGGCAGGACACTCACAACCTGAAAACTTCCACTAAGCATATTCATACAGAGGCAAGGGAGATAAAATGTTGATGGGTCACTACATTTGTCATCTTTCAGTTGCCCGTGAAAATACAGCTGTCATATACAGAAGACTGCTTTAAACTCTCTTGGCCAAATGCAAACAGATTTTCACAGGTCAGTGAATGTCCCTGTCAAATTTCAGATTTCTGAGTTACCACACAGGTCTTCCACAGATGCTACAACATATAAAAAGTATGATGCAAACATTATATTTAACTGCCAGTAATGCTTTTCTTTACCTTCTACAGATTAAAAAATTGTTGAACCATTTTTATTCAATAATGTAAAGGACATCAGTTGTGCCTGCTTATATGACAAATTCAACATGAGTCACTCTGAAAAAGACTTCCAGCTTCTCAGGTCTTATAATAAGCTTTTAAACACAAAGCTATTTGCACTGTTAAATGGGAGTAGAATTCTAGACTGTATATACTGTATATTAATATTTCTGCCTTATTCAAATAGAAGCTGCCTGTTCATGTAGCACAGAGCAGCCAGGCATCAACAAATGTGGCTTATATCAGCTGTAAGAAGCAGCTAATTACCTGTATCAACACCAGAGCTGTATCTCCTGGCTAAGGACAAGAAATTATGTACTCCCTTTTTACAGGAGTTCATTCAGTACGATGTCATGCACAATTACATTCCCCTATGATTACCAAAATGCCAAGGGGAAAAAAATACCAAAACCACTCCATGAAAAGAAAAACCAAAAAACAAAACAAAAAAAACCCCCAAACCAACAAAAATGACAGCATATGAACAAATATTTCCCTGAAATTACCTGAGAAACTATGAACCATTGCTGTCTGTTGGGGACAAAATGAAGGAAAAAAAAAATCTAAGAGCAAGCCATGAAGGTATTTATCACTATAAAAATTGCAATAACCTCTAAGTAATGTATTTTATTTTTCAGGAAAGCATCTTAAAAAAATGCATCTTGTATGTATTTAAGACCATCCCCTTTTGGCAAAACTGACTTAGATATTTTATTAATTTTCCACTCTTTAGTGCTGCATTGGAATTCCACTACCTTTGCTCTTCTTATCTTGTACTGTAGCCATTAAAATAAGGATTAAGGTCAGAAATACAGAGCGACCAGGAAGTCCTTCACCTTTCATAACATTCAACCTTTAAAGTTTTATTCTAATTGAAAGCGCCTCTCTTATATAAACAAGTGGAATTTCGTTTTAGTAATTCCAAACCGTGTTTTGATGTTTTCCAGTTCTTCACTCACATGCCCTCTGAGGGCTTCTTGAAACTCCTGTGCACTAACAGCAATGAAGAACTCGATGCAGCAAGAGCAGGAAACTCCCGAGACATTGCCTGGTCTGTGATATAGAGTACTAAAGAATAAGAATTTGCACTGACCTTGCTGGCACTACATGAGAATTATGCAAAACCACATTAAATGTTAAAATGCTATACAAAGCAGCAACAGTCTAGATAATTAAGAAAAGATAAATGGTGATGGCAGCCCAACTACCCTTGGAAGAGACACCCATAGACATTTTGCTTTATTAATATTTTCAAAGTTGAATAAGATGAATATTGTATGTGTAGCATAGATCAGAGGTTGAACATGTTTTACTTCTGTCTGGTTTCTTTCCTAAATAGTAAGCACAACAAGAAAGGTATTTTTTTGCAAAAATTTTTCAGTTATGCTGAAGATATTTTATCTGAATATTGGCAGCAGAAGAAGAATGTCAAATTCATGTAGAAATAGGACGTTATTTTATGCCATGGTCATTGAGGAAAATATACTATGTACCTCTCATCTCTTAAAAACAATATTGTTCTTCATATTTTATTTGGTTTGTAACTACAATCAAATGGAAGGATCAGAGCTGTCCAGTTAATTCTGAAATAAATACACTAATTTGGTCTACTGGGTAGTTCTCTAACTTCAAATGACCACATCCACCCAGTGACTAGCTCTCTATTATCTCCAATGGAGATTCAAGCAGCTTGCTCAGCAAGACACCTTGATCACAGACATCTAAGTGTGTGTTTGGAGCTGCCTCACAGTTCCGAATCATACTTCCATTCAAAAATCTTCATGTACAACTGGCTCAGCACCTCTGGCCAAGAAGTAGTGATATTTTCTGTGACTTACCTTTAGGCTCATAAAGCTGATATCTAAATCTTTATAGATGCCTCAGTTTGAGACAAATTTGGAGGAAAAACATCCAAAATGAATGTCCTCTGAGAAAAGGCAGGTTTCAGCAGCCCCTTCCCCCACCAGGTTCAGAAGGATATTCCTCGGAGGAAAGTGAAAAAAACCCTATTTATTTAACAAGCGGAGTGCACGCAGGCACAGAAAAAAAGAATGAATAATGATAAATAATAAAACCTCTCGCTGTGAAGAAAACCTGGGTAGTTTCAGAGTTCTTTGTAGGTGATGGTTCTGCTCTCTCTTTGGAGCTGGGGTGCAGCTTGGGCCCCGCTGGGTCCGGATGTAAGGCCTCCAAGTAATGTTCTGATGTTGCTGAACAGTCCAGAAGAGAAGAAGAAGAAGCTAAAGTCCAAGGAAACTCCTTTCTTCAGCTATGAACAAGAAGGTAGCTAAAAAGCAAAGTTTTAACTCTCCATCTCTCTCCTGAGAAAAGGAGCTGAGATCTGGCTAAAAGCAGGAAGGTGCTTCCTCTGCTCCAGCATAGGAACGCAGGCGAGTGTGTGTGTCCTTGAACACAAAACCGCTTGGGTCTCTTTTTTTCCCTTTTTCGGACTCAGCTTAAAGACACAGAAAGGCACAGGATTCATGTCTGGCATAGAGCAGGCAATAGGGAATATAGTATCATACAGTCACCCCAGGACAACAGAGATGAATAATACTAAAGCTTCAGTACCCACTGATATTGAAGCTGATGGATAGCACACAAAATAAAGATTGCATTGGCATTGGCAAGCATATGACTTTCAGAATCAGGCTTGAATTGCAAATTTCAATAAATATGAGCTGTGGCAGAAATTTCTCATTATCCTAAATACATCCTTTCTGATATCTTAGTTTGCCTTCAGAAAGCCCATTGATCTTTCTTCCTGGAATACAATAGACTGTGATCTTTAGTTTATTCTAACATTTTCCATATAAACCTAAAGAGATCACAATACTGGAAACTGTGATAAAAACAGAATAAGAACATGCAAGTTAGTATAAGGTTAAAAATAAAATAATTTTTCCCATTGTAATATTTAGAATGCTTATGTACTATTAAGTATAATATTTATGAAAAAGGTAGAGCAATACCTGGTTGAAATAGACTGTCTTCAGTTTGTAATGCTAAACATAAGAAACAGTACAAACAGATTTTGCAACTACTGTAAACAACTCTTTTGTGGTGCATCTTTTTATATGGGGGAAAATCAGTGGCATCTTAATGATGCTTCCAAAGAGATACTATCACCTTCTGTAATGCCATGGACTCTTCATGTACGGGGCTAAACTGAGGTTCTTTTGCTCTGGGTAGATGCATGGGAGAAATACCAACCAGATATTCTCAAGAGGTAAAAATCACACAAAAGTTTGCTGGCATACTATGTAAAATCAAGGAAGTTTTGCAAATGATTTAATACAACATAAAACACTCATCACAGCACAGACTTAGCTCATTCAGCTCAGCAACCTTTAAATCCATTCAGTGTTACTTTCTATGAAAAGAGAGTTAGGAGAAGAAGAAAGGGAGAAAGACAGAATGGAAAGGTATAGAAAAACACATTTATAGCTACCAGCTGCTGGGTTCCAGCAGTGTATCAGATAGAAAACTCCAAGATGAAGGTAGAGTTAAAGATCAATGTGCTTGCCTTGTGGTCAGCTTTCTTAAACCCCTGGCCCATCATGGGTCTTCCTCCCAGGTGGGACTTCTGGTCACTTGGCCACTCAAGGGCTGGGTCAGGCAACACTGGGGGGCTGCCTCCAGTGTGCCAAGATGGACAGACACTGTGGGCTGGGGGGGTAAGGAGGGCAGGGCACTACCTCACCAAAAGCAAGGCCTGACCTGCTCCCTCCCAGATACTCCAAGCATCCGAAGATATATTGAGTCATTAATCTTTCCAGTCTCTGACACCTTCCTCCAGTCTTCTATATACTAGGCTACTAACAAAACAAATTGCTTAATTTTATTGTTCATACATTAATATTTAACCATTATTTAAACCCTGGGTCAGTTGTGATATGAATATCACAAAGACAGTTTTGTCTGATGTGAACAGACAGTTTAGTTTGTATATGATTTCTTTTTGTCTCTTTACCGTTCTAGATATTTGAAATTGCATTGTGGAACAAACATGTTATATGTTATAAATTTCATTATACTTGGTACTTCTCATTGAGCAGCAACTTTGGTCCTCCTCTCTGAAATCTGTGGAATTGTATTAAAGTGAGAGGATATGCTGATTTGATGTTTGACTGCTGTTAGCTCAGTTTTGTCCTGAAACTTAGTCAAGTTAATAATTTTTTCATTTTTCTTTTTAAATTGTGAAGTTAGAGTAGTGTCAAGTTGAGTAGTTATTCACTGGGTAACAGTTTCTTCCTGGCTTTGTCATAAGGCAGAGGGCAAGACAGGCCTGTGCAAAGCCCAGTGAAAAATCCACTAATTTTGAAGGTGCTTACCTAAAGGTTGGAAACAAATTTATGATAGTCTTTTGTTGATTGTTTTATGATGAACTCAGACCCTATCTATCAGGAAAAAAAATAACTCCACAGCCCAAAAGCCCTATCACTATTGCTATATATATTCATTTTGCGTAAATTATTATTATCATTACTATATGCAAACTATTATTGTCATCTATGAATTCTGTAGAATAGTTGAAATACATGCAATATAAATGCAGACATCTCAGATCTACCAGCTTCATTTATGCTACTGAAGAGTTCTCCAGGGAGCAGCCTCTTGCTTCGAAGTTTGGTGCCGCAGGATGGCTCATGCCTGTATTTTTCCAGGGAGACAGACACTCAAGAGGAGAGTGATGGCATCTGCACTGCCTAGAACTTGACTAGGTCCACTTTTGCCTCCATGTGGCAAAAAGTGTCTTTTTAGCCCTAGGACCTAATTACTGTTTTTCTTACATGTGCATAGTGGGACTTTGACCCAGTAGAAAGTTTCTCAAACAATGTGAGGAATGTAATTTAGTTAAATGAAATAGTGTCTTTACAGCATTAAATTCAAGGTCTATATAGTGTGTCCCATGGTTTGACATGAGAGTGTTATGGGGATGTTACAGGGTGCACAATTTACCAAGTGTGGCATTATCTATAGCAGGCAGAAGTCAGTTTCACGTAGTCTTTGAAATTTCCTTTTGGAAGTAGCCTCTGGTGTGAACTATACGGCAGAATTACATCCAGGTTTGTCCTAGAGGGAACTAGAAGTTTCTCTGAGAAGAGAGCTTGTGAGTAAATTAAAAATTAAGCAGTATGGATAATCAAGAGACAAAGACTAAGGGGACCTAATTTTCTTCAGTCTATACTGCAGTGATGTCTCTCTTTAAGCTGAGAGGTTTGTAACACAACTCTTATCAGGACTTACAGTTGGATGGAGCTGGAGTAATAGAGTTTAGGGAAAATGTGACCAAAGTGAAAAAAATTGTTTACAGTTTCAATATACATTCTAATTTTTCAGCCAAAGAAGATAGTAATAAACTAGCTGGCATAATACTGGGTTTAAATTAAAAGAAAAAAAACAAACATCCAACTTGATGAATAATAAGTATTAAATTATAATGGTGACATGCTACTGTTCTAATAATATGCTTCAGGCAGAAGTCCCTGTTTCCCTTATAGCAGACCCACAGAGACCCAGGTACTTATACCTAGTGTTTGGTATTGTCCATGACACACTGCTTAGTGTACGAACTTAGTACCACTAAGTTGTTTGTACCTATTTGTTCACAGATCGATCCATTGGGTGCATGGTGTGCATCACCCTTTTTTGTTCCTGCTCATTGCGTGACTATGGAAGATTTCACCAAGTGGGAAGGGAGAGTTTAATTTTGTGTAATGATTAAAGAGGCAAAGAAATTCCCCAGCGGGAAGCCGTCCTTTCATGTTCTTTTAGATGGATAGGAAGAATCACAAAGTTTTTACTTCATCCCTTCTCCCTAGACTCAGTTTGGACTAGCTCAAAACATATTGCAACAGATGTTCTGCTCTCAACCCTCTGGAGCCTTCTATTAGCTGAGACACTTTGCAGTACTAAAAGTATTGTTCTTTTAAGGCTACATTCTTCATAATGTGGCCAACATATTATTTTGGTTGTGTCACATATACAACATTTATGTTTCTAAGTCAGGATACCAAAGTGCTAGCAAACAATCATGGCCTGGAAGAGGATGACTTGGCATGATCAGTGTACACTAGAGAGGTTTCTGTGGGGAAATTACTTGTGAACCATAGTCATACTGGCTTCATAGGGAGAGGACTGGATTTCTCTCCTCCTAAAAGAACTGCATTCCAGAAGGGACCTCAGAAACTCAGAGCAGATCAACTGAGGACTGTAAGCTCAAGTACACTGGCACTATTTCCAGTGCATTGGCACCAATTGGAACTATTTCCAAATTATACATTGCCTTCACAGCTGATGAATTTACATAACTTGCGGTTTTTAAATACATCTTCAGTAAATGCCTGTCAAGAATAGTTTTATTAGAGTTGATCCTGACATAAAATGGCTGACCTTCTGTAATCCTATCCTGCACTGTTTTTATGATCCTGTGATTAAATGTATAAATAACCTCAGGAGCAAGAAGCTTAAATTTGGATGGCATCAGGGTTTTTTTTTATACCCAAATAGCTTCAAAAATAAGGTAACAGACCACTTTCAAAGGTCACCCAACATTCCAGTATATGTAGCCTTGTACAAAATCAAACTTCAGGTACATGACTTAATGTTTCTGAGATAAACTTAGGTTTGTCGAGTACTTCAAAATTTGCAGGAGGCAGAACATTGACACTCCTTTGGACATGGACTCTGAAATTCTGCTTAATTTGCACTTCAAACATAAAAGCTTGTTAACAACCTTGCCCCAGCTGTAAAGCAACTGAAGGTTTATGGGGAATATCCAGAGGCAGAACTTTAGGTACTCTAGACTAATTTGTTTTAGGGATTATGAGATGTGTTAATCAAGCTGAAAATATACCCTAGCTGCATTAAACATTTCTCTTTTACCAGAGGAGCCCTTGTACAAAGCTTTTTGAGGTAATATAGTGAAGTAACAATTAAATAGACTTAAGTTACTAAATTAAATAGATTCTGGAATGTTCAGTCTGTTACAAATTTGTTTCAACTTGAAATATGAGCCTGTAATATGGAACTTTAAAGTCACAAGCACTTTTAAGTTTAAGTTTGACCATTTTTAAGAGCTAATTTACCTATTTGCCTTTACATCTAGTGCTATGAATTAGCAATGTCTAACAGCTATAAATCTGAAAAGCAACATAAGGTGCAGATACTCTACTTGAATTTACAAAAAATTTTGTTATGTGTGAACAAATTCTTATGAGATAAAAATTATGAGAAAGATGTTCATGAAAAGAAAGGCTTAAAATTTCTATGAAAATTATCAGAAAGACAGGTTGTGAACTTTCTTCTTCTTCTAAACTGAAGAAGTATGAAAGCATAATCAGAAAAATTTACTATATTTGTGGGGTATAGATATTAGCTGAAAAATCTCAATTTAAACCCAGAAATGGCTTCAACACTTCTATTTGTCTGATTTGACACAAATGGCATGACTGTTGGAGGAATTTAAAACACTAGATTTTTAGAGGATTTCTGTCATTTTAGGGTTTATATTTTTACAACCTGCTTCTCTTTCATTTTAAGAACACCTTTGTGGAATCTTCAACTATGTTATGAGACAATTTTTATTCCAGATACAAAATAATTTGCTTTGCATTCATGGCCAAGAGTATATTTTCAAAGACAGAGTGAACTCATTTGCAAACATTCCTGCAAGGAGGATGATTTTCCAGCAGGACTGGAAAGAAAGGGCTAGTATTCAGGCATCCTGGGGTATGAGCTTTCTCCCAGTTCAGAAGCCCATCTCTAATGCTGCATATTGCTTAGGTTCTCTTAATTCGAGAGACCTTGTAACATTAGTCACCAATGTCCTTTCAGCTTTTTCATGCTTCAATTACTTTTTTTTCAGCAATGTTTATTTCAACAAAACTGCTATAAAAAACACCAGGCTAAACAGACTTACAATAATAACTGTTTCATGTTTAGAAATTTTTTTAGAAATTATTGAAAATAAAATACCCCTTATTCAGACATACATACACTATCAGTTCTACACTGCTTGCTTGCTGACTCCAAGAAAATGCAGTCACCCCCAAAAGACAGGATGTCAACAGAAAAAATTCCTTATCACTCAAAATACCCTATCTCTGTTCTTTTCTGGCATGCATTCTAAAAACTGTTGTAAAAGCTCTGAGTTCAGTACATTTATTTAATAGACGTTCCCTAATGAGTCTCAGGGACTGTTAGTTTCTATCACAGACAGTTTAACTCAGTTTGCTTTTGATAGTGGAAGGCCAGGAATCAACTGTCGTACTATCTAGAGCTTAGCAACTGAAAGGTGCGAAACATAAATCTTCTTTTGTCTCTGGAATTGAATCCTTAAATTTACTAATAGTTCAAATAATTTTGATATTTATAACTACTCTTCTAGCAACTTCAAGAATTTCAATACGCCTTGTTTTGATCATATTTACATTAAAAAAAATTACTTATATTCCCATTGTGTAGAGGTGTGTTGGTTTATTTGGAGTTGCATTAAAGGCTCAGTTGTCTGAGCTTTAACCTGTGAATTTATTATCTGCCTTGTTCCTTTTGACATCTCTGGTTTTTAGAGCCCAGTAATAGATGAAAATACTGCTGCAATACAAAACCACCAAATTCAATTGTATTTAAAGCTTGCAGACAAACATTACACAGGAAACAGCACAATAAAAGTGGTGTAGGTGCTATATATGAGGGTTTCTTCCTTGTCTTTTGGCCATGTCTTCTATTTACTATTACGCAGCAGCTCAATTTCACTAGACTAGAACTGAACACCTGCAACACTTTTAGCTTCTGACCGGGTCAGAAGGCTGGGTCAAGTGCTTGAGCACTGAAAACACGTCTGAATCATGCTGGTCTGAGGAGTGCCTAAATCTACCCAAGCTGTCTGTTTGGTAGGATATTACATAAAAAGAGAGCATCTCCACCTCCAGTTTCTTAAATGAAGGAGACTTAAACTCTTGTCTTTTTCTTAGTTTGTCTTTGGCATCTCAGTGAAGTCTGTAAATGCAGAGTGGTTTTAGAGCATTGTTTGTCAGCTGTGTCCCTTAGGACATTAAGACCTTGTCAGCCTGTTTTCTAATTCCAGTGGGTCTTGTTTCAAGAGTAATTAATCGGACTACTCTGATAGGGGAAGGTATATCTACTGCTACAAAAGCTCTGGAGAAAAACTTCAGATCAAAAAGGGACGAACCTACTGAATTTAGGTAAACAGTTATCAGGCGTCTTCACAATCACAAAAACTGGATTGAAGCAGTTAGATACAACCAAGTTTTTTCTTTAAGTCTGACCTAAATATTTTTAGTTAAAGACACTGTGGGGCTTCATTTTGGTCCCTTCTGCAGCAAATAGAAATTAACAGTGTAAAACATCATCAGTAATCCATTAAGACTGGATTGTCATAATATCTGAGCATTATATTTTAATTAATGCATCTTGCACTTTCAGCCCTTTCTGAAGCTACAGTCAGGGCTTTTACGTGCAACAACATATTAAGAGCTTAGTCCATGACACCTTTATAATATTTTTAATAATAAATTTAACAGAAAGCTGAGTGACATCTCAAATTCAAACAGTTACAGCAACTAAACAATTAAAACTCAATGCATAACTATCACAAACAGTAGTCACTGAACTTAAATCCACGGAACTGCCTTGATCTATGTCATCTGAAGCTCTACACTTTGAATGCTGTTTTTAGCTGCTGTTTTGAAGTTGCATAACTGGAGAAATACTTATAGCCACTTGAGTTATCATTAGTTTCTTTAAAGGTGCCCTGTAATTAAATAATTGCCACTCTAAAGGTTTTTAAATAGCTATTTTTAGAATTAGTTATTTTAGCTTTGGCAGCAGAGTTCATTAGCATAATATGAGCACTTCTCGAGTTTTAATTAATTCATCATTATGTCATGTCTATAAGATAATGTCCTTGCTTGACATACCATGAAGATGAGGCCAAATTTTCAGTGTTTGGTTATTGTGACAAATATGAAACAAACAGAAAAACAAGTAGAATTTATACAATAATAATTTTGAACAACTGGAAATTAAAATCTGACAAGTATCTCAGTTTACTGCCGTTAATATTCTCTGTACTTAAAATATCTTATGTAATTTGTTTGTTGTTTTGGTGGTGGTTTTGTCTTTTGTTTGTTTGCTTGTTTTTGGTTTTTAATTCTGCAAGCCTTGTGCTGACCAGTGTAATCTTTTTTGCACACACAGGGTAACGTTTTATTGTATTTAAGAGACTTCTTTTACTATTCTATTAAGACTATAACACACATAACTTAAAATTAAATGTATAAAAATTGTTTAAGGCAAATCATGTTATTTCTTATTGCATCCTGTATATTACATTATGGGTTTGACTTTGGTAAGGACAAGTAATTTTGAAAACTGTTATAAGACACTGCTATGCAATTTTACAATCTTTCTTATCACATTATACAGTTATGTTTCTACCGTGGAACACTGTTCCATAAAAATATAGTTAACCCCTCAAAAAAAATAGCAGGATGGTTGTTTTTCTGTATGGTAATTTTGATTTATAGCCAATAGGACTGTTAATTTTCATTAATTCAAATTAAAACTGAAAAGTTAACACATTCAGCAAATTTTATATAGTGGTAATCATTAATTTGAGTCACACACTAAGTGCTGACTAATCAAATCACATCATGCCAAAGGCAAAAATGAATTGATCATGAAAATTATATTAATCTTTCAAGAGATAAGGGTTTAAAAATGTAAAGTCTAAATACTCCTACAGTTAGGCTCTGTCTGATCAAAGTGAGACAAGAGTGACTGTCAGTACTATAATATCCAATGAATAAAAGCAGAATAATATCTCTTAGTTACCAATCACTAACAGCAAAACCATACAAACAAGTTACTACATGGCTATTTTTTTCTCATCTCTTTCTAGAGAATGTTACTGAGCTTACACTAGAACACCAGTCCTAACGGTTATTTAAGTGTCTTAGATTTAATGGAAAACTCTGAAATGGTCTAATGTTTTTGTCAGACAATCATTAGATGATATGCTGTTAAAACACTGGTATTTTAGAGGCTTTGAACAATATTTTTTTTTTCACTAAGCAATATATATATTTATTGCATATATATATATGAAAATACATGGTAATGCATGTTTCTCAAGAAGGCAGAATATGTCTAGAGCCGCTTTCCTCAAAAAGCAATTATTAGTAGAAATTGAGTAATCCTTCTTTTTTAGCATTTCCCAGTGAGATATAAGTCTTCCTAACCTAGGAGCTTGCCAAGCTAGAATCACAGAATGATGGCTCACTAAGGTTGGAAAAGATCTCCAAGATCATTGAGTACAACCTTTGATGGATCGTCACAGCACCAACTACCACGTCCAGTCGTCTCTCAAACACCTCCAGGGATGGTGGCTCCACCACCTCTGTGATGTTTGTTCCAATGTCAGACAACCATTTCAGTGAAGAAATTCCTTCTGATGTTCCACCTGGAACTTCCCTGGTGCAGCTTAAGTCTATGTCCTCTTGTCCTCTTGCTGGCTGCCTGGTAGGAGAGGCCAACCCCCCCCTACCTGGCTACAACCTCTTTTCAGGCAGTTGTAGAGAGTGATAAGGTCTCCCTCGAGTCTCCTCTTCTCTCTCTGCTAAACAAGTAATGTCCTACCTTTTAACAAAATAAAGAAAACTTGCTATCCGAATGCCTTCTCTGTTTACAGTTGTTTTTTTGAGTGTAATAGATGCTGGTTTAAGCCCCTTGTTCCTGAGCTGGACCTCGAATAAAAGTCTTCTGTTTCCTGACAGATAATCTCTTATGGGAAAAAAAAATGGATATAACTTTGAGTTACACTTCTGAGACCCAGAAGCATAGCTGTTAGCTATCCAAGGTATCTCACAGAGGAGGTTAAATGAAGAGATTTTAATAATCTTTGGCCAGCATTCTGCTGAAATGGCACAGTAAATAATAAATCCTTTCCTGCTTAGCTACAGCTGCATTCTAGAGAAAAAAATCAAAAAGTCTAATAGTCATCCTCATTTTTTTTGTGAAAATAAGGGATATCCATTCAGAACATGACATGACATAGCATCGCTCAGCATAAAAATGTTTACACCTCTAAGAAAGGGCTCTATCCTTTCTTGTCTATAAATTGTCACCTGCAATACACCTGGTATTTATGATCATGTTCATCTTCAACTGTTTGTTGAAAGAAGTTACTATCACTTACTTACAGAATTTACTGTCACTTCGGTCCAAGGTTACATGTGCATTTCAGCAGTGTATTACTTGATCTGATGCATCAGCTGGGGAGAAATGTACTATTTTTTTTCTTCATGCTCATTATTGTGCCCTAGATCATCAAAAATATTGTCTTTAAATGTAGGATTTCAAAGGCACTTTTGATTTTGGTGGAGTGCTAGTTAACCCAAAGGGGTGAAATACCTAAAAACCCAATAACTCAGTTTGTAGATTCTTGTAGATCCTTGACAGAGTATTAGTCAGCATCAAATGTTTAAAGTTATGAGATTGACATTTTGTTTTTTGTGTTTGTAACCTCCTAAAAGTTTTCGGGTTTTGACATCAGACGGGAATAACTGACACATAGGTAAATAGATAGTGCTCCATAGGCATTGAATACCTATTGCTGCTCCTCTATAACACTTCTGTATTATAGCATGAGTCAGATGTAATGTAGTTTCAGCTTATGGGCAACAGATAGATAAAAAACCAACCAAACGAACAAGAATAATGAGCTAAGGATGCCTGTTTTTGGTGTAAAGTTCCAGAAGGATATTATTGTCTAAAAACTTTGCTTTGCGCTCTGACATCCACTGTAAAGAACATGTATAAATATGAACAGTCACTATTAGGTAGGGCATTAGACTTCATCCCCCCACAAAGCTAGTTTTGAGTCAATTGTTCACACTGCCTGTACAACTGGGTTTAAATCTACATGAGTCCTGTCCTGTTCATCTATATTTTCCTGTTTGCTTGTTTTTTTAAAATCAATCAATCAATCAATCAAGTCAATCTCAAATTTTCAGTAAGCACTTCAGTCTTCAGACAGCAGACTTAGACTTCAAGCTCCAAAGTCCCCAGGCCTTCCCTAAGACACCATTTTACACACAAGTATTTTATGTGGCTGTCACAACTTTGAATAGCCAACCTTTTCTGAATTTTTTCAAAAAAAATAACAACCCAAGAAGTAAAAATTAGATCTTAAAACTCAATTTGCAAATTACAACAGCATTAGTGGAAGAGTCATTCCATGTTTATTTGTTGCAGCTACATTTGCTCAGCAAGAATATATCTAATGACTACTTGAGCTAGCATTCAAAACTGGTAAAAAATAGTAAAAAAAATTGCAAAAGACACCATTTTTAGAATTTATAGTGTTTCATAATGAGACATGAGGCAGGTCATACTGAGATAAGCAGGTTTTAGATATATTCTCAGATTTTTCCAATCAGACCAGGAGGCTTTTCCCAGAAAGTTTATTAAAAAACCAATTTTATATATATCTTTTTTAATTGATTACAGGGACCTGGAATAAGCTAATAAAATTTTCTACAAGAAGCATGTAAAATGCAAATATGATGGTAACCCATGGTTTGTGTTTCTCATTAATTTAAAATATGGTGGACTGTTTACCTTCATTCTTTCTCTTTGATTTTGTTTTCAGTTTTGAATTTTAACTAGTTCTCTTTTATGAATATTTTTGGAAATAGGTGAAATTATAATTTGCAAGTCACAGAGAGTTTCCCAGCAAAATCCTTCAGTTTTGTGGCAGATATTTCTCTCTTCACCGACATTGCTAAAAAAAGAAAAAAATAAAATCAATAAACAATCGAAGTCCCACAAACAAAAAACACAAAAAAACAAACACATTTAACTGCACATATAGGAAGATAGAAATTGTTCTAGGATCTGTGAAAGAGATACAGATGTTTCTAATGCATTTATGGTTTAGGTGTCATGAAAGTAATGTCTGAGGTTTCAGAATTCTTAATAGGTTTCATATATTGATGACACTGGAACTGGGTTGATTGATCAGTTTCAGTTGTTGATTGAATTGCTCAATGCTTATTTCTATGCATAAAAAATCACTAACTTTCAGCTCAAGTTAGTCAACTAACTTGTTATGTTTCCTCTCATCACAGTTATGAAAAAAGCAAAAATAATTCTGCTTTAGCCTGGAGTCATCTATCTATTACATCTTTTTATAGGTCACAATACACAGTTTTCTGTTTCTATAAGTAAAAGAGTAAAAGATAACTAATTTCAGTGTGCACACTGTACACTGACCCACAAGTTTCACAAGCAAACAACTTATTAAATTCATTAACAATAAGGTCAAAACTTAAAGAAGAATTAATTTTTATGCCTTTGCTTCCAGAACTACCTTTTGCCTCATCACATGATTTTACTATATTTTATTTCTCTAGACAAAAGAGTAGATGTTTTTGAAAGTTAAAACTTTGTATATCTTCTCAGGTAAACTAATGTTAACTCTGCTGCTTTGATACCATTTTTCCTGATTTACAGTAGCAACTGCAAAGAGAATCAGGTCTTACCCTTTTATACTGCTTCAATGTCAAAGTCATTTTCTTTCTGTCCCTCATGTTATATTTTTACACTTTCTCATGCTGCTGTCTTTTTCAGGATCTTTTTCCACAAACTTCCTCTCACAGCATGTTGCTGAGCTGGACAAAGATATTTTCATCACCATGTCTACACCTAATGTCCTAAAGTCATAGGAGATTGAAAGGAAAGTTGTGACATAATTGCTCTGACCTATTTACTGTAGCCTCCTACTCACTGCTTTACTCCTGCAGCAGTGTTGTCTGTAGGGTGAAATAATGAAGAAGAAATGGACTCATTACAGTGAGAAGACTAAAAACCACAGAAAACATTAAATCACTGAAATATGGAAATTAGTAGTAATATAATGTGTGAAGTAGTGAAGCCTCAATATTAATACAGGAACAGGCACTTCTCTTTTAACTAAAGCTTGTTAAATTTCTGCTATCTCATTAGATAAATTCCCCTTTTCTTTAAATTGCACTTTAACATGCATGTCCCAGTGGGAGCATAGTGAAACTCAGAATCCTGTATAGTGGTTCTCTTGTTGGTTAAGCAATACCACTTGCAAAGGGTCTAATGTAATGAATGGGTAATGAAAGAGTGCCAATGGGCAGATATTTTCAAAATTAATTGTTTTAAATATTGTTATATTTTATGCAATTTTGAATGCAACATATGGCAGTGCTTTCATGGTCACTCCTTTTTAACTAGAGCTAGCTGTTGCTCTCACTTAAAAATGTTGTGCCTCCAATTACTTAGTGTCATATAAACAGAGTAAATGAGTGAGTGTCCTTAGTATAAGAACTTAAATTCAAGAAAGAAAGAAGCAAAATCAAAATACCTCTTATTTCCTAGGATACAATGTAATTCAGCTATTCTTTGTTCTACAGGAATGCATGTCTTCAGTTACTTTTGATTGGAGAGTTAAGAAAGGGACATAGGCTTCACAGAGAACTTAGAAATGAGCAGGGCTTGCTGTGAGTGGAAATCAATATAAATACAGTATGGAACAAGGCACGCGATGGTACTTTGCCAGAGGTCATCTGTAGACTGGCAAATCAGACAAGCAACAGGATGAGCAGTTTCTCTATCATTTATTTCTAACAAGAGTGATGAAATTGTTTTCTGAGCAGTGAAAAAGGTGCAGCTTGATTTCCTATAGCTTGCTGACCTATGCTTCAATGACCAAACAAATTCAGATCCCCTGACATCTGTCCTGTATCTGTATTTTCCCTTGCAGTACTTCCCACACTTCCCTACATTTTTTTCCCTCTGACCTTGCACATGTTTCCCAGGATAACTCAGACTCAACTCATTTACTCATTAATTACCTGTTACATAAGAAGGGGCACATGTTGATACATTTATTATTTTGGCTGCTAACATGCCAAACAGAACAGAAAATTGATGAGCCTGAGACTTTCTCAGACTGCAAGTATACAGGCCAGGCTTTCATTTCCAGCCACCTGGCTGATGAAACAGAAAATAAATGGTCTTTGAGAGTTTCACTCTTCTCAAATGTTACAGAAATTGATCAATCATTTAAAAAAAATATTGTGAAACAGATGATAAACAGATGGACAGATAGACTAGCAATCAAAGCTTCTTTTAGTTAAGGAATTTGTTAAAAAATAATTTATTTTACTGGATTTTAAGGAAGCCAGTAAATATAATAAGTCTCATTTTTGTGCCTTTTGTAATGTCATTACAATTGATACACAATTATTAACATTTCAAATAAACCAATTACCTGAACTAATTTTATTTAAGATCAACTAAAACCTCATAATTGCCTAGGTATGAATATATATCCTCTGGCTACTCCTGTTGTGTGAAGAAATCATGGTTTTAAAGATGAATGTGTCTATATTTATTTGGTAGAAAGTCCTCCAAAATCTGTAGAATTATGAAAACTGAGTATTAGAGATAGCTAGATGTGACATAGTAAGATCTGGGAAGTTTGAGCAAACTTAATTAAAAATTTTAAGAAAAATACAATTCTGAAATCTGCTCTTTGATTACTGGGACAGAAAGGGTATGAGGGGAAAACAATAAGAATTAGCAAACTGTAAAATCTTCAAATCAGAGACTTGAAACTACAGACAGATAAGGGTTTCCTTCTAAAGAAGCACTAGTTATGAAACCACTCTGAGTCAGAGAGCAGATCTCCACTTTTTTGTGGTGCAGAGAGAGACTGGAACCAAATTTCCCTATCCATTTTGGATTCCTTGTAGTAAGATAAAACTGTATTCTGAACACGTTTATCTTTATCCACTGATGGAAGAGAGCATTACTTCCACCACTGCTACCACTTTAGACAGTCACATGAGTTTGCATAAACCCATTCTACCTTTAGGAATTAGTGAATCGGATAGCATCTAAGGGCCACTGTGCTCAGGTCAGTAGCATCTCAAAATACCAGGAATAACATAATGACAGGCATATATTAGCTGCACATAATTTGCACAAAGTGGTAAAATGGATTTTGGAGTATATAATTTCACTGCATTCATATACTTGTTTATTCATATATGTTATTAGTCTAGAAACGTCACTGTGACTTCACTTGCACTATGTCATAAAAAGAAAGCAGTTCATCCAAGTAGAGCTAATGAATTATGTCAGTTAATAGATCATCATATGATACTGTAACTAAAACAGCAAAGAAGATTCTTGGATTAAAAATGCAAGACTGTCAGGTAGGTGTAGAGAGAAGATCCCTTATCTACACATATTCCTATGGAAATTACTAGTCTGTTACTAATAATATATCTGGAGTACCTGTGTTTGTTCAACAACTCACTACTTCTTTTTTAAATGTATCAAATGCTCCAATACAAATGTCATACATAAAATCAACTAAACAAAATAACTTTTATTGTGTGTGTTTGAAATGTCAATAATCACAAAAGGCACAAGTGAGTCTGATTATGGAGAAACAATAATAATGTCCAAAGAGAGTAAAATAATGATCATCACATTAAACAAAATTTGACAATCACTTTTTTGCAAGCAGATAATTTGTTTGCACACATAGTTTGCTAATATAAGACAGGAATATACTCAAGCAAGTACTAATGTGAAAGGAGATTACAGTCAAAGGGGATTATAGTCATGCAATCACCTGAGGGCATTTATGTGATTATGCAAAGATTTTTTTGTTAGTATCAGAGGACTCTTAAAGAAAAGTTACACGTAAGGTTTCACTTATAGATCCTTTTCTGGAAAGTTGCCCCAAAAATGGGAAGCAAGGGAACACTGTAGAAAATTTTTCATTAAATGAAAAATACAGCTGAGCCAGAGTAGTCTCCTGTTTTATGATCTTCAAGTACTTCAGTCTTATATCCAATATTAGAAAGAAAATTTCCTTTATGCAGCTTCATCTTGTTATATGCTGTAAAATTGCTTTTCCCTTCTGTGAATGAGGAAAAATGGCAGAGCAGAATAGAAGTAGAAGCAGAGAAATGTCAGAAAAGCCTGATTATATGGTATATACAATACTATGCAGGCAAAGTTTTTGCATGGAGAACATTAGTGCTAAAATGTGTTTTAAAATTTTTTGATATATTTTAATGATCAACATAGATGTTCTGTCTGGGTATACTTATGGTTCTTCAATTTAAAACAGGCAAACAAGCAAACAAAACCTTCAAAAGTTACAGCTGAAACTATCTCTTCTCAGCTCAGACATTACTTACACAGTTCACTGCTTTATTGTTCTCATCAACTACAGCATGTCTGTAATATTTTCAGTTAATTTCTTTGCTGGATATTGAAGTAGAAAAGTGCAACAGTAAACGTTGCATATTATAAAAAAAGCATAGGCCATAAAGGCACCAGCTATAAAACATGACATTAAACGTCTTTTACATCGCTGTGTGCTCAGCAAAAGTCAGTCTGTAGCAAATGTTTCTAGAGTTATTATCTTATAGCATGAAAAATTTGGCTCATTGAGTTTAAGACCAAAATAACAGAACACTTCTCTGAATGACAACTGGATGGAAGCTGCTAGATACAGTGGTTGTAAAGAGATCAAAAACAGTGTTCCAAAGCAAAAGCAGTGCACTGACTTCAAAAAATGAAGTGCAATTGAATAGTGCCATTTAAAAGGGCAATTCCAAACAAGGTTTCATTAGATAAGAGGCAGCTTGATTACTATCTGTGCTTATTTGGATGAAAAGTAATTTTAGTGGCTGTGAAGGTTTATTGGACTCTGCTGACTTAAACACACTGACAGTAAAGAAAAACTTGCTGAATGTAGCTGAGATACAGACTTACAATGCAGTGGATGCTCAAGATCCTAAAGAAAATGAAAGGTAAGCAGCTGAGAGAATATGGATAATTTATACAGCTTAATGGTGTTGGTGGTAGCTACAGTAAACCTGAAAATTTATGAATGATCTATTCATCAATTAAACACACTCTCTAAAGTTATAAAATATGATGTAACTGTGTTACAGCCTCACTACTGCCATGTTACACCACCACTGCTAGTCCCAAACCCATTCTACAGCTGTGGGTCAGGCAAGAGGCAAAAGTAATGTGAGATGTCATATCAGTTTGGTGCTATTAAGGTGCTTCTCATCAAACTGTTTCTGAATGTACTTGTTTAAATGAAAACCAGAGGTTCTACCCCTGTTGCAGGCAAGTTCCCATATGTACACTTGTAGTGACACAAGGATGACTACACAGTGCAAAATGGGCTATGCTGGCCAATGTACAATTAACAGATATCAGATAGCAAGTCCATGGTATGCAAAAGCACTGTTATCTTAGAGGGTTGTGTGCACTGAACTTAACTCCAGTATTATAGCCTGTGGAATCATGGTCTTGTAAGGGCAAGGTTTTGTGTGAATACCGAAACTAAGAGCAGGATGGAAGGAGTGGGATTGAGTGTACCACCAGCAAGTTTGCAGATGATGCCAAGATGAATGGTGCTATTGATAACGTGAGAGACACGATGTCTTCCAGAGGGACTTGGACAATCTCAAGAAGTGGGCCCATGGCAACCTTATGAAATTCAATGGGGCCAAGTGCACCTGGGCTGGGGTAACTCCCATTCTTAATACAGGATGGAGAATGAACAGATCGAGAGAAATGCTGAGTGAAAGTACTTGGTAGAAACGGTGAATGAAAAACTGTACATGGCCCAATGATGTGCACTTGCAGCCTGGAAAACCAATTCTATCCTGGGCTGAATCAAAAGCAGTG
Organism: Dicrurus megarhynchus; assembly: GCA_013399195.1. NCBI lineage: Eukaryota > Metazoa > Chordata > Aves > Passeriformes > Dicruridae > Dicrurus > Dicrurus megarhynchus. The sequence goes on along the minus strand of VXAD01001920.1, from coordinate 138,421 downwards.
TGGCCAGAAGGTGGAGGGAGATGATTCTCCCCCTACTCTGCTCCTCTGAGACCCCAATTGGAATTCTCCATCCAGATCTGGAGCATGCAGCACAAGAAGAACCTGGACCTGCTCAAGTGCATACAGAAGAGGACCATGAGGATGATCAGAGGGCTGGAACACTTCTCTTAGGAAGATAGGCTGAGAGACTTGGGGTAGTTCAGATGCTACAGAGACCTTCAAAACAGCATTCCAGTACTAAAGGGGATCTAAAAGAAAGCCAGAGAGAGACCTTTTTCAGATGTAGTGTATTTAAACTAGAAAAGGATGGATTCAGACTAGAAATAAGGAAGAAAATGTTTGCACTGAGGATGGTTAAATACTGGAAAAGATTGCCCAGAGAGGTAGGAGATGTCCCATCCCTGGAAATGTTCAAGGTCTCATTGGAAAGATCTCTGAGCAACCTGGACTTCTTGGAGATATCCTTGCTCATTGCAGGGGGGTTGGACTAGGTGACCTTAAAGGTCCTCTCCAACTGAAACTACTGTTTCTATGATTCCATGAGACAGTCCCTCATATGAAAATGCCATTTTTGTGGTGAATGGTAGCTAATGTCTACATGTGTATATATGTATATATATATATATGCACATCTATAAACATCCAGAGTCAACTACATTCCCTCTAGGGCAAAGAAATGAGATAGATATCTTCAAAAGGTAATATTTTCTATCCTATAACAAGTTTCTAAGAAAAATAAGATTAATTAATTCTGGAAGATGCTTATCTACATCTATTTTAATTTAGACTAGAAGACTGATATTTGGATGACCTACAGTAGAAAATATGAATATCATCCTTCATTTTTAAGTACTCCAGGTGTGATTTCTCCTTGCACGGGTGCCCAGTGCCATTTGAGATGCTCTGAGCCTTGGTCTCAAGATCTCACGTGATACTTTCCAGCTCTGAGCAGGTAACTCAAATACTGCAGACCCACATATAGTACTCGGTGACTATTTCTGATCAGCTGGAAGGCTCCTTTAAGGTTCAGTAAGATGCAGCTAGGCAACGACACAGAAGTTCCACATTTCAAATATTTAATTCCCAGTTTTCACTGCTACGCCACATAACAGCGAGGGCCCAAGTTCTGTGTCTGTATGTTTTCATAGTTTTCATCGACTTCATAGGGATTTGGTTGCAAGGATATGAAACCATAGTTTGTGGCTTCCTTTTTAATTTTTTCTTTATTTTTTCCTGTAAGAATTGAGGGCATTGGATCTGTAACTATAACTTAAATGTCTGTTTAGTTTGGGATTTTTTTAGAGTAAAGCCTTTCTTTCTGTTCTGTACTGCCTGTATCTGTCTTCTGATGCTAAAATAATCTGATTTTTCATTGCAGACAGACATCCGTATTTATCTAAAAGAAAACTTAGGCTTTCCAGCAAGTTTTCATGAAATCTGTGTATCTTCAATAACCATTTGGTTGCTTTACAGCATTACTTATGCAGAGAGCTGAGTCACGTCTGACCTGTGGTGCTTGCAGGTCCTTGAGGAGCAGCACGCCCATGGTGAGCATGGACTCCTCAGATGACCTTGCATGGGGTTCTGGGGTTGTATCTCTCCCCCCACAGCCTCCTCTGTCTCCTCCTGGGGGCCACATGGGGGAGGACAGGGTGTAGACTGCCAAGGCGCCACAATGCCTGGGGCTCTACTATGGCAAAAAGACAGATTTATGGGGCTGAAATTTCTGCTACATGCTTTGTATTTCATGAAGCAAACAGATATGACAGAAACAGAGGATAAGGCTGTACAGTGGTGCAAAAAGGAGGCTTCAGAAACATGCAGGAGAGGTACATTGAGAATTTTAAAATATTCATCAGTGTCAGCACACTTGACTGCCCCACTAAAATGCACAGGCATTTGATGATGAAAAGAAACATCAAACCTGAACAGGGACAAGCAAATAACAAATTTAAGAAGCAGGTTTTCATACAGTTTTGCAGATAATTCAGACACAAATTCTTGAAGCAGAAAAATTACTGCTGAATGAAGTAAAAAAAAGAGTAAGGGACATGCAATTGTTAAGAAATAACACCTTCATGTGCACTAACAGTGAAATTACATTGGATGTTATCTCAGAAGTGTTCACTAGATACCTGACTGACTGTGAGACAGGTTCATTCAGAGTAGATATGCATTTTCCCTTTCTTTACTGAGCTTTATGTTTTTTTCAATAATTTCCTTGATTTTCTAAAAAATTCATGCCTGAATAACAGTAAGTTGATGGGAACTGAAAAATAATGACAATATTTTATCAAAATTATTGATGAAGTAGAAACAATACGTCACACTGTTGAGCCTCTTGCTTCTATAGATTTCAGTTGCATATATAAAGGAAAAAATTCTTCAAAGACTGGGGTAACCTGAAAGAGATAAGATACTATACTTAGTTGGACTAGAAGATAGCAAAATCCCCAAAGATTCCATCCTTTCCCACCCAAAACTTCTTTTTGCACAACATTTGGGCACACCTTTACATTTCCCCCATTCTTCCCACTAAATCACACGAGATGATTCTTGGAGGCAAGATTTTAAGCAACTCATTTAATTAGCACAACATACCTTCAGTCTTCAGAAGTTCCATTTAAACTAAGTGACCCAGACGTATTGATTAATGAGCTACGCTAGGTAGACAGAAAGGAATTAATTTTTCATTTGAGATCTTCCAGTAAGATGTCTAAATGGAAAGAAGGTATTTTGTCTTGAATGAAGCCATCATGATCAGGAACAACACACAGGCCATGGAGGACTCTCCCCTAGCACAAGGTATCCCAGTATCATAATGGATTGAGTTGGAAGTGACCTTTAAAAGTCATCCAGTTCTCCCTCGACCCTGCAACCAGCAGAGGCATTTGCAACTAGAATAGGTGTCTCAGAGCCCAGTCCAACCTGACCTTGAATGTTTCCAAGGATGGGGCATCTACCACCTCTCTAGGAAACCTGATCCGGTGTTTCACCATCCTCATCATAAAAGAATTCTTCCTTGTATCTAGTTTGAAGGTAGTGCTGATGCAGGTAGAGATTCCAAGAAGTTTTAAGAGCATGTGGTAAATAACTGATGCACTTTATTCGATAGGAAGTGTTATCGTTCAGATCACAAAAGCGGCATCAGGAATGACCTGGTTAAAAAAAAACAAGCAAGGAATATTGGAAAAGCTGAGAACCATCACAGAGTGCCTTTACTTTCACTGAATCTATTTTAATATGGTCAGCTATAATTTTGTAAGCCACAGCATGCTGTGAGGAGTGCGATGTGATGGCTCACTGTGCTGGGTATGATCAAAATGTGTAGAAGAGTTCAGTGTTGTATAACACAAAGGAGTCTGTAAGAAATTACTGATGATTTAGGAGTGTGAAGAAAAAAATACAACAAAACAAGAAAACAGAAAATAATTTCTTGGTCTGACATCAGCAAGGAATAGCACTAAGGCTTGAGAACTGGAGGAAAACCTGGGCTTCCAATAGCATTTGCATAACATCCAATTAAACCTCACTTAACCATGGATTTACTTATGTGTAGTAAATGTGGGGCTGATCTGCTGTATCCCATGTAGTTTGTAAGTCCCACCTTGGGTATTACAGTGCACCTCATTTGTATCTTGAAGTTATATGGCAAGCTGCAATACCTTCTTGTCCTGCCTGCACAAATTCCTTTTCCCACCACCTTTAAGGATCAGCTGGTGAGTGAGCTCAAAGTACTCCCTCAGCCAGCCAGCCCTGTAGGTCACTGGCAGTGCTCATTTGGTGTGCAGTCATGCTGCTCCTGCACAGAAGGTATGCTCAACTGGTGGTGGCTGGAAGTGCTTGCAGCAGTTGGAAGAGGCTGTGAGAAAAAAGCAGGCAAAAAGGCAGATGCAAATGGAAGTTTCTGCTACTAAGCCATATTGTTACACTGGGGTGAGGAAAATCAATACATTGGACTTTGATGGCTTTCAGTATTCTCCTGCCTGCACAGCAGAAGGACGAACAGCTCTAGTGAGAATTAGGTTCTCCATCCTGAAGTGGTTGCAGGGATGGATAGTTCTCATGTATACCTTACCATAACTCAAATTTCATGTTACACTTCTCATCCATCAAGCCTATTGTAAATTCATGTTTGCTTACAGAGCTGAGAAACTTTGAGTTGGGTCTTCCTTAGATGTTCATTCATATGTAGAAATAAGCTTTGTATTAGTGACATGATCTGACCTAGCTTTTAAATTTTTTGCTACTTTACTTATATCTCTTATAAAGTAACAGTGGGCTCAGAACTGACCACTGTAACTGAAAAGAAAGACCTTGAAATTACAGTGGATGGTTCTGTGAAAATATTAGCTCATTGCATAATGGAAATCAAAAAAGAAACTGGACTTTGGGAATTGCTAGTAAGAACATCATTATGCTATTTTACATAAAAATGCATAATCCAGTTGCTATTCTCTTTTTTGGGTCCCATTATTTCAAAAGATACAGAAACAAGGAAGGATGAAAAGAAGAGATGAAAATGCCAGCATTTCTCCTGTAAATTTATGGATACATAGCCTGTCAGCAACAACAATGGGAAAGCAGTTGTCATGAGTGCACTGTGTACCTGCACAGCATCTGTGCAGGAAGTAATTGGATTGCATCCATTGATAGCTTGCTAAAATACAGAAGGTGGCTAAAGGCACTCCTGGTGAGTGTATTTTTAAATGATAATGATTATCTTTTTTAGTTGTATGTATCGCTTAGGACCACAGCTAATCTCCTATTCAAATTCTTGGCATACCATCACGAAACCTGTTATTTGGGTTTATGGTACAAGATGTACAGACTGGCTGTACAGACCACCCTTCCTGTTTTGCCCTCAAGTATGTATTCATCTTTATTCACACTCTAGATTCCTCGTTTTATGTAGTCTCCATCACAGAGTCGTATACATCTAAAATGTGGATGTATAATCTTGGCATGACCCCACTCCTCTGTTAAAAACAACCAGAGGTCTGCATCTGTAAACCGTAAGTGAATTTTTTTTTTTCTTTTTTTTTATTTTTATTCGGTCTGGCTTATTTAATCTTTTCCCTAAATGAACATTTCAAAGAATGACCTTGTACCCTTCTTGCCTTATATTTTCCCAGGAAAAAACTGCAATCAGTATGAAGTTTGAATGGTTTTTTTCCTAATGAACAAACAGCAAAAGGTTACTAAAGCAGCTACTAATTCATCTAAAGTGCTATTATAATTCGAGGCAGTTCAGCCAATACAGTTGTTGATTCTGAGGGCTGTTCTCCAATTCAGATATGAATGTCTCTTGCCTGAAGAGCTGGATTGCTGTCTAGTCTTTACTGTCAGTACTGAGAGGGAGCTTGGTCCTCTTGCCTAAGTGTAGAATTTTAGTGTTATTTGAAGTGTTTCAGGCTGTCTGGGTTATCTACAGAAGGCAAACAGGTATGATCCAGGGAGATCTTCATCCAACAAACTAGCAGTCACAGGCCAGACAGGTTTCCCTGAGGCAAATTTCATGGGGTTGTTTACATTTAGGTAACTGATTCTTCCCTTAGCTCTCCACTGAATTGTAACAAGAACTTAGACACCTTTGTGCACAAGTATCTTAAAGCTTAATCAAAGATTTTTAGTGCAGCTTGGGAGGCTGTAAGGTACTTTATATTACCTCCACCTGGTTCTCCAGATGGCTGTGGTTCTGCTGCAGGTTCTGCTGCAGGTTCTGTGTCAAGTCTGCCAACCTCATGCAGGTACTGTGGATTTCTTACCGTGCCTTGTATTGCATGTTCAAACTAGATGCCTAGTTTGAACTACTGAATGAATTAGTTTAGGAAATTAATATTCCACATAAAAAAGTATTTTTTGCTCTACCTGCTTTTCACTGGGATATAGCTGATGCTTTGAATGGAAGATTAAGAAAAATAAACAATGCACAGGCACAAAGAAACCTTTTTGCTTCTACTCCCGTCCCAAATTTTTTTACTTGTAGTGATTGTTTCATAAGCTGATGACTGAAATTAATATATCAGCCGAACTTTAATGTAAATTGAGACAAGAAATTTTTTCTGTTTCTTCTTTTTTCCCATTAATTAAGTCTTTCTTGTATGCATTGTACCCTGCTCACACTCACTTTCATTTAGAGCTGATGCTGACCTGCTTACTACAGCTTTATTCAAATCCAACTCTTCTTGGAAATTTTCTTGCTATTATACAGAAGAACAAATTAAAATACTTGTAAAATCTGCTGAAACACCTGCAACCCCCACCACCACCCACACATGACAGAAGTATATTTCAGAAAGCTATAATTTAGATGTTTAATCAAGCTTCCTAAATATTTTTATATTCCTTGCTGTCCATATGAAGCAGCAAAGGATTTCCTTTTCAGCCTTCTATTTTTTTTTTTTTTCTGGGTGCATAATTTTTGCTTCTCTTTGCTAACACTTCCTGGAGACGCAATACAGACTGATTAGCAGCTTAAAAGTTCATATTTATTCTCACATTTTTAGTGCACCCTAAAACAGGGAGTGAGGGGGCCTCCCTGCTTTCTTGTGGTAAAACATTTCATAGTCAATTTATTCCATTGAGGAGGATGTTACATCATAGCACCACGACCAGGAGCAGTGGGATAATGAAGCAGCTACACTGTATGAATATGTTTTTAGATTTCTCAATGAACCATTTAAACTGAAGGCAAATATTCCACAATGTGCGTTTCACCTATTTATTTTAAAGTAAATTATTTATTTAGGCTACTAAAATAGGGATTGTATTTATTAAGCTCTGCCAGCAGGGCTCTCTCTTGCATTATATTTGAATTCAATCAGGCCATTTTAATTTTGTGTGCATAGTGTCCTTTTCTAGGCAATTTTAACCCTGAAATGATAAAGCACTAGTCTTATTTATGGAACCTATTAGCAAGGAATTAGAGCGCCTTTGGATTCCAAATAGCAATAGAAAGATATTTCCAAGATTTTTTTCCTTTTTAATTAATTTGATTCTTTTTTAGTGATGATGTGCATATGCAGTTAATGCCCAACACTTTTAACTGCAATGTCTCTTAGTAATTTAAATAGCCAAAATTGTAACATTTGAGTACTTGCCACTGAAGTTTGAAAATCTTAATGTATACTTTCAAGAGCTCGAGGGAATCCTGATGGTGATCCAGATCCCACGCCTAGATAGACGGATATTATGGCTCTAGCTTAAATCTGTGTTGAGACAAGACTTAGGTACAGAATATTGCTTCATATCTCAGGGTTCTTATGGAAATAAAACTGTATCAGAGGTTCCCCATTTTGAACAGTCAGGGATCAGGATTATACTCACTAAAAATCAGACATAATTTCAGTTTATACCAAGCTCCCACAGAACGTATACACTGTACATATGCTTCCTTAGTAAGTAAGATTTAATTTTTTTTTTTACTACACGTAATATCACCACCGTCAAAGATATTCTGTGTATTTCAATGTAGTAATTTTGTAATGATATTTGAAAATAAGTATATTAATAAAACATTGTACTTTTAAATGCACGTAAAGACAAAATTCTAACGTGAACAGGAAGATCTAGTGACTTGGTGGTCAATAGGAAAAGATTTACCCTTTTTCTCTTAAATGCCTATCCAGGGCTTTTAAAAGTGCCTATCTTTCCTCAGCTCTACCTGGCTTAGACTAATGACTTATCTGTTTACACAATAAAAAATTATATGAGATGCTTCCAAGTTCCTCTTCCTTCAGAAATTTCCCTTTTTATGTGCAGCAACTATGTATAACCTTTAGAACCAAAATCTTCGTCATATTCAGAAACATCTCTGTGATGCAACTGCAAACTCCCATGTGAGGTAAAAGGAGACACAGTAGAGAAGACTACAGAGTTCCAAGAGTACCTAACTCACTTCAGAGCAAGTACATAGCTTGGCAGCTGCTAAGACTGACATAAATTCCTTTGCAGGACAGGTGTAATTTTAATAGTTGCTGTAATAGAAGTGGGGTTTTTTTGCAGGCCAGCTTGCCCCATTTGTTATTCCTATGTTGTTACTTTGAAGAACTATTTCTTTCAAGTTTGACAATGATGTAAACATTCAAAATTCTTAAAGACTGTCTTTCTTAAGCTTTTAAAAAAATTATTTCTTTTTGGAGGTATCTGCTATTTTTTTATGTGGTATGTTCATCTCAATGAGCACACAACCTTTAACTGTTGTGTTTATACCAACATCATAGAAAGAGCTTTAAAGTCAGAATTTTAGAGCAGAGATTTTCAGATCTGGTTACCTATTCATGGTCTAGTTTACAATTTTATTCAAAACCCTAGAAAATCTTAGGATGGACTCCAGAATCCTGAACACCCAAGCAATGCTTTTGAATGCAGATGCATAAGAAGGAATTTAAGCAATTAGTTTTCAAAGTCTGAGATTGCAGACTTACATACAGCTAAATATGTTAACTGTATACAACAGCAACCAATGATCCAAGATTCAGCTCATCTAGTTTAGGTCAATCATGAGTTCGATTAGGGAGCAACCCAGAACACAGAATAAGACCAATATCTTCTTGGTTTCCAACTTTTTCCATTGACTGAAGACAGAACCAAGATTATTGCCTCTGAGGCAACTCAAGGTAAAAGAAATTAATCCTTTCCTAAGTGACTCTATCGTAAGTATACTTAAATACTGAAGGGATGCACCAAAGTTTCTTTTAAATACTGGATATAATAGAAAGAGACAGGGCAAATTAAGATTGAACCAAGGTTTAAGTTAATTTTGTGCTAGTGGGCAGTCTGAAGATTCTTAATTTTTTGCCTTTGTTTTTAGTCTCCTGTTAAGGATTATATCTGCAACCAAGATCCAGAAATGATAAAATACTGATAGAAAGGCTATTATTGCAGAATTTCTAGCCATGAATGGGACCAGACCACAAATACTAGTCTTTTATTATTATTATTAATAAAGCAAAAGGAATAACAATATTTTATTCTCAGGGTTTTTCTAATGTGAAGAAAATTAGGTTCCAATAAACCATGGACCTTTATTCAACCAATCCAAAATTGAGTACTTCCTACCTCATGGCCTTCTGCCATGGACTCCTGAACATAGGCTTAATGACATTGACCAAAATGAGATTCCATGTAAATCACAAAACTTTATAGCACATCAGGCAGCTCTAGCAGAAATAAGAGTTGAGAGCAGAGATTTTATTTAATTTTTTCCACTTTCCACATCAGTGCTGCTCAATGCCAGGATTCGTTTAAGATTCCTTTGTTCATATCAGTGTCCCTTCATTTCTACCAAGGTCAACACGCAGTACTAGAGACAGTAACAACAAAACCCAACAGAAATCCCACAGTAAATTTCAGTTAAGAAATCAGTCTTCATTATAAAATAATGAGACCATTCATACAGGCTATCTCTAGGATCATTATTTAAGGGAACACATGGATAGTTAAAAGTGTACATAGTAAAATTGTGGAAGAAGCATAAAAGTATATAAACTGTCCTTCTATTCTTATTTATAAACATCAGTTATTCCTAGGATTTCATGACTGCAATTTTTTCTAGTAGAACCTTATATAAAATTGGTATAGGTTTATTTGAGTAAATCCATATTCATTCAGCAACAGTTTACACTTGCAAGACTGTATTTAGAGAATTCCAGAGTTGCTGGAAACAACTGGAGAGTAATTAGGATAACAGTAAGGCAAAGAACGTCACTGCCAATTTATCACCCTTTTTGCTTTTTCAGTTACAGAAAAAAATAAAAGTGGAGGAGAGTCTGGCACAGGTTCATAAATTTAATATGGAAATTCAGGACTACCTGCACTTCTGCCAGAAATGTGCACAGAGTCATGAGTGATATTCATGTTAGATATATTTTTGTAGAAATTAGGTAAATGAGCAATTAGCATGATTAATCATTCCACTTTAGCTTGACATCTGCTCATACCTTTGATAATATGCTTTCTACCACCAGGGATCCACATATTGATAAATTGGGGGTTTTTTAAAGTGCTTGCTCTTTTAAAGTGCTTTAAGTAAGAAATAAGTAATTACAGTGAAAACATAAAAAATAAAGAAACAACAATCAAGCAAACAAAATAGAAAATAATCATCATCAGTAAACACTGTGTAGTTATTCACTGATAAATGATACTGATGGTATTGAAAATGTAAAAATTGTGACCAAATCCATATTTTTTTCTGCAAAACAGTAAGGTCACTACTATATACCAATATCTCTCCAGGTCATAACTTCTCGGATTGCTTTAACCTCACACATATGATCTTCTAGGCCTGTTTCTGTGGCAAATAGTTTCCGTTCTACCAAGATTTTATAAAGTATGTTTTAGAGATAAAATTGATTTCAACTCTGACCATGGCCTGGCTCTGCCTTGTGACTAGCACTTCAAAGCTTAAAGCTGATACCAGCTTAAGACAAATCATCCTTCTCTCACAGCAAAAATTATCTACAATTTTCAGCTAATTGTCTTTTATTTTATCACTGGGGACAGGCAGTGATTTTATCACTGGGGACAGGCATCTCCACAAAAGCAGGGCCATGTAACATGTAACAGTTGCCTGAGAAGACAAACACCATCACTCCAAAGATCTTTCCTTTTCTTCTTCTTCCCTAGCTTTATATGCTCAGCATGATGCCATACAGTGTAAAATATCCCTTTGGTCATTTGGGGTCAGCAGTCCTGGCTGTGTTGCCTCCCAATTTCCTGTGCAGCCCCAGCCTCCTCACTGGTGAGGCAGTATGAGAAACAGAAAATGCTTCTCTAAAGTCTCTAAGTGCTTCTCAGCAATAACAAAAACAACTTGCATTATTAACACAGTTTTCAGCACAAATCCATAACATAGCCTCATGCTGTTTTTTCCTGTGAAAAAATTTAAATCTACCTACCCCAGCCAAAACCAGCACAAATGCTAAAAAACAAAACTAAACTAAAGAAGCTCTAGTAATTAGATACTGCAAAAAATTGGTTTGGTGAGGAATTAATACAATTTTCAGGAAGACAACTTTGAGTATAGGGTTATAGAAGTCTGCTTGTGAAGAAGAGGGGTGACAGGAGAAAACAAAGAAATAAACGAAACACACCAAGACCCAAACAAAATAAGCAATCAAAGAAACACCCCTCTCCCTCAGAAATTGCAGTAGTAGTCTATACAAAGGACATAAAAACTAGATAGAACTGAGAAATGAGATTATAAATAAAAAAGGTAAATTAAGAGAAAATTAATCTATTGTGCTATCAACTTTTCAAATGTGTTTGTTTATTATTCTTCAACTAAAACATAAAACTTTTATCTAAAACCAGCTTTTTGTAGGATAACAATATTTAGGGCTTCTTTAATGAAAAGATGTGATCAACAAATTTTTTGAATAGCAGTGCTGGGTTGACCTCGGCTGGCTGCCATACTACCACCCAGCTACTTTCCCACCCTCTCTCCGCAACAGGACAGAGAAAAAATAAATGGAAAATCCCAAGGGTCAAGATACAGACAGTGAGATCACTTACCAGTTACTATAATAGGCAAAAATGTTGACTTGGGGAAAATAATTTCAATTTAATGCCAAATAAAATAGAGTTGGATAGTGAGAAATAAAGAAAAGAATTTAAACACTTTCCCCAACCCATCCCTTTTTCTTCCAGCTCAACTTTAATCCTTCACTCCTGACTTCTCTACCTACCCTTACTTTGAGCAGCACAGGGCTGATGAGGAATAGAGTGTTGTGGTCAGTTCACAACATTTCACTGCTACTCCTCCTTCCTCCTGACGCTTTTCCCCAGCCCAAGCATGTGTCCTCTCCTTGATCCACAATTCCTTTAGGAAGTACCCACCTGCTTTGGTATGGGAACACCCATGGTCTGCAGTGTGGACATCCATGCTGATGTGGTCCTCTCCATGGCCTACAGTAGCACCTCCTTCCCTTACTTCATCTCTCACCTTGATGTCTGCAGAGCTATTTCTTTCAGGTTGTGTGTTGGTTTCCTTTTGTTTGTGTGTTTGTGTTTAAATTTTCCCCTCACTTCTCCCTCCTGGGCAGCATTTTGTTTTTCTCAAATACATTTTTCCAGAGACATCACCACCTCAGCTAAGGCATTCAGCTGTGTCCTAGGTTGGAACCCACTGGAACTGTCTGTCCAGAATGGGACTTGGAGACTTGAAGTTGGATGAGATAAATGCGATTCTTTACTGATTTTTTGTAGACAGTATTTCTACTCTACGTTCTTTTGGCTTTCTCTAAGTAAAATATGAATCACGACCACTCTTACACAGCCAAACTGATTAAAGGAAAGAAGAAAATAACCAAAAAATTACAAAAAATATTAATCAACTGTATGTAATTGGTGGGTAATTTCTAAAATATGGGTCTGCTATTGGGATGCAAAAAACAGCTAAGAGGTGCTGAGATTTACTGGTGTTTTCTTCCCTGCTCCCTTGAGAACAGGATTGAGAGTGGTACTCATAAAGAATAAGCAACCTGTCATTACATCATTTTCTAATTCCATTATATTCTACAAATAATTTTCTGTCTTATAAAGGAACTTGCTTCCTTTCAAAGACTGAAATTGATTATTAGCCTCATTTATAGTGTCTTTTTAAGTGAATCTGCAATGAACAGTAACTTTCAGTTCAATCAAAAGGAAGTAAGGCTTTTGTGGGGTTTTTTTAGGTTTTTTTTTTTTTTTTTTAATTTGAATTAAGGATCTAAAGGATTAAACTTTATTAAAAACATGGGATTCTGTGAGCAAGGTATAACTAAGGGGAAGTATGGAAAACAGTGTTCCTTTTCTGTTTCTGTGAAGCATGCAGTGCTTTGAATGAAATTCTTTACATTTGTGAGAAGCAAAGTAGTGAAAGAATTACCTGTATGATGAATGCACTTCATTTCTCTCATCTGTCTGCAAGTAGCACTTCTGGGAGACAGAATGACGAAATGATCGAAAATAAGGTCTGGGCTAATTTTCCATTGAATCTTGATCAAATGTAACTTTTCCTTATATCTAAATTCTCTGCGTATTTTGTGTGAGTTCTTCAGCCAAGCCTAATCCATGAGTCAACATTTTCAAAACACAAAATATTTCAGTGATACTGAAAACTCTTTACCGTATCTGCGAACAAAATTTCAATGAAAAATTTTACAGACTTTCATAGATGCCAGAGGATTTATTTGAGTTGATGACAGTTCTACAAAAATTACTCTAGGAAAAATTCTGAATTTAATAGAGAGCACTTTTTTTTTCATAGACTTTGTCGTGTCAGGAAAATTCCATTCTCTATTATATACATAAGATTATCAAATATGTATAGAAATTTCTCTTTTAAATTCTAGACTTTTCCTCAAATTATTTTTGAAAAGTAGGTGATACCTCAGTTCTTAATGAATGTTGATTCTGTATGTTTCCTAGAATAGTTCTTGAAACAGTTTCCTTTTCCTTTTTTTTTTAGGGGCATTCTTCCTTCCATAGCTGTATATTTCCATGGATACTTCATTCCTTGAATGTTTTATCTGGTTGTGCTCTTTTTCTTTTGTTTTTTTGGATTGGGGTTTTTTTTTCACTTAGTGCCTTAGTATTTATCTTTGCAATGGACTTTTCTCAAAACACATCTCATTGATTCATTGAGGAATAGCATGTTTTGCTGCCGCTATCCCATCCTTTTCAGAGAGAGGGAACTTTTTCTGCTGCAGGGTGCCTCAATAAGTCTTCCACAATCTATGAGGCTACAGGAAATATTTATCTGCTTCTCATTTCTTTAAAAAAATATTCTAACCCCAGAAGAATTCAAAACCTGTTTACATGTACGATATAGTCAATGAAAAAGGAAAAAAAAAAGTTGTGGACATGTTTCCAGTACTTATTCTTACGGCAAGTTCAAGAAAAATTTCTTTGCTGTGTTTCATAATTTAAAAGCTTTTCTTTCTTAGCAGTATGTTAAAAGTCTTAATATCATCATGGTGTAATGCAACTATAATTTGATGTGATTGAACAATACTAATAGAACACAATAGTTAATAATGTGATGTGATGGACAGTCATAGTTGTTCAAATGTTATCTTGATGGGCCGGTCTAAATAGCTAGTGTTTCAAAAGACATCATATCAGAAAACATAGACTGCATAGCTTCTCCTGAAACCCTAAGACGTGATTATAATAATCAGCTTACTGCTTTGCACTTGCTGGAAGCTGTTTGCTATTTCTATGGGTTCAAACTAGTGCTGCTATGTCATCTCAAAGAATTTCAGATGAGATTGCATCAGAAAGAGAACTTTTATTTGTAGATCTTTTATACATTTATGCATCAACATAGAATGTGCAAAAAGGTATCTTCCAAAAACACATATTGTTTCAGAAATATAATGAAAGAATTTTCATGAGAAGAAAATATTTTGGAACTTCTCAGTGCATAGTCAATTATACAAATCCTTTTTTTTTTTTCCCCGTAACATATTGGTGCCTTTTATGTCAATATTTGAATACTTTTTTATTTACTAAGCTTGAAGAATTATTTCATCATTCCAAGGAAGGATTCCCCAAAATGACTACGGTAGGAGTTTATATTAATCTTATTAAAGACAGAGTGTAAGTGATTTTTAAAAAGCTATATAAAATTGGAGGAAATAAACACATCTTTATATCTTTTTAATATAAAGAATGGCTTTCTTTATATCTTCTGTTACAGTATTAAATGAAATATCAAATTACTATGCTACAGATTTACAACTATTATGTCTGGGTCTTCCTCCAATGCCTGAATATCCTAGGCTATAATTATGTTTACAGATTTCCAACCTCTATGGCAACCTTCTGCCATTATTACTTTTCTAAGACCTCCCAAATTCATACATTTAGTATCAGTCCATATTACAGTATGCTGGAGAGCAGTGCCTTGGAAAGGGACCTGGGGGTACTGGTTGGTGGCAAGTTGAATATGAGTCAACAGTACCCTGGCAGCCAGGAGGGACAACCGTGTCCTGGGGTGCATCAGGCACAGCATCGCCAGCCGGACAAGGGAAAGGATTTTTCTGCTCTGCTCTGCACTGGGGAGGCCTCACCTCGAGTTCTGGGGCAGTTTTGGGTGCCACAATATAAGGAAGATATAAAACTATTAGAGAGTGTGACTGAGGTCACTTGGTCTGTTCAGCCTGGAGAAGAGCAGACCAAGGGGAGACCTCATTGAAGTCTCCAACTTCCTTATGAGGGGAGAAAGATGGGCAGACACTGATCTCTCTGGTGACCAGTGACAGGACCTGAGGGAATGGCCTGAAGTTGTGTCAGAGGAGGTTTAGACTGGACACTGGAAAAAGGTTATTCCCCCAAAGAGTGGCTGGGCACTGGAACAGGCTCCCCAGGGAAGTGGTCACAGCACCAGCCTGACAGAGTTCAAGAAGCATTTGGACAGCGCTCTCAGGCACAAGGTGTGATTCTTGGGGATGGTGCTATGCAGGGCCAGGAGTTGGACCTCGGTATTTATGGGTCTCTCCTAACTCAGAATCCTCTGTGATTCTATGAAATTCAATGATAAATAGAAACATGAAATACAAAACTAACATGTCAAAGCTGATACTTGCAGATATAAACCCCTATTTATTAAATTCTATTTTTTTTTGGAAGAAAAATTAGAAATATAACTACCAGTTTTCTAGAATGAATATAATATCCACAGTGAAAGAGAGATATATTCTGTTCTTTTCTGGCCTTATTCTGTTAGGATCAAGGATCATGCTGCTGGAGCATATTTTTGTACCTCTTACCCACATGTTAACACATATTAATGCATGCTGACTTGTGAGAAAAGGCTGTAATCTTTACAGAAACTTTCTTTAGCACTATAACTGAAGCTAGATTTGTAGGACAGTGTGCCAATTGTGCAGCTTTTAATCTCCTGAAAAGTTATAGATTACACTTCAAATTTTGCAGTATTAGTGACAATAGATAAACCTTCTCTCTGTAGATCTAATAAGAAATTGAGGTGTTCTTGTTTTGCCTGGTTCTCACTATAGACAAGAAACTACCTATGAATAACACGTTTTAATTTTTAGGTTCTAAAACAGAGAAAAGTCATAGAAGTTGCCTTTAGACATTGGGAAATATTCTTATTTTATTTTTTAATATTTATAAAATTGTTATGAAAAGATTTAGTGGTGACATACCTTATGAGTAAATTTTCTGTTTAAGGCCTTGCCTTGCCTTGCCTTGCCTTGCCTCCCCTTCCCCTT
>VXAD01001920.1:21417-122143 GCA_013399195.1 Dicrurus megarhynchus | reverse complement strand
CTTTCCCTTTCCCTTTCCCTTCCCTTTTCCCTTTCCCCTTCCCCTTCCCCTTCCCTTTTCCCTTTCCCCTTTCCCCTTTCCCTTCCCTTCTTTGTCTTTTTCTTCTTTTCCAGGACTCATTCCAGTAGGGTAAATATCTACTTCAATATTTCTTGTGCTTTATCTCTTACACTTAGCAACAAAGAGATGAACATAAAGGCTCCAGAAGCTGGTTAAAATTATGACACACACTTGTCATGTAAAAAGTTATTTTTACAGTTGCAAAAATTGCATAAATTTAATCGTCTTAGCTAGCTATGGCTTCCATTGTTATAGCCATGAAGGTATTCTGCAAAGTCTAAAGAGTACCTTTTACTTTCCAGAAGTTCTTCTTTAAATTATTTCTTATCAGTTTACTTAAGCCTATATATATTGAAATGTCTGGTTTAAAATAAATAAACAAATAAATAAATAAATAAATAAAATATAAATAAATAAATAATAAATAAGACGTATTCTTACACGTCTGACTTTAATTTATAGAATGAATTCACTACTATGGTCTGAGGAAACCTTATGCGGTTTTAAGCTCACAACATAAAAGGTTCCTTAGATATTGCTCATAATATTTAAACTACTGTATTCTACATATGGCTTTGGTGAAGCAAAGGCCTACAGTTTACTTCTTTTCATGTTAGTAAAGAAGCAAACAAAAGAAGTAGGGAAAGGAGAAGAAATAAATACAAAAGCATGATGTTTGCAGGTTTTTTACATACTTAGTGTTTTTATTTTTTTATTTTGGTGAATGTCAGATTAGTTCTTATGTATATATCTACATCTTTAGTCTCATTTTTTGTCTTAGGCTCCCATTTCTACTTATTATGTCCTATCTCTTTCTGAAACACTTGCAAGAAATAAAAAAAGAGATAGAAATTGAAGCTCTGTTCAATGTGGAAAATGACAGGAACTGATCTCATAAACTTAAAGTGCTGAGAGCTTAATGTTAAAAGATGTCAGTCATCATACCTATATGATGGAATCTCTTCCAGAAAACTGAAAGAGATTAATGGTCAAAGCTTTGCCAACAATGTGATCACTAACTAGATCAAGTTCTACTACCTGGCCAGCTGGTGAAGTAGCCTAGGAGCTGGAGAGATGTTTCTAAGACCAGGACCACAGGAGGAGCTGGATATCTGTGGGACCAAAGACAGCTGCTGGAGGGACTATGGAGTCTGTGCATGTTTGCATCTAGTGGGGAGGCAGATGGGGAGAATAAGGATCTAGGACCACCTGCTGCATGGACCATGAGTTCAAGGACAACTCCTGAGGAATCTGTGGTGTGTCAGTGTGCGGGTGTGTGTGTATGTAGGTACCCAGTGCATATGCATGTTAACAAAGGGTATCTGGAGTGGGACCGTGGTCTCAGGTACTCTCATATGCCCAGGTGATAGCAATTGTGGAGACAGGGATCTGGGACAGCTAGAGAGACCGAGTGTCCATGTCCAACTTGTGGGGGCAATCCGTATTATACATAGGGATAAATCTTGTAGTAATGGATGTCTGAGAGAAAAGAGGCACAGAATGAGGCCATTGATACTGTGTTCACATGAGTGCTTTGTGTGTCTGTCTGTGATCTGCGTGGCTGGATGTGTTTATATGTACATATGTATTGTAGATGTGAGTTTGTGTGCCTACTGGGAATACAAGCTCAAGTTCACTACTGTTGGTCCAGGGACATGGAGCTGTGTCAGCCTTGACTTAGATAGCTGGATTTGATTCTCCTCCAGGAAATGATCCAAGGTAAAATTTGTCTTTTCCCTGATGTTACTTGACAGTTCAGCATAGGTCTCTGAACAACACTGTTTCCTGAGACACTTGGTAAGTTACTTTTCCCTCTTATTCATCCCTTGCCCATGTTGGGAGTAGGGTTTCAGTTCAGCTGGTTTGATAACTGAGTCTAGGACAAACTTTTAGATGTTGTACTGCCTTGCCCAAGAAACTTGTTCCTAAAGACGACCTATTGAAACACAGGCAATGACACAACCATGTGCACGCAGAGGTAGCTTAATAGACTGAAGCAGAAACAGGGAAGAAAGCTAGCAACATGTATATATTTTAGCATTGTCTTAGAAATAAAATTATGTGTAATGAAGAAACCCCAAAGAAAATTAAAAAAAAGAAGGCAACCAGAATGAAAATTGAATTATATAAAGGAAGTGAGAAGTGTTCACAGCACAGATAGATTGGAAACCAGGTTGAAAACTATCAAAGAAGATGAAAAAGGAAGAATATTTACGGAGATGGGACAAAGCCAGTATCTCAAGTACTTATGTAAGAAAATCCAAGATGAGGCAATGACAGGCTTATATGTTTTGGGTTTTTTTTTAATTGGAAATATTTAAATAAATTGAATCAGTGATTTGTGCATAGGTAGGTGATGGAAGTTGGATTGAAGGAAATGTTAAGAGAAAAGAAAAGACACCAAACAGAGAAAAACCTTGGAGTGTTCAAGACAAAGAGTGTTTGGTTAAAACTTGCAGAACTGTTGCACTGAAAAAGAAGAATAATGATTATAACA
This sequence comes from Dicrurus megarhynchus, assembly GCA_013399195.1. Classification (NCBI taxonomy): domain Eukaryota; kingdom Metazoa; phylum Chordata; class Aves; order Passeriformes; family Dicruridae; genus Dicrurus; species Dicrurus megarhynchus. Next base: position 119,586 of record VXAD01001920.1, on the reverse strand, counting down.
GAAAGTGTTTTGAAATAGAATAATGTGTCAGCTTGTCACTGAATTTTGTCCATTGCAACCACATACACCAAGCACTCAAAATTTTATCTGACATGTGTGTAAAGTATCCCCTGTAAAAACTACCACAGCTCACAAAGCACTTTGCAGTTTCTGAAACTGAGGAAATCTATATATAACTTGCAGAAAGACTAACAGTCACAGCTGTGAAATTCTAGTAAAAGGGAGCAAGAAACATCAAGAGTGCTGCAAGTATTCTACTTTCAGACATATGAAATTTGATGATCTCCATGCCAAAGGGGAAAGAATAATAAACCCTAGCAGTTTCTCAAAAAATAAATATGTTGAGAATTTGTTCCTGTGCCAAAATCTGGTGATCACATAAACATTGAGTACTTGAGCAAGACATCAATAAGGAAAATTCAAGATTTTGAAAGCAGTGAAAAAATTTATACATTCTTCTATGCATGCTACCCTTTTCCGTGATCAGTACCTATAATGTTTGACAGGAAAGTGAAAAAACCTTTAATATTGTATATGAAAGCTAGAGAAAAAATCTTTCCCATCTGCTGTAAGTGATAAGCAGAGCCATGAAATATGCATTTAGTATAATAAAATATTTGAAAAATAGATGTACAGATGAATCTGGTGCTAAAGTTATTTTAAATGGGAGTGAAAATGGGACTACAACTTTAAAAAAAGCCCTTACAGATAGATGGTGCATTTTTTGGATGTAAATCCAAATGAGAAAGCAGGATGCTTGAAAATATTTTTTTTTCTTTTATTATTTAAAGTGTGCAAGGCACTGAAATTTTCTCTAGTTCCCTTACAAAGCCATTTTATATCTCTATGAAAAATCTTTTATACAACAATTTCTTTTTAAATTTATTATTGATTTATTTTTAATTTATTTTCACATGGTTATGATATTTTCTCTGTCTTCAGTACCAATACTGTAACTTTATTTTTTTCTTATCTTCAAGACAAGCATTACATTCTTAATTTATTTAAGATTTATGCCCATGTGTCAGTTCTTCAGATGCCTTCTGAAGTCTTTCCAAGTATTGATTATCTTTCTGGTAAAGAGGTACCTACAAATAGAAAGAATCATGCCAGGTGCAAGGGGCTGGTCTCCAGGCTGGTGTATTTAATGTAATCATATGTCCCTGGTCTATGGCACTGGTTTCTGTTCAGATTATGAGAGGATTTTTATCTCCTAGGCAGTAAGATATTTTGCTTAATATCCCCTTTAGCTGTGTTTTATTGTCACAGCTTAGTGGTTCCCCAGAGTCATTGCATTTTGCTGAGATGAGGAATAACATGAGGGTTTCTACAGAAAGTGTGACTGAGGAGAAAGTGTTACCTCTTGTCCTTAACAGAGGTGACATGATGACATCTAAACATTTCAGATATGCTGAGGCTACTAAGTATGAAGAATAGAAGTAAACACTGCAAAATTGTTCTTTAATGAGCTTCTAAGCAGATTATTACACAATAAAAATATCCCTTAACAAAAGACAAGAACAGTGGCTGCATTTCTTTATTTGTCTTTAAAAAATTTTTTTTGTTGTGGTTGTCCTTTTTCTACTGGCTTCTCCTAAGTGCATTTCTGGGTCACATAGCACTTGTCTTTCCTCTAAAACAAAGGCTTTATCATGTAGGTTTGACATATTACTTTCTGCTGCTTTTAGCAAAGATCGACCAATTTGATGCATGGTGATATTGAAATACAAAACCTGCTGAGAATATCTTACATAGTTTAGAAATGTAATATAGTTGTGTGAGGGTTTATCAGCATATCTAGAACACATTAGCAAGATGTTCCACATACTTCTAACTATTACTTTGAGCTCTAAAAAAATTATTACAGCTTTTCTCTGTGGGATGCTGAGAAGAATAAATCTGTGTCATCTGTTCTGTAAAGGATGCATTCATTCACCTTAAGCAGAAAGCACAACATTATGAGAAGACATTATGTTATCACCCAAAGGATAGTTATAATCTGGAATTTTAGATTGGCAAATTAAAATTTGCCCACGCATAGCTTCCCAACCTCACAATTTTTTATTGAAACCTCAACATCAGAAAACATTAAGTTTCTGCCTCCCTTTTTAAAGCTTGTTTTGTTTTGTTTACACTACAGAATGGTTTATGTTTCCTGGAAGCCATTTATCCTTTCTACTCTCTGTGTGTGAATGTCTTGAATAACTCGGAAGGTCTCATTTTAAGGTTGAACTTGTTGATCTTGGAGGTCTTTTCCAACCTTAATGATTCTGTATCACACTAGAAACCGAGGCTTATCATAAAATCTTTTTTTTCAACACACCTCAGGAGATCTAGATGATCTGTTTGTCCAACTCCCCACTCAGAGTAGGTCTAGTTACAGAAGGATGCTTAGGGCCTTGTCCAGTTGTGTTCATAAGGATTTCTAAGGATCAAGAAATCTCAACCTCAACCAACTATTTCCTCTTTCAGGATAAATGAATTTGTGATACGGCTGAACTTTCATATACAGACTAGCTATAGTTATAAAAGACCATAATTTGTTTGTGTTGTTTTGTTTTGTTGTTTTTTGTTTGTTGTTTTAGGGTTTTTTTTAATATAAAGCATGGGGAATTTACAGAAATCATTAGACAATCAATGAATTTGAGATGAGTTATCCAAGTAACACATCATCAAAGAATTGTTTGCACTGTGCATTTATACATTGTAGTGATACAGATATTGAAAATATTTGTTAAAGCAGATACCCAGATAATAAAACCTCTTGCAAATGCAATTGCATACATTGTGATAACAGCTTTGTACTGTGCAAAAGTAAAGCTATCTCCACCAGAGTTAAGAAAAATACTTCTGGATAACCTGAAATGTTATGGAATTTTCTGAATTATTCAAAGTCACATTAAGTTCTGAGCCTCTGACAAACCTTGGCTTTAATTCTTATCATCACTCCATCTCTCCTTCCCCAACCCAGCTATTTGAATACAATGTTATTGAGAGCTTTCACTAAGTGGAATAGGGCAAATCATTGCAGCACTGTCTGGGATAACCCATGAATTTTCTGTAGTAGTTATATTTGAACTGCTAAGTCTCCATTTGCTCTATTTTTTTCCTCATTTTCTTTAAAGATTTTACAAAAGCAAATTGTGAAATAAATGCAATTCTGTAATTTCAATATTTTTCTCTTCGTTAACTAAAAGTACAATTTCTAAGAGGACCCTTCCTGGGAAAAAAGTTTTAACCTTTAAATGGAAATGTGGCACCAGTGTAGACCATAATGCTGTAGACCTGTAATTACAGTACTTCCATTCCCCGTAACAGACCCCAGGCTTTTCATTAACTCTGCATGGACCTGGGACTAGGATTTGTGAGGCTTGCTTTGTACGGAAATGTCTTGATCCGCCAGGAACTTTTTTTTAGTTCAGTTAACAACAACAGTACCACAGACAGATGACTGTTAAATTATTAGTTTTAGCTGTTGTTTAGCTTTGTTGAATTTTGTTGTTAAACAATTCTCACCATAACTTTCACAAACAGTACTAACCAGCAGCCATTCAGTGCAGAATGATCTATGACTGTGGAATATAATACATGAGAGCAGTCTTTAAAATGCAGGCACAGGATGAAGCCAGAAAGTCCAGGGCTTCATGCAGGTCATGAATCACCAGTTATTGACCATCAAAGGAAAGCAACTTAAAGTGACGGGTGAAGAGGTTATGGGGATGAAAAAGAGAAAAAAAAGATCATGTATGAAGAAAGAGCAAGGCATACTGTGTATTAGAAAATGTCTTAGAGTAGTCCTCAGTTTTTTCTAGAGGAAGGAGGTAGAAATCCTGACCATCAATACTGTACTTCTCTTGGTAAAGAATTTTCATATTGAAAATTTGCTGCAACCCTTCCAACACCCAGCTTCTAAAGGACCCAAAGCAGCACAATAAGGGTAAAATAGCAGAAATAGAGATAGAAGCTCAAAAGCTTGTGCATATAAGTTTAAATTATTAGTACTGGGAAGTAGCACTGATAGAATACTTGAGAGGGTATGTGTTACTGTTGTGACAACAGGATTCATAATGACATGGTTAGATTCTTAATGTTGTATTTACGCTATCAACAGATTACTGTGTGTACAAAGTAACTTTGTTAATTTGTTTCCTTATTATTAGTCCTGTGTTGTTAATAATGTTTATCCCAGGTAAGCTGCTTGAAGGTCTTTGGTTTGGTGTCTGGCCTTTGGGACTTAGTTGTGAATTGAATTCAGTCAGGGAAGATACAAGTGGCTTTGTCATAATACACAAATTTGTCCCATATATTTTAGTACACTTACTCAGATTCTCTGAGAGTGGTAAATTGTTGAGCACGTGCAAGGAGGAAATACTAGCATTAAGGTCAGATGAAATGTTAATTCGGGGTTCTTGTGTATATGCTTTATAGTATAGTCCTTAATTATATGATCACATTCTCTATTTCAGGATTGCCATAAAAAAGGGAGAAGGAAAGAAAAAAGTCACATATCATTCACCTTGTCTATGTAACCTGCTGCTTAGGTCCATTAGTCAGAATTTTCATTCAGCCTTCTAAATATCCATTAAATAACAGAGTGGTGGTGATGTGACACTTTATGGATGAAATCTAGATTCAAAGAGCAGATTAAAATTTTATACATAAATAGCTGTGTATGAGTTAGGTATCCACTTGCTTAAACACTGGCCATCGATGTGTCTAAAATTACACACCAACAAGCCTTATCTTTGCAGATGTTTTATACCAAAGTTCCAGCTCACTTAAATAGATACTTGTTTGAAGGATGTCCAAGCAAATCCTATTTTTTGTGAGAACATATAGAAAATAATTGTAAGTTTATGCACTGTTTCTTCCATGTTACATAAAGAATGCTGGAGACATCATCCTCTGCTGAAATTCTGTTTTTCTTTTCCTGTATTTTCTGTTAATGGGAATTCCTTTATATTAATCTCTGTGAGAAACAAATTTATAAATATGTCTATGTTTTTTTCAGAGGATTGTCTTTTTGTGCATTTGGGTTTTTTTATGGTTTGGTTGAGGTTTATGGTGGTTGTAGTTTTTGGGGTTTTAGGAGCTTTGAGAGAGAGAGAGATGAAAAAAGGGCAAAACAATTAATTGACATGGCAAGTGCATTAAAGAATCAATAGAGAAAACTGTAAATAGTAGAAATAGTTACAAATATTTCAGGTTGGATGGACACCAAAGAGAAGACCTAATTCTGTATGTCCCACATGAAATCAGTATGTATATTCAGAGTGAAAGAAGCAACACGTTCTGAGTTACAGGAAAGTGAGATATTTTGAACACCATATTATGGCAGACTTCACACGGAGTGTTTACACCAAACTGGAGTGGAGTATATGACAGAAATTCTGAACACTTCTATTAGACACCCAGTTATCTTGCATGAATAACTCCCAGCATCTTTACTGACTGCCATCTAAAAAATTAAGAGAAATATGTGCTTCCACGTCTCATATGTGGTAAATCTTGTCACTGGTGTCCCTTGGAACAGAGAAATATCTTATAGACTCTCAGTGTAGACACATTCACTTTGTCTGAGAAATTAGGACAATATTTTCTGTCCTGGAGTCCAGTCTGGTTTAGTTTTCCATGGCTGCACCAAAGGTACAGCATCACAAAGTAGCTAGAGAAAGTAAAATCAGGCAACCCTTAGGTTATTAGAACAGTGGGCTATGTTAAAAACCTGCGAGACAGAAAAAAAATATTTTTTTTTTGTCATGGAAATTAGGAACATGTAGTCCCAGCTGTTTATTCTCAATCTTTATGTGAAATTCCAACAGGTATCAGCTGGCATTCCATTCAGTGTCTAAAAGAAAATTTCAATCCTAATCTTTTGTTAGAGCCTTCTGGATAAATTTTCTGCTTTCAAGTAAACATAACAGATTCACAGGACTGTTCTGATCTTCCTGCATGTGTAGGAACACCAATGCCAGCAATAAGAGTTCTCTGCAAGGAAGAAGAGCAGAATAGATAATAAGTGCCCTATTGTGCAGACAGGAGAGGAGAATTTGGTTTTAATGATCCCATTACTTTCTGCTAGACTGCTAAAAATTGCTGCACTGAATAAACCAATAGATGCTGCTTTTTGTGAAATAACTGGAATGTCTTTCATGAAACTTAATTTTTTTACAGAGACTTTGTAGGGCAATTAGGGCAGCTTAGCAAATTTTTTATTTCCCACTGGACATTGTAATTCACAACAAACTAATTAATATTTTATCTGAAAATGCAACATACTTTCATTGTTGTTTATTTTTAATTAAAACTAAGGTCCTGAAACAGTCAATGACAATTACAAATAAACACAAGGCATTAAATATGACAATTTGAATTTTTAATTATTAATTATCACATTGACATGCTAATTATTTCTGGCAAAAACATAGGATACTTTAGTTAAATAATAATATAACTGCACTGCCCATTTCAACTACTGAGAAAAATTATGTAGTGCCTGTACAGAATTTTAAACCTTAGAGAGAACAATAGTACAGGGGATTTGTCTTTTGAAAGATCAAAATGTTCATCATGAGTAAATCTTATATTTGAATAGTGGAAGACAGTAATGCACTTACATTGTAACAGTGAAAATAACAGAAGACAAGTTTTAAAAGCTTTTCAGGAACCAATCCAACTGTGTTTAAATATTTCAAAATGCACCATTGAATAAAATAGAACAAACAAGATGGGCATCTAAATGTATCCCTGGTGTAAACTAATTTTTACAAGATGTGTGCTAGAATTCTCTTAACATAAGTTGCAACATGTAGCTGTCTCAAAGCTATCAGAAATTTGCTGGAAAGACCAACGGTTTTTTTATTAAGACACCAAATTGAACATCATTGCTTTTTCCCCCATTGCTTCATCAGAGCAACAGAAGCTAAAGTCTAGTTAACATTTTGGGCTTCAGGATTACGAAAGAAGCAAATTAAAATGTGAAACATTCTGTAATCTCACTGTTCCTGAGTTTAGCTTCTTTCCTCATAGAATGTAAAGGAATATCTGCTTGGGAAAAATAAATCAGAAACCTTGTCCTGGAACAAATAAAAAAGAATGCAAGAAAATACGATTCTTTTCTGTTTCTCATGAGCATGAGAGTAATTGCCTCCTACATAACAAAGACAACAGAAAAGTTCTGCAGTTGGTTAGTTATGATTTCACAATTCTGCATGTATAGTTTAACACATGTTGCTGTCTGGGACATAGGTTTGTCTGTTTTTATGGATGCCAACATATGGTCAATCTAATTTGTAACCATTTATCAGGACCTTTTACACCTTTTCAAGCAGAACTGTGCATGGTACCATTACTTGGGACTGCTAATAATGGTGTTTTAAAACATACTCTTCACAAAAAAAAAAAAATTATGATCAGTTCTATCAGAGTATATTAGAAATTTTTGTAAATGCTTTCTTGGATTCAGCTTTATGTCCTGACAAAGATGCCGAAGACTTTTCAAAGTTGTACCTGTTTTGTTTTATATGTTAGTGATTATTTGTTATTTTCCTCTATGTTGCTGAAAACAGAGATAGAAATTCTGTTCACATGTACATGAAGACAGTGTCAGATTTTATAAAGGTGGCTAATTAACTATGAAATTAATAAAATAATTATTTTGGTGATTAAAATTAGTACATTGGCAGTTTCTGTATTCTTTACAGGAAACTTTTTCTCTGTGAGCTCCATTGTTTTATCAGGTTGCAAAACCTTGGACATATTGTCTTCTGGATAATGTCAATAATGTAAAATTTATGCTCTGTGCTTTGTGCAAATTCTGCTGTTGTAGCAGTCAATGGGGAGAAAATTTTATGGTGTATAAGCTTGATGATAGTGGATTAAATACTGAAATACACTGCAAAAGAGTCTAAATTGATTTATTTGGCTTTACTATTTTCTGAGCAAATCCTATTCCTTGGCTGAGCTCAAACAGAAAAGGATATAAAAATGCATCAACTGCAGATTATCTTGATAAATGTCCTTAGCACTTATAACATTCTTCTTTGGCTGAACTGAAAAAAGAGAGGGAGCATGATGTTAAGAATTTCTATAAACTATTTTTTTTACACAGACTTATGGTTATTCCTATGAATATTGGCTGTTTGGATCTCTAGAAAGGAAGTAAGGATGTATACAGCCAAAGGGAGGGAAGGTTGAAGGGAGAAAGTCAGGGAGGGGAGTAGGTACAGAAGGAGGGATGGAGAAAATTAAATTCAGACTGTCTGCTAGATAAAATTTTAGTATTTACTCAAATGAGAGATATAATAGTAGATCCAGTTCAAATATAATTTGGATTACAGGGAAATCTTTACATCTGTTGAACTGTATTTTGCAGAAAACAGATAATTTCTTTCATTCTTTGAGCATTGAAACTTGTGTCAGGAACTTCAGAAAGGAAAACCATTTTCCCATAGGATTTTGTGTAAGACATACAATCAAACCCAATGTTCCCAAGTGTCCTGGTTTGAAAGCAAACCAGTGAGACTCCGAGTCAGAAATACAATTTAATAGGAAAAGAAAATAAAATAAATGCAATAGTACAAAAACAAACAAACAAAAAAATCCAAAAAAAAAAATCAAAAAAAACCCCAAAAAAACCACCACTGACAGGGTCAGAATACAACCTGACACCCTGTTAGTCAGACCAATAAAATGGTGGCTGCAGTCCTCCTGAAGTGGTGGATGTGGTTCTGTCGAAGCAGTGATCCTGTAGAAGAGTCTGCTCTTCCTTGGAAAGTCCAGTGGTGGCTATGTAGCTCTTGTCCTCAGGGAGTCCCATAGGTAAGGGCTGCCTGTGGTGTTCCATACCTCTGATTATACACAGATGGGAATGCTCTGTTCCTCCTCCTGGGCGGAGCATCTCACAATGGGATGGTGAGTCATGAGGTAAGGCATTGATGGGCCCATTAACAGGAGATAGTCCGGAGACAGTTACCTATGAGTCATGTGGCAGAGTCCTTGATTGCCCATTGAACAGAGATAGCTCCCAGAGAGAGTTATCAAGGATGAGCCATGGTAGGAGACAATGAACATTGCCCCACCTGCTTTAACAGCTTGTGAAGATGGTGATAGAATACATACCTTTGGGCACATCTTACATTGTAACCTGGGACACCAGGATAGAAAGAGAAATGGAAAAATAATACAGAATAACAAGAAGAATTTTCAAACCTTGAGATGGGTAATTAATTCCCATCTTAACAGCATTTTTGCATGTTAGAGGCATTCTCCAGGAATTGAAAATACACTTTTGATTACAAGTTTTCAGAAAATACTGAATCAATCTTTGTAGATTTAAAAAAAATACTGAAACTCTAGAAGATACAAGCATGAAAAGTAGATTTAGGTTTAGGCAACATGGTGCTTTTGTCTGAAGTACATGCAAAAGATTAATTTTGATAGTATACATATAAATGGTTTTTCTAGAGAACTTTCATTCAGTGTGCCAATCTTCAGTCAGAAATAGGACATTTTTAAATAAAATCTTGAGTATAATAATACTTCAGCTATTTTTGCCCTATATGAAGGAAGTAAATTCTAAGCCATTACTGTTTAGAGAAATCTCCTAAAACTCTTTTGGTGTAAAACCTAAAATTTCATAGCTCTTGCTTTCATCAACACAGTCAGACTCCTAGCCTGTTCAGCAAGTATTCTCCTCTAACGCTCTGCAGAGGTCTTCAGATCATGATAATGCCTGGGATATTTCCAGTTCTTGACCTGTACATTTCTTCTTGAACATAAAAACATAAGGTCACTGGGTTAGATCAACATCTTACCTCTGATAGCAGTCAAATGTCAATCTATCATAAAGGGCTTAAGGAAAGGGAAAGCACATATTTCCCTCTAATAATCTCCATCTTTAAAAAAATTGTAATTTGTCTAATTAAGTGCCTATGTAACTCAAAACTGTTTTCTTTTTCACATCATTCCTTTGAATTATGTTAACTTTTGTGAAAAAGTTCCCCAGTCTAACTACACATTGCGTGTGCGCAGGAAAAAAACAGCACTCCTTTTCCCATCTTATGCCTCCTTCTGATTTTCCCTGACTACTGTGTTTAAACACAGAGAACAATTCCTGTGAACAAGCTTGTTCATTCTACTGATATGGCCATGAATCATTTTCTGTGGTAAGTCATCTTCAAAAGAGCAAGAGCTTTCATCTCTTGTGGTTAGATGATATTCAGAATATGTTATGGTTACGACCTCAAAAATATATTCAGTGTTGAAGTCCTGTTTGAACTGATAAACCTTACGTATGTAAACTGTTTAGAGCACTGAATGTTGTCTGCAGATTCATCGCAGGACGGATTATGGGAGTAAAAAATCTTTATGGCTCACAGACCCTCTGGCAGACAGGTCCGAGGAAATCCCCCCAAAAAATGGGAATAGAATTCTGTACCTCTTTACATTATACCATTTTTAAAGTTTCACAGGTTATTTTATGTTTTACAGATTCTATACCTGTCAACGGAGAAAGAGAAAGTAAAGACATTCAATAATCCAAGTGCAATTTTTGTTGGGACATCTCTTTAAGAACAGATTTTATCTAATGACAATGGTTAAGAACTGATTTAGTCTGGTGTCAATAAACTGTCAATGACATCAACTTAGTCGAGAGAATACTAACATGTTTTGTTTTTATTGTAATTAGTTTTGGTTTGCGCTAAGCTATTAAATGGTATATAACTGTGAAATAGGGGAAATATTGTAAAATCTAGTATTTTAGAAAACAAGTTGTCAAATAACTATTTCAAAGATAATTATTTCTAAATTTATAGTGTTGTACAAGGATTGGATTCAAACTTTTTTTAGCAATTTAGTCTTTTTTTAAACAAGAATTTTCTAATAAGACATACTAACTGCCTTTAATTCTGTGGTATTTTTGTTATCATTATTTTGCTAAAAGCGAGTACTTTTGGAATGTCAAATAACAGTAGAATGATTCAAAAATGTTATGCAATGTGTAGGGGGCGGACCCTGCCTGGGTGCTTGGCACCCACCAAAGCCACTCACTTACTCCTCCTCACAAGTGTACAGGGGAGAGAAAATATAACAAAAGGTTCATGGGTTGAGATAAGGACAGGAAGAGAGCACTTACTAAATACCATCATGGGCAAAGCAGACTTTAATTGCGGGTATTAATTGAATTAATCACTAACAAAGTTAGAGCAGGTTAATGAGAAGCAAAATAAGTCTTAAAAACACCTTCCCTTCACCCCTTCCTCCTTCCCAATCTCTACCTCCTCCCTCCCAGCAGCACAGGGAGACAGGGAATGGGAGTTATGGTCAGTTCACCACACATTGCTCCTGCTGCTGCTCAGGGAGAGGAGTTGTTCCCCTGCTCCAGCTTGGAGTCCCTCCCACAGGAGACAGTCCTCCAGAAACCTGTTCAACATGAGTCCATCCCACAGCCAACAGTTCTCCATGAACTGCTCCAATGTGCATCATTCTTTCATGGGGTGCAGTCCTTCAAGCACAGCCTGCTCCAGCATAGGTCCCCCAAAGCGTCACAAGTCCTACCAGGAAACCTGCTCCAGCATGGGCTCCTCTCTCTTACAGATCTGCAGGTCCCTGACAGGAACCTGCTCCAGTATGGGCTTTCCACGGGTTCATTGCCTCCTTTCAGGAATCCAGCTGCTCCAGTGTGGTAATTTTGGGGAGATCATATTCTCAACTGATAAGGCAGACAGTAAAGGAACTTAAGGATGGTTTTGCAACTTCATCTGTCCCTATGTAGTAGAAGCACTGTACCTCAGATCACAAGGGAGAACTCTGCAGTGAAGTCAGAAATTTGATGATCTGTTATATTTTTTCAAATTTCTGTATAATAAGTCCTCATTTCTTTACCACTATTGCAAACCTTAAGTGAGTAATCCTTATACAGATTATTTATGTGGACATAAATGGAGTAACACTTTTATGCCCAATGAAGGCCTTAGAGATAAAATTAATCTCAGCTATCTTGTTACCTGCGTAAAGATAAATTGTGGATGTTCTCCTTTAAACCATAGAATCAAAATGGCTACTTGAATTGTACATTCTAAAGTTCCATTATTTGCATGAATTAGGAACTCAGATGAAATTGACCAGATGAAATGTAATAAAATAGACTGTAGATATTAAGTTTGTACGAGAAGAATTCTCATCCTAGGAGCCTCTAAATTGCTATGAATGGGTACTAGGTGAGTACTAATAGTACAGTAATAGTACATTAATTACTATGGAACAAGTCCAGATGAAGAAAAGTAGAAAGAAGCAGTAGTGCCTAATAATAAATATTAATATAATATTTTTATGCAAATATTGCTTAAACTATTAAGAAACTGGAGGTAATACAAAGTATACAGTACAAAAATTATTTGAAATAAACAGGTGAGGTATCCTACATTTAACCTTACATAAGCTCAACTTTACTGATCTAAATCCTGTTTCAGACTGAACATAACACAGTCTCAACCAACATCCCAAAACCACCATGTCACTTTGAATATATCAGACATAAGACTGATATATATATCTGACCCTTCCTTTCCTTTTCCTTTTTCTGTCTACGCCTGCATGTCATACAATTATGATATGCTGCACCATGTCCTCTTGATTTATGGTAGTCTGTGTTAGAGAGTTTTGGACAATCTATTTTCTGCAAATAAACTGTGCCTGGAGACACTGGAGGATGCAAATGTCATGCTACTGGTTTGTGGCATGTCTCACTATAAGGGATTTTACAGTCAAAGAAGCCCCTGTTCTTTCCTGAGATCTTATTTAGCAATGAGCTGAGTACCCACTATCTGACCAGTCAAATCCTAGAACCCCAGAAAAAGTGTAAATTCTAGAAACTATGTATTTATTCAAATTCCTTGTTTAAAATGGGTATTCAAAGCATGCATATGCTAAGCAGCCCAAATGTTTTCTTCATAGAATACTGTTGAAGTCTCTACATTCTCTGAATATTTATTAATTCTGTGCTAGTCTTTCATTCCTCAGTAGCAGATAATTTTAATGAGATTTTTGAAACCCAAAATAATCAAATGCAGTACATTTCCTTGAAAATTCACCATAAAATGTTACATTTTATTTTTGTCAGTATTGCAGTGAGCTTCTCTGCTCACATGCTTTACTTTTTTGGCATTTAAATATTCTTGAACATAACGTGGAATTCTTCAGAAAATTATCCAGCTATAATGTTCTACAAATTATGCATAATATTGTGCTGGATTAAGAGTTCCTATTCAAATGAGTAAGATTTGTGCTTTATAACTCATTTTGATAGAAATAGAAGTACCAATGCTAAGCATTTGAAGATTCAGAAATCAATAAACCATTATATTTGGTTGTAGGAGTATATGTTTCTGGCATATTGTGACTGCCTGCTGAACTGCTGTTCTGATGTAGCACTGGAGGATCTTACCATTGCCTTCAGTAAGGACTAGTGGATTAGTTCATCATTGAATGAAATCATCAACAGCTATCATGTAATCTGTGAAATCAAGTTTTACAAAATCAGGAAAAATGAGAGAAAATCACTTTTGCATTTTTTCTACAAAAAGATTCTGATCTTAAATTAAAAAAAATTGCAAGAAAAAAGCTTCCCCCTTCCCTCTCCGAGTTCTGTAGAAAAAAGCAGAAGACAACAAAAAATTGTGTCTAATGTAAGTTTAAAATAATATATAAAACTTTAATGAAATGTATATGAATAAAAACACATATTTGGGAAACATTGTTCTGTTTTAGCTTAGGAAACATTGTGTGTATATAGAAGAAGGAAGAGGAGGAAAGTAGAGATTTCCCAATAGGAGTTAAAGCAAAACAAAATTGTGAAGCTCTTGTTCGTCATGCACTATCAGTTAGAAGCAAAGCAAAGTTATGTCTTGCATAAATGTTAAACGAAAATGATCACTGAACAGTAGGCACCTACTAGGAGAAGAAAACTTTTTGAGAGCTGCCAGCAGAGAGTTTAACCACTAAAGAAGAAAAGAAAAATGAAAATTAAGGTAGTTTCTTTTTGGTTTTTGTATAAAAATGATTTGCCATATAAGGAATCCAAGAAGGTCTGTAATGCATGTGACATCATGGACTTTTTTTTTTAAAAAGGGGTGTTTTATGTGGTTTTGGGGTTTTTCACCCTAAAATAAAATGCTCTAGTTTGAACAGGTGTCAAATAATGAAATACAGTAAGTTGTGCTGCACTGGGGGCCTGAATAGCTGAATGGTACAGTGTGCTCTTGCTTCGTTACTTGCAAATCTAAGTAACCTTTATTTTGTGATTTTGCGTAAATGGCAATAAGAATTTCTTTGAAAGATGATGCAAAAAATGTACTGATACTAATGAATGAATTGCTAAATCACAAAAATGTGTCTAGGGTAGCTGGGGGCTGTGAACTAATGAGTAACCACTCAGAACCAAATTTAGTAGATATAAAGTCCTCTTCATTCATTTAATGATATAACTATTTTGTCAAACTGAACTAAAGGTCTGGAAGCTTCTTTAAAGAGCTCCAATTCACTTTGTAATACAAAAAGAACATTTAGCGCCATGCTGACATTTAAATGCCCAGACATGAAGGAAGGGCTGAAGACTTTCTGTCAAAAAGAAGGCAAATTTAATTTGGTACGTTAATCCCTGAAGACATGACAGACTGAGTGATTTTCTATAGACAAAGGATTCTTAAATGTGTTTAGAGAGACATCACAATTATGGTATGGCTACAATTCTTCCCACTTCCCAGTTTCTCTGATTATGCTTCTCAAATGTCAGTCTTTTTGCCTTTATCTTTTCTCAGATTGAGTCATAAAATTCTCCCACTGTTAGACTGAACTCTTAACAACAGTGCCTTGTATATCAGCTGTACTAATGTGTCAAATCCTGAAGGCTTTACTACCTGAAGGATTTGACTTCTTGGAACTATGGACAATGACGAATATGCCCAAGTACTTTTCTCAATGCAGAACGTATTTTACGTTTCAAAAGGTAAAAAACAGCAACTTCTATGAAAAGATTTTAAAGTTTTTAAAGTTTATACATTTCTCATCTAGGCCATTCTGTACTTCATAATGAGTTATATAAAGTTAATATTCTGATGGCAAACTTCATAAAAGAAGACCAAACACTGCCACCCACTAAATCTAATCTAATTTTCCCCCATTTATGAGTAAAAGCTACAAGCTTTGCACAACGGAATCCAAGGAAATGTCTAGACTTTCAGAGTTTATCTGGGAACCTCAGAGAGCTGAGCAGATTGTGACCACTGAGTGAATAAATACAAGCCCACATGTGCCAAAGATTAAGGGACAGGGACCTTCGCTGGCCCTACATTCTTCCAGTTGAGCAAACCAAGATGCTGGTGAGTGACAATCACCAGCTCCCTGCTTACAAGTGATTGTCACCACTAAATTTAGCACTCAGAACCACCTAGGAAGGTAAAGCATAACACAAAAGAATTTGAGTTGATACTTCTAAGACTTTGCATGTAATGAGTTTGGCTCTGATACTAATGGCCCTTTTGTCCATTAATCTGTATGGCAAGTGTCAGTACTGCCGTAACAGGTAAAATGGCAGGTGTAGAATTCTGACGAGACTGATTTGCTTAGATTTTACTTTATCCATTTGTGCCATTTTGTACAATTTCACGACCAATTGTCATTGCATAGCTGACTTCCTAACTCCTAGACAGACTAAGCCTTACACCTTATCACCGTAAGTCTAACTTGGCTTTGTAATAAATTCTGACTATCATCAACAGGCATGACCTCCATTTTCAGCCTGGGCGTATGAGCTACTAGAGAATTCACAGTCACACAAACCAACGGGTAGGACAAAAGAGCTGAGTGGCCAAGGAGTTTGAAGGTTTAAATGCCAGCTACCAGAGGAGAGTAAGGTCTAGATCCAGCTACTGGAAAGAATGAGTGACTGGAGCCAACTACAGGGGAGGACTGTATTTAATGTCTGCATGTAACCATTTGTGAACTTTAACTAAGTTAGCTTATGAGAAGTTCAGCACCTGGAAAATAACCAGGTTGCAGCAGATGTTTGGATCCAGGCATTGATACTGGATGAAGTAAAAGTCCACACTAATATTTTCTTCTTAAAGAAGAAAGCATCTCCTTGGCAAAGTTAAAACAAGACCTCTAGAATCATTATTATAATGGGTTGCAGTTTCAGGAAAAAATTGCTTCTGGGGTTCTTATAAGACTCAGTCACTAGATACAGAAAACAATATACCAGAAATGTACTTTCTTTGATGAGATAAAAGCTACTTAAGGATTCAAAGGCCTATTACCTCAGACTTAATAGTTCAAGTTAATAAGCTCCTTTCTCTCTTTTATACACTGGGCACAATAAACACTTTCATTTTAATTAATAGCATTTACTGAATTTGAAACCATGTGCATTAAAAAGAATATCTTGTACTGTAGTTGACACTAATTTTATTCTTAGAATCAAGAACAAGATAAACCTGCAACCAACCACCTATATGCTCATAACTAAGTTTCAAGCTATATCTCTACTCTGTAGTTCTGAAAATTCAGTCCCATTTTAATAAAATCTTGAACATCAGCTTTAGGACATAGAATTAAGTACATAATGATAGCTCAATGATTTACAACAATTTCAGGTAGTTTGGTCTGCCTGGGTAGCAATAAGAATTTATCTCTTTCTCCAGAGGAAAGTAATGCAATTGTAAAACTCCTTTACATATTGTACAAGTCAGTGATGTTTACCTGGTGACTTGTTAACAGATAATACAGGAAATCCTAAAATAGGCATTATGTTTGCTATACTAATAACGTCTTCATAATTAACTCCTGTGGACATAAAATAACCACAAAAAAATATGTTTTATTGTTCATCTGCCAAGATAAGGAAGAATCTGTTTATAATGTTGTAAAAGGACTAGTTAAGAAGCCTTAAATTAATGCCATTAAAAGGTACTAGATTAGGCAACAAAATATTGACTCATTCAACTCTTAATGATGTAATGAAATAGTTAATAATGTACTCATATCAGTAATAGTACATTAATTACTATGGAACAAGTGCAGATGAAGAAAAGTAGAAAGAAGCAGTAGTACCTAATAATAAATATTAATATAATATTTTTATGCAAATATTGCTTAAACTATTAAGAAACTGGAGGTAATACAAAGTATACAGTACAAAAATTATTTGAAACAGATGAGGACCATTTTTTAGAATTCAACAGGTTAAGGATGCAATTCATATTTATCTCTTTCAGGCATACAAATGCAGCCATTTAATTCAAACTCTCCAGTCAGTGGAGAGATTTGAACCTGCAGAAGGTATTTTACATTTTCTTAAGGTAACTGAAAAACAACCTTAGGGTGAAGCAGCATTTTAAAGACCAAATTCTTCACTGACTGTGGAAGAAGCCTAGATTATTTTCTTTAGCCTATATGCCTAAATATTTAGATAGCTTTATTAATAAAGATGAAGTGTGACTGAAACTTGAGTTGCCAAGAATATACCTAAGTAGCTAAAGAGGTAGAGTGACATATTGTAGTTCGCCACAAATAAATGCTAGGGATCATTACAATATGTGATCACATCAGAGTACATATTTATACTTATGAACTGAAATAATTTAAAATCTTATTGGCGTAATTTTTCTTTTGTTACAAGCCGCTTTCTTAGAAACATTGTGCAGTTCATATCTTTTAAATCCTATTGACACTCTTTTGATTTTGTGAGGCCAAGAGCATAACTTCCTAAAAAATATCTGCAACAACAACAATAAAAAAATCTTTGGACCTTCTCCTTTTCTTCTATTACTTGCATTTTTTAAAACTACTTTCTATAAGCTGATTAAATTAAGAAAAAAGAATTATAGACAGAAGTGAATATCATATCTAATAGGTCTCTTCCCTATACTGAAATTCTAAAGAAGAAAAACTATAGCTGAAGATTCTGCTATTTTATTCCACAGACACTTCACATAAGTAGTTATTCCAAAACAATGAATTAAAGCTATTAATCTGTTTTTAAAAATATTTTCTTCAGTAATTCCAAATATGCAAGTAGTCATTTAAGTAATGCACACAGTTTTAATGGGTTTCACTTTGTTTATGAGCCTTTCCCACAACTTTGTTCCTTTCTCTTTCCTCAAGAACAAAAGATGTCAAAAGATGTCAAAATAAAGTACAGTAATATTTTTGTGATATGTGACAGCAGGGAAGAGAAAAATTTCGGATGCTACATATTTTGGAAGTAATTTTACATATATTTCTTGCATTTGCTCCTTGAGTGCTTATTATATATTTTTAAAGCAGTCTCCTGTGGAGGTGATTTAATTTAATAATTCCAACTAAAACTTACTTCTGTGATTTCCTGCTTTATATTATTATTTGAGTTATAGTAGTGTATCAGTTGTAAATGTATATTTATGTATATACAATTATACCTGTATACACTGCCGCGGTGCTTTTACCGGCCAGACGCTGACCCCACCGGGCAATCTCCCACCCGCCCTGGGTGGGGGGACGGAAGCCGATGGCGGCGCAGGAGGCAGGCGAAGCTCTCGCTCGGGTTCACCGTGCCCACTGATGGTACCGGTGAGTGAAGGAGGCAGGAATAAAGCGGAGGGACTCCTTCGTGGGGGCAGGGAAAGGCTTATTGGAGAACAAAAACCCACAAAGAAAGCCAAGAAAATGAGGCTGGTGGGGGGTTTTATACCCCTACATAATGGGTGTGTAGAACACACAATAACCAATAAAATATCAGTTAGGGGGTGCTACAAGGGCGGGGAGAAGGGATTAGGGCAAATGAGAGTGGGGTGAGAGGGGTAACAGAGGCCAATCAACTACCGAGTAACATAGAACTTTCTGGAGAAATAGCCAAATATGAAGCATAAGGGGAGGGGAGGGCAGCAGCCAATGATCTGCATGTTTTTACACAGCCTTTTGGGTGCTCGTGGTGCCTTCGAGCCCTTGAGCTGTGGAGGCATTGAACTAATGGACTTTTGGTCAGCTTGGTCCAGCTGTCCATGGCTCTGGCCATGGCTCACCGCAACATACACAAAGACATATTTTAAGATATTTTCTCATGTTTCTGTTGCATACCAAAAGATTTCATTTTCTGTAGATGTTTCTTGGAAAATTCATTTATATTTGAGCTCAGTTTTATTTCAATGAATGCCAAATTTTTTATTTGCTGTTTATATCTTTTACTCCACCAAGTTCCTTGGCAAATATTACCTTCATAATCAAATACAATTTTAGAGGATAAATTAATCAACATCTACAACAAATAAATAAAGCCACAGTGTAACAAGACTTGACCAAAGCTTACTTTTCACCACAAAAAAGTCCAGTTGCATGTGTTGTTCTGTGACATCTAAACCCTTCCCATCAGCCACTCTCTAGGCTCTCAGGTGATATGCAGAACTAATTTCTTCTATTCATCTTCCATGCCTGACATGACTCAATATTTTTTTCTACTTCCTTCAAACTTAAAACTACCTGAATAATTTGGAATAACACACAGTTAGATTAAAACCAGCTAACATATTCTTTATTAAAAAACTACTATTCTGCTAGTTCCCTGCATGGCAATAATCTAACCACGGGGCTAGAATCATAGAATGGCTAAGTAGCCATTATGGTTATAGTTTATTAAGTGTTTGTATAATCATGTCTTCCCCTCGTTCTATAAAGTACATTGCAAATTATGTTCAGCTGCAAAGAAGTTTAGGACTCTGCCTATGGAAGAAATGGTGTTACTCCCTGTACAAGAATCTCTTACTCTTAGAGCAGTTGCCTGGGAAATCAGAGGCTTGTCATCAGTATCTACTTCTGTCTCAAAGGTGTAAAGGCATTTGGTGTGCCTAACTTTTAATTACTTTCCTATCAGTCATGTGGACACACAGAAGACACAAGTCATAGCTGGGAGGCCTATATTATCTTAGTCTGTTATGTCTAGAGCTCAAGTTCTACAGTGAGCTAAAGACAGCAGAGTAGTTCACCAAATGCATCCATAGTACTTCCCAGAGTGATTTAAAGAATTTATTAACTGATTCAAGTAGCCCATGAAAAGTGTGCATGAATCGGGAAAGGTCAGGCTGTATTTGACTTTTCTGTCTAGCTCCCAGAAAGAGTTTTAAGATAACAATAGGTTTGCGTATCCCAGAGGGAGTCACAATGCAATATATTTCACTGGAAACAGGGTATCTCTTGTAAATTTGATCTCTGTTTTCACATCTCCCAGATCATGGTTTTAGTAAAGCAGCCATTACATCTATCTTTCACAGTAAGATAGGGAATCTTAGATTCACCCTTTTTAAAAGGTAGTAAAGGACTCATGAAAGACTGCCAAGGAAAGCTAAATGCCATTTGGTCACAGACACTGACACAGGTTATAATAACAGACCACTGAAATACTTAAGATTGATTATTGGTGCTTATCACTGGATGCCCTTCTCAATTTCCTATGGTAACTTGTCTTTGAGTTAGCATCATACATTATACTTTTTTTTTTTTCTTTTTAATCCCTCATAGAACATATAGTGTCTGCATGATAAAAAAATTAATTAAGGGAATAATTTCAACATAATGATTTCAATTTATCTCAATGAATCTGAACAAGCATTTTTTGAGAACAATGTAAAAGGAAAGATCTGCTGAATGTGGATAACACACTAGTTATGACAGCTAAAGCATGGCTGCACTCAGTGCAAATTTAAATAGATATTACTTCAATGCAGGAACGATGCATCAAAATTTACAACTTTTTATTATTACCAGTATTAATAAGGGGGTTTTCTAGACTTCATGATTTCATGGAACCTAAAATTTGGCTTTTAGTACTCTACGATATTATCATGAAGCAACATGCAAAATAGATTGACGTTACTACTTAAAAGATATTAATAATTGTCTGACTATTAAAACCTGTGCTGAATATTGTACACAGAAACAAACAAAAAAAATATATTCCAAGTAATGGGATTGTCTGGGACTTTTAATACTGCATTTGCACTCTACTCCTATTTTTCATTTGCAGTACCATTTACTCCTGAATTGCTGAAAAGGTATTTCAAGTAACTATTCACAAGTTTATTACAAATATGCTCTATTACAGCAAACCCTTGATTAACACAATGCATAAGAAGCACTCTAGAGAAATATGAGTTTTCCTACTTATGAGAAGCGAGCATTTGAGGAACAAAGTTCCACAATGACTGACTAAGTAAATTATTTTCTATAATATTTTAATGATCTTGGAACTAAACCAGGAGTGTACCCGTGAAATGTGCTGATGACAAGAAAGGAAAACTTTGGATGCGAGTCTCGGAGAAATAAACTCCATGGCTGTGAGAACAGAAACAATAGATATTTAATTCAACAATACAAAAGTCAAACACTCATAGAATCATATAATATCTCAAATTGGAAAGGATCAGTAAGGATCATCAAACCCAACTCCCTGCTCCTTGCAGGACTACCTAAAAATAAACCCAAACTCCCAGATATTTTTCCAGAGGGCTTCTTTCCAAGATCTCATCCCCTCATTTGTATGTACAACAAGGATTACACAATTTCAGGTGTAACATCTGGCACTTGCTG
Organism: Dicrurus megarhynchus; assembly: GCA_013399195.1. Classification (NCBI taxonomy): domain Eukaryota; kingdom Metazoa; phylum Chordata; class Aves; order Passeriformes; family Dicruridae; genus Dicrurus; species Dicrurus megarhynchus. The sequence goes on along the minus strand of VXAD01001920.1, from coordinate 97,971 downwards.
TCGTTAAATTTCATAAGGTTGGTGATTGTAGGTCTGTGTTCTATCCAGATCTCTCTGAAAGGCCTCTACCCTTGAGGGAGTCCATGGCACCTCCTAATTTTATATTGTTGGCAAAACTAATATGCAATTCCTGCATCCAGAATATTTATAAAAATACTAAAGGGGACTGGGTTTATAAATTAAATCTTGGGGCACCCCACTGATAACTGCCACCATCCTCATGTAAGAGCCAAATGCATTAGTCAATTGCTGATCAAATATATTATGGATTTGTCTAGCTGTATGTTGGACATTTTGCTGAAGGATACTATGAGGGATAGTATCAAAAGCTTTGCTAAAAAAAAAAATCCACATCTTCTGGCTTGCCTTGGTTAACTAGTTTAAGGATCTTATAGTAAAAGGGAATTAAGTTGCTTAAGTGAACCAGCTTAATGGTTAACCCTTGTGAATCCATGCTGGATATGACCAATGACTGCAATATCTCTCAAATGGTTTTCAATAACTCCTGAAATAACCTTATCCAGAATTTTATCAGGGACTGAAGTGACACTGACAGGACTGTTAATAATCAGGTCTTCCTTCTTACTTGTCTTGAAAACTGTGACAAGCCATACCATGAAGGATTAATCATAACAGGAATCTCTGAGTTAATTAGAGCGCACAGATAGAATTAAAAGAGTTAAAAAATCCGGGTTCTGGTCATCAGTTGTAAGGATGACTTAAAAGAAGTGATAAATATGCTTTTAGGATAAGCCAAGATATGTATTTCCAACAGAGTCAAAAACCTTTACTTCCATTGTACAAGTCCAGTGCCCCATTTGAAAGAGTATTGGTATTAAGTCACGTATAACAGGAAGGCAGATTCAAGTTAATAAGCACAGAACCCAGTAGAGATTTTTGAGGACAGCATTGTCATTATGAGAGTAATAGAAAAGTTGGGGGCATGAGCTGACAAGGACATTGTGAAATTCAACAAGGACAAAAGCAAAGCCCTGCCCTTGGGATGTAAAAGCCCCTGAGCAGCGATGCAAGTTGAGAAATGATGACTGGGGGAGTGGACAAAAGCTGAATATCAGCCAGTAATATGCCTAGATAGCAAAGATGGCCAGCACAATCCCGGGCTGTATTAATGGGCTGCAATCAGTAGATCAAAGGAAGTGATTATCAGCCTATACTCAGCACTCCTTAGACCTCATCCAGCTCCTACATCCCCTTTGGGGCCCATAGATAAAAAAGACATCAAAAAATAGAAAAGTTGAACAAATGGTCAGCAAAATGGTATGGACACTGAAGAATGAGTCTGAGACTAAAACCAGAGAGGTTCAGGCTGGCTATAAGGAGAAAAGCATTATCCCCTTTAGGACAGTGGACCAGGTTGCCCTGAGAAGTTGTATAGTCTCTATCTTTGGATCTTTAGAGTTTTGGAGACCTGGATGGACAAAGCCCTGAGCATTTTGATCTGACCTCAAAAATGGCCCTACTTGGAGCAGCTGGCTGGACTCTAAAGTCATCATGTCCCAGTCTGAATTATCCTTTGATCCTAATATGAACAAAAAAAAGAAATTATTATCCACACATACAAACCAATTTTTACAGCAGTGAGTTCTCAAACAGCTTATTCATCAGACAAGAATTAGCAAAAAGGCAGGGTTTTTGAGGGGAAGTGTTGTATTTGGAGTGTTTGGGTTTTTATTTTTAAATTTTAATCAGTTAATGAATGAGTTTGCATAACTTTTTATGACTGAAATACTAAGACAGTATTATTTCTATATTCAATTGCCTTTTTCAACAATCAGAGATCTAATTTTAAATTTTCTGCAAGTGTTTCAAAGTATTTTCTATCATAACAACCATTAATATATTCAGGTGTGAAACTCACCCGAAAGAGCCACTCAGGTATGTAAGATCTTGACCACATCTACCCAACTCTGTCTCAATAGATGAATTTTGTATGCTCTGGGAAAACAATCCAAACACACATAATTCTTATGTGGGAGGCTTACTGAAAGCTCAGGCAAAGCAAAGAACTTATTTCTTTCTGGCAAAGAAACAGGAGAAGTCTCAAGAGTTTCATGTCCTTATAAACTATTTAAGGCAAGAGGCCAGAAGGTGAAAATGACCCAAGCAGCGATCACTAATTGACCTTCAACGTAGAGAAGGTCAGACAGTTTGGCCTTGGCTCAACTCATCAAAGACGACTGTGGCAGCTTGTGTTGGGCATCTCAGTTTGAAAGCAATAAGTGGAAAATTGAAAGCAATACATAGAAAAGTTACTTGAAAGCAATTTCGTTTGTTGTAATAGTTGCTTGAAAGCGATAAATGGAAAATTGAAACAGAAAACAATAATCTTACCGAGGTTAAGAAAAACATATAACTGAACTTTTAACACTGTACCAAAGGCTGGTGACTGAGCCCAAGGCAGAATCATTATATATTAAGCCAGTCTGGCAGCTGGGACTTGGGCACCTTTATCAGTTGGGCAAGTAAGCATCCTAGTCCTCTGAGTCATGCTACTAGTCACAGCTGGATTGGATGGTGTGGGGTTGTTTTTTATCCAGAACGGGCATCAACATGGGTGTGTGTTTGTGTTAAACAGAACTTGCTATCCATCCCCAAAATTCATCCAGATCACTAAACAAATGTTTAATTTTATGTCAGTGAGTGATTTGATTGTGATCTTGTTGGATGCTTGAAGACATGGGAATGATTATTAACAGCTCCATTCAGTGGTATTTGCTGCTCTGAAAGCAAACAAGAAAATCAACCCCCTTTAATGTTGTATAGAACCATGAAAGTATTAGTGCATAATCAAAAACTTGTTTACCATAGGTGAAAAGAAAAAAGAGAATGTCCTTAAAGTCCGTAATTCAGTCATTTTTTGAAAGCTTCAGTCCATATCAGGAGAAAATATATACTACAATTTTTACCTTTTCAGAGAATATTTAATATAGTAAATAGTGCAGACATTTCACAAAGTGCTTAACATAAAGATTATATATTGCCAAATATATTTTAAAAATTGCAAGACATATACTTGTAACAGACATAAGAGAAATTAATGTAAATGGAAAATGATAGATCAATTTTTCTTGAGCCTGCTGTATAATTTTTGTTAATTGAAAGCAACATGGTTTTGACTACAGAAAACACTTCTGGCTTTTTATAATTACTTAAAATAGGAAACAGTTCATATTTAGAGATAAGGTATTGTCCACCTTGCTGACTGTTGCTGGTATTAGAATGTGAGAAATTTTCTGTGCCAGAGTGGATTTTATTTACCCTTTCTGTAGTGGTAAGAAGTAAAAATCATATATAATCTCTTGTAATCTCATGTATAATATTTTCTGGGTTCGAATTGATGTGAACATCTCATTTTTATCAAATAACTGCAGAAAATCATCAAACATCACAATTACTCGTAGAGTTAGAATTTCTCAAAAAATGTGTTTCTATTCTTTATTAAGCTGATTCTGAGTCTCCAGTGGGAGCTCTGTCATTGACTTGAATAGGTGTGAAACCAGACACATGGAGGGAAATATGGGCAGCTGAAATGCTCTTTTAATGGATAATACAATTAGAAATCAAAAAAATTTAGAGCTTAATGTCTATCTATTCTTCATAAGTCCAGTAAGTTAACCCACTGGTGAGTTTTTGTTCATTCTCTGAGATATACATTCAAAGTTTTTTAAAAAATCTTGATTCACAGCTACCAAAAAATTGTCATTTTGTGGCTTGACAAGATATAATACCATGAACACAGAAACCAATTCCATTCTCAGCAGTTTAAATTATTTCCTTCTTCCTTCTCTTTTACATGTAAACTAATCATTTTTATGCATAGAATTAAGTACTGCATTATTAACATTAAACTTACAATGATATGGAGAAAAAATACCATAATTTCTGAATAGGTATTATAAGCACTATATCATGTATTCCTCTAATTTCTTATCATAAAAACATTCCACGACTATTTGCTACGCTTCTTAAATTGAAACTATGAAAGTCAGGTGAAAAGTAAGCATGTTAATTCCCTCACGGTCTCTTCAGCACATTATTGAAGTTACTTTAAAATGAAATTCCACTTTTTGTGCCTAGTGGGGCCTGAATTGACCATTTACCTCAAACCATGGTTTGGTTGATGCTGCTTGCCAGGCTTGTGTCCAGCCTGTCTCGCAGGTAAACGAGGTCCGATGCCCGCGTGAACTAGCGACTGATGGATTTAAGGTAACTGAGGTTTGCTTGCCTCAGTTTCCCAGTTCAGCCCAAAGCCATTCTTACAGCAAGTAGTTCTTGGCTGTTTATCAAGCCAGCAGCGAAGGCAAAGAGGAAAGAGTTGGAAACTCTGTTAGCTGCAGTCCAAGTTTATTTTCTCCTGCCCCGGGGGGACAGAGAGGCAGTCACTTGAAGGGAAGCCGAACAGAGAGACCATTACCTGCTCTCTGGCTGCTAGTTTTAAGGTAGAGATAACAGAATTACCCATCACGAAAGGAAGATACATGATAATAAACCAATAGAGACATCTCAGGGGAGGAACAAAACCAAACTAACAAATAACAAAACAGCTGGAGGGAATTTCAAACCACGCTGGCCTGTCACAGGACTCGAAGCTTCTGTGATAAGAAAGCAGACGTGGTGTGAGTGACATGCAAGGGATGTGCTATGCTGCAGATTCTCCCTTTTGTCTGCCTTCGGGGTCAGGCTCTTGCGAGTGGTAATCAACCCATCTGACCTCTGTATCCAATACAGGCTGCACCATAGCAACAGGTTGACACCAGTTCCATTCACATTAGCATGTTAGCTCATTTCAGAAATACATTTTTAAAATTAATCTCCTATTTGTGCCCTCCCAGTATACTGTGATTCACAGAGCAAAGATGACAAAATATCTCTCATATAAAACTGAGGTGGAAGACAAGTTACAGGAGTATAAATGAGAATCTCTTCAACATTAGCAGCACTTAGCCCATTGTCTTACTAGAGGTGGTCCTAAGCAGTTCTTCACCTCTTCTCCAGACGGCAGATGATGTGGATGTTAGATGCCCAACTGTAATCTACTTCTACTGAGTCAAACTGTTTGACAATGTAAAAATAGCTTTTCCTGTAACAGTCAGAGGAGACAGTAAAAACATCAGAGTGGAATATGCGTAATTTATATTTGCTATACATGAATTTGGGAAGGTTAATTCCTTAAAACAGGGTGTTCTAGTACTGAAGGCTGATCGTGACATCTGATCCAGAGAGAAAAACTGACACTTTATGTGGATGCTGAAAGCATGCAGCAGGGAGATATCTCAGCTTTCTGCCAGTGTCTGTGAGAAAGGATTGCTTTCTCACGGACTGTGGGAGAACAGCTGGAAGATTTTGTAAACTATAGAATTGTTATTGATACAGAAAGAGAAAATATCTGAAGTAAATGTTATTGGGATTCAGCCAATCCCTCTGAGGGGTGGCTGGTCAGTGAACCAATGACCTTATGCCAGTCCAGAGTGCTAAGCTATATAAGCGAACTTGTAAGTGAATAAAGTGTCGACTTTATATCACAAGAAGTCGTCCGTGTCGTTCGTCCGGTCCCTGCTCGCGAGCGACAACTTTACTATATTACAGCCAAGAAGCTGCCTCTGTATTTGAGGGATGCACTTGCTCATAACTTTGTTGTTGTGTAAGAGATCTGAAGAGCAGACACACCTTCAATTCAGTAGAATAAAAGGCAAAACATTTCTGAAACTGTACAAATTCCAGAGGTGCAGTGACAACAAGAAACACCATTCTTTACAGAAGTTCATCCAGATTTTTCCTGCCTTTGGTATTGTCTCACCCCTCCCCTAGCACTTTGTAGCTACTGGCCTTGTCACCTGCTCTGAGAGGAAAGTTCATGAGCTTTTCAGTGATGGCAACAGCACAAAGGGCCAGATGAAAACATTTGCCTGTTCTTCCAGTTCTTTCTTTTTCTAGAGCATTTCTAATAAATGTCCTTTAATATTTATGTGTGAGACTTTGGAATATACAACAACTGAACTAGTCTAAAAAAAAATTACAACCTTTAGACAAAACAGAAAATAAAATAAAAAATTAAGAGGACCTTGGGAATTTAAATTGTATAAAGGAAAAATGAAATAGCAGGTTCTTTCAAGATTTAGTGATCAATGTTTTTGATACTTAAAGTTACAAACACAGTTTGTATTTTTTTATACATACGTATCTACAGCTAGATAATCAACTTTTGGTTAACATATTTTCCTCCAATTATATATTATGTCAAAAAATATTGCCTTTTCTCTTCTCAAGGGGACTGTGGAGAGAAACCAGGCAGGTTTAGTTTTGGCCTTCTTCCATTTAACAAATAAATATATTGGTAGAGTCTCCTGCTTTTTGGCAGTCGAGATTCATAATGTGAGTAACAGAGTTGTGCTGGTTTGAAAGTAAACCAGTGGGAGACATTAACCCCACACAAATACCTTGTGAGAGATTTCAAGTCAGAGTTACAATTTAATGGAAAAATTACAATAAAGATAATAGTACAGAAACACTGGCTTAAACCAACAAAGTCAGAGTACAGCCTGACACCCTGTTGATTAGCGTGGTGGTAGCAGTCTGATTAAATGGTGGTTGCAGTCCTGTTGAGGTGATGGTTATGGTCTTGTCAAAAGTGGTGGTCCTGTGGAAAGGCCTGGTTCTTCTCTGGATGTCCAGTGGTGGTGGTCAGATTCAGGTGGTACTTCCCCCAGGGCGGGGAGTTTCATAATGGAATGATATAATTCTGTGAGTTATAGGATATTTTTGGAGTCCCTGATGGTCATAGCTGCCTATTTGTTCCGTTCATGATGGCCCATTAGCCCCTCAGGATGGGTATAACTGTGTTGGTGCTCCCCTGGAGGGAGTTATTACAGCTGGATCTTTGTGAAGGTGAGGAAACATTACCTTACAGGGTCTGGGTGTGCAATAAGTGGCTGTTGCAAACGAGCCACCATTAACAGTTTGCCAGGAATAACATAAATGGATGTAGAATACATAGTTTGGTTACATGTATATTAGCACTCTTCCTCATGTAACCACAACAAGAGTAGAGAATTAGACTTCTGGAACAAACAGTTCTTCTTAAACTATTCTCATATATGTTTTTGCTTTTGAAACAATATTGAAATTATTAGAATGCAGAAAATAATATTTGTAAAATATATGATGAAGATAGATTTTCTAATGTTTGTACTATCAATTTATTGAAAATTTCACTAAAAAATTAAGCCATACCCTAGCTGATTGACTATTGTGGTAGAAATATACTTAGATTCCTGTTAAAAACAAAACAAAAGAAAACAAGCCCCTCTTGAATACTTTTGTCTGTGTGTTTCTTTCACTGCAGTTCTTAAAAGCTGAGAATTTTTGGTCTTTTTCTCTGGTATTTAAAGTGCAGAGATTTTGGCATCAGCACTGTTTTGAAGAATTGCACTGTGAGAATAGGAAAAATATTTGGATGTATTTTATAAGTCACTACTATTATTTGCATGTGTGTCAAAGAAAATTATGTCAGTGTTCCATTAAAAACCCTGGATAGCATATAATCATAGGTTGGAAATGATTGGGTTGGAATTAGATTGGAAAAGACCCTTGAGATCACTGAGTCCAACCATCAACATCACACTGACACAAATGAACCGTGTTTCCAAGTGCCATATCTACACTTCTTTTAAATACTTCCAGCGATGGTGACTCAACCACTTCCCTGGGCAGCCTGTTCCAATGCTTTGCAAGCTTTGCAGTGAATAATTTTTTCCTGATATTGAATCCAAACCTCCCCTGGTGCCACTTGAGGCCATTTCCTCTTGTTCTATTGTTTGTTACTCTGAAGAAGAGACCAACCCACACCTTGCTACAACCTCCTTTTGGGTGATTTTAGAGAGTGATAAGGTCCCCCCTGACTCACCTTTTTTTCATGTTAAACAACCCCAGTTACCTCAGCAGCTCCTCAGAAGGCTTGCTCTCTAGTATCTTCACCAATTTCATTGCCCTTCTCTGGACACACTCTAGCACCTCAATGTCTTTCCCATAGTGAGGGGCCCAGAACTGGACACAGGATTCAAGGTGCACCCTCACCATTGCCGAGTACAGGGGGGCAATCACTGCCCTGGTCCTATTGGGCACTCTGATACATGAGAAGCTCAGTTTTGTATATGCCAAACAAGTGACCTCTTTAATGTGTTAAACATCATATTAAATTTTTTATAATTCACTACTAAAACTACTTGATATATCACTGAAGAAATATCAGCAGAAAAGCTCTTTGATCTACATATAAGGATTCCCATTTATTATGCCCTATTGCAACTTCCTGCAAGAAGAGTCATAGGGTGGGGAGAGAAAGACATGAAACTGTCCGTAGGGGAACTGCTAAGGAAAAGAAGAAACAAACAAACAAAAACCCCAGTACAATTCATTTTATAAGGGCATTCCTCTGCATGTTATTTTTCCAGGAAAGAAGGAAAGAGAATCTCTGCATATAGAAAGGTATATCCAGATAACAGCCCAGTATTGGATTTGGGGTTTTTTCCCATCAGATATTGTTGTGGGTTTGTTTGTTTCCCCAAGTATGTGTGAAACCTAATAACACTCTTGTGAATTAAATATGGAAATAATAAGAAAGACTATCCAGCTTAACAGCAAAAATGTAGCAAATGTGCCAAACAGCAGTACCAGAACAACTTCTCTGTTGTAGTGACCTACAAATTAGTCCCTCCTGGTTTGAATTTACAGGTCTAAAATGGCATATATATAAATATATATCCATATACATATATAAATATATATGTGTGTGTGTGTGTATATACACACACACACACATCATATATAGAGAGCATGTAAATATATATACATGTATAAATATACAACTATAAAAAATAATTAGTAACAGCTAAGAAATGCAAGTATGTTGCAGGGTTACTTAATTTAGAATAGGGCATCTGAAGCTATTTCTGCATAATGTTTACTACCTGTAAGTGAAAACTGATGCAAACTATCAAAGGAACAACATTATAAAAGAAAGGGAATGTGAATCTCAGTTAACAGAAGCAAGGTAAAGTGAGAAATGCTTTGGTCAACCTTGATTCTCCTCCTGAGTACAGAAGATAATACCTTGCCCTATTAATGGTGAGGAGGAAAAGGCCAACACTCCCATTTCTTTCTGCTGCAACTGACTGAAAGCTTCGAAAGGGGAAAGGAGAAACTGATTGTTTGCCTTTTTTTCTTCATAGCCTTTGAAGTGTTTTTTGAAAGCAAGTACTAACTGTACTGCTATTGTACCTTACCTGGTGCGTAAATTGAATGGTGCCTGAATTGAAACCCTAAAATGTGATGGTTTTGATTGATTGATAGCTTGGAAATCAGAGTAGAATCCTTCCTTTGCCAAAAAGCAATATGGTGCCTACTTGTTTGTTTTTCCTTCCCATCTTCACATCCACTTCAGACAAATTAATATTTTTCATAGTATATAGCTCTGGGTTTTGCAAAGATTTGATGGCAGTGAGACAATGAAACTGTTAAATAAATGCATAGTTCCTAAAGAGGTGATCTGAGGTGCTTTTCATCTAACTTAATGTGCCTCACAGAAACTAGGAATTGGATTAATATTTCTTGTTCAAGCTTGAAGCACAGAAAATTGCTCAAAGGCAGATGGAGGGAAAGCAAAAAAATTCTAAAAATAAAAATCCCAGTGGAAATGAGGATTTTCACAGTCCAATTTGGTTTCTTCTAAGATACAAGTCTCAAGACACTGAAGTGAATAACTCACATGAAGGAAATCTAAAAGTTCTGTAGTATTAAATTTTCTAGGCAAAAAGGTCCCAACAAGCACAGAAATATGGAATCAAGAATTGTATAATTATAAAATTTGTCTTCATTTGCAACTAATGCAATACTCAAAAATTTAAAATAGAATGGAGACATAGAAAATGGCCATATAATACCAATTACCTACATTCCAGTTGGCTATTTTTCATAATTTTATGATTTAACATGTCTAAAAGAAAACAATATCTATAGTTTTCAGAGCCATGGAACACAGTCATGTTTGTGGCATTTTTCAGTTTAGCAAGAAATACTCTGTGGATACCTGAAGTGAATAAAATTTTGCATATGTATTGTAATTTTTTGTCTTCCAACTGGTGAAAAAATAAATCCCTACCTTATGGAATCACACTATCAGTAGTGCTTATTGTCCTGTCCCCATTAAATCAGAAGATCACAGGAACTAAGAGTATACTGAGCCACACATAAATGTGCTTGCTATATATTTTGTTAAAGTTAAATAGCATAAAATAGTGTATACTAAGATTATTTATCACTGAAATTTTAATGCTATCTTGCATTCATTTTCTGGCATTTTTTATGCTGTCCTTGTAGTCTAAGGAAGCAAATATTCTAATTTAATGTTAGGTGTCCAAAGGTTGAGCATTTACATCTGAAATGGTCACCTCGGATGGCCTTAATACAAAAGCAGTTCCAAAGGATAACTTATCTAAGCTTGGTCTCCTATTTTAGAGTGAACAAAAATTATCCTATGAAAATATCTTTCAAGTAACTATTAAGCAACTAGAACACAAACTTTGAAGTAATATTTTATTTCTAAATATTTTAAGATTAAGCTAAGCATTTTGATACTAGCAGTAAGATGTCAGCAGTTTTTCTGAAAGGTATGTAAACTGTGAAGTACATTATCTGTCCTTGAATCCAAAATAAAACAAGTTTGTATACCTGTGTTCAGAGCTTTGTCTTATTTTGCATTTGTTTTTCATATTTATGATTTATATATAGTGAGAAAGTCAACATACTGAGCCTCACTCACTGTTAGAAACCACAATCTGTAGATTCTGAAATTTCACCAGATACTTTCAGGGGGAAGTAAGCACAGAACATACTACGCACATCCAATTTTAGGTGCAGTAGTATAGTATTGTCAGTCTAAATAGGTAAACAGTAGATGACCCAATGACGTAGCTTTCTTTTTTTAGGTTTTCCCCTGTTCTTCTTGAATAGTTGCCATTGGCTTCAGACATGAGGTAATATAGGAATTTCTCCTTTTTACCTACTCATGAAGCAAAGTCAAGGTATTTTGCATAGAGAAAAAGATCACATAAGATGAGAATGAATCATTAACACAGAAAGAAATATTTAAGAAAAATGGAAAAGAAAAAAACCAAAACAACTAATCTTTGAGACAACTGATAAGACATAACAGTCTTGTTACATTTTAACTGGGGCAAAATGAGGCAAAGGAAAACAACATAAATCATAACATGCTAAATTTTGATTGCCTAGAGAGAAGAATGACTTAGGAATAACCTTATTTTAACAGCTATATATCCCTATGGAGATTAGTTTGTACATTTCCTATTATCTGTCACCAAGGGGGAATTATTTGGGTGAGATATAACTTACAAGAAAGATCTGGATGTTTAAATCAAAAAGACTAAATTAAATTTGCCTTCTTCAACATCTTAAAACTAGACCTACAAATTAATAATATCCAGGGGCAGCTCATCCCTTGGGAATAGTGAGATCTGTCCCCAGCAGAATTTAACATTCTTTGATTTAAGCAGTACAACCCCAGCATCTTTCTGTGACTTGTTTTCCTCTCACATTAAGTATGAACAGCTCCAAAACAAACTAGAACTGGAAATGTTTAATTTTTTCATAGAATCAGGGGAAATAAGTAGCTGTCTTTGAAGACCTCAGGAGGAACAGCAAGTATAATTTGGGCGTGTAAAGTTCTTAACGATAACTGTCTGTTTGACAATGTCTATAAAGTTTTTAGTCCTAACTCAGACTGCAGGTTTTTTAAAAATGGCATGTTTGTAAAGTCAGCAAAACTTGCACTGTACATGTGGTCATTACCTTGCTAGAATGAGAGTGAATTAGAATAACAAAATGCTGACTCTCACATAATTTTTTCTGGTGAGTATGAGAATCTAAGGAAGAAAAAAGGGTAATTCAAATAATATTTGATTAGTAATTTCAGAACAACTCCGTCACTGATCACATTCTAAACTCAGGGTGAAAAAAAAAAAAGAAACTGATATAAAATTCCACACTCCATTTTTGTAATTCTGGATTGTCCAGATTGAAGATGATTTTCTATGAAGGAGTGCTAAAATTATAAGTACATTAAACATTTTTTCTAAGATAAGTAATTATTTTTATCAATCACAAAATCTTTTCTGAGGATATCATGGACTTACTTCTTCACTTACTCTAGTCAGTAAGAACTGAACATTTTCTTTCAAAATTTGTATTTATAAGAGCCAAGGGACTTCTTGAGCTTTCAACCCAATGCAGTCTGATTCCGGCTCTGTGATTGGCTGATTTTGTTCTTTAATACTGTGCCCAGGTCTGCTGAACTTGTGCCCCATTTGTGAAGTCTTTTTCCTCTTTGGATTCTCTGATTTCTAAGAACACATGACCTCATTCAGAAGCTTTTCACTTGATCAGTCATTTTGTGTGCACTCATGTCCTCTCTTTCTTCTCATTTTTAACTCCTTTCTCATTTTTACAAAGAATATAACCATAGAGCCTTCCTTTAGTCAAGTTTGCTAATGGATACTATAGATAACGGCAGGCAGATTGCATGCAGGATGATGGCATCAGCCTTATCTCTTTAGGAAAATGGGATGAAAGTAGTTATTTTCATCCTCAATAGAATGTCTCCCAGTAGACAGAAGTCTGTTTAAACTCCAAGTTAGATGCACTTTTGTATGCACTCTGATTTGCCCTATTTTAATTTTGTAATAGTCCACGTTTAAAACAAAAACAAACAAACAAACAAAAAAAAACCCAACAACAACAAAAAAAACAAACAAAAAAACAAACCCACCAAACCAAATAAGTAGAAACTTTAGATGGCTCTCCTTTTGGGTTCTGATATATATTCTAGTTATTTCCACTACTGTCCCTTAAAGTTAGCTCATGTGCATATGTATATATAATTTATATCTTCATGTTCTTAAGTCAGATTTCAGAAACATGGTAAATTAAAATGCAGAATCTATCTAAGCATCCATCATAAGAGATTTCAGCTGAAATTCTTTGAGACCTGAATTCTTTTTATTTGCCTGTTTTTTTAAGTCTTGAAATGTTACCTATGACAGTATGGGTATCAGAGATTTCATTTTAGGAATTGTCTTCCAGTTAAAAAAATATGATACACATTAAATTCTATAAGCAACGAATTTGCAAGCCATATCAGATCAATCAATTTTCTGAAAACTGGTGGCAAAACCTCTTACTTATAGTTTAATGTGAAAAGTGCATGTAAAGAATACTGTAAGAAAAAGCAACAGAAATATTGTGAAAAAATGAACAAGACTTTTTTCTTTTCTTTTAAATCCTTCTGATATGTTAATAACATAGGATATTGGCAACTAAATGTAGCATAAGAGAAGGTATTTTTTCCAATTAATTTTGCATATCCTTACGGACAGCATGACAGATGTCTGTTCAACAACTTTTCTTTCAAATTTGACGTGGGAGATAACAAGAGTTTCCCAAGCTTTAAGATGGTTTTGCTTAAGTTGCACTTTTGTTGTCTTAAAGCAAGATAGGGTTTTGTGACATTGAGGGCAGCACAGCCCACAGTGTAGCTTTTTTCAGAGAGAGGTTTTTAAATCTTGTTTAAGAGGTGTTTTTAAAATGCCTGCAAAGAGAAGACAAGCACTTACTGTTTTCTAAGCCTATGTCTATTTCCAAAATACAGCACTGAAAAAAAGTGCAGTTTTCTTACTTACTTTAGTGAAGAGGCTACTGAACAGTGCTTATCTTAGTTTAAATTGTGAGTTTAAAATTTGCTTTTCTTCAGTTTGGAAGCAGAGACATGAAAAGAAACCTTTCATTTCCACAGCAGGGAAGTATCCTGTTTTTCTTGAGGCATGCCGTAGTCCCGTGTACGTTCATGCGAGGGATGGGTACTGCTTTTAGAACGTTGCATTCTGTAGTGATGGAGGAATGTGCTGGGTCAAATAACAAGTGAAGAACCTTAATAATTCTCATGGTCCAAATGAGAAGTGGGGCTTATATCTGTCTCTTCTAAATGTAAGACATTAGACACTTTGCTTTGGCAAAGCACCGTATCCTGTTTTATCTCTAAGGTCTTGTTCACAAAATGCAGCTGATTCCACAATCAAAGATTAAATTAATTTAGCCATGCTGCCATTGATATGTGACTATGCTTCAAATGAATAAAACACGAGAGCAGAAGTGAAGTAATCTGCATGAGCTTTAAAGTGTTTGCTTTTTCAGCTGTACTTCTATTTTTTTTTTTGTTAAGTATATGTTTATATATGTTTATGGACTTTCTTGAGTCACATTTTTTAAAAGATCTGCACATTTTATATTCAAAAATCAGTGACATTTGTACAATTCTGAATGTACCTGAATTATGCTGAATGGATGATAGGATGCTTCCACGCGGCAGATGTACCAAGTACCAATGCTTCTAACTGTTGGATATTTGCAGGTGAGAAGATCTCATCACAAAATGCATGGGTAACTTTCAGAACTCTAAACTCCTCCAGCAGTATAAAATCCACCATTGCAGAACATTTTTCAAAAATGTTCCCAAGGCTACTTGATTTCTGTTGTCAATATCTTAAATCAGGGATCTTCTCTGAAGTCGTGCCTCCCATGACTTCTTTTCTATTGCCTTTTTCTTCTCAAGCTATGCAATTAATAAAAATTTCCTTTTCTGCAGACACCCCATATCTATCTATCTATCTATCTATCTATCTATTCTATTTGTCTTTTGCTCCTATTCTGTGTGCATAAAGTTCACCTACTTTTTAAAGATATAATGGATAAAAACCACAATAAACAAATAAACAAACACCCTAGTATATTTTAACTTGAAATAATGTATTATAATATAGAATATATTTTGATTTCTCTCAGAAGTCTTGGAAAATATTGGTAAGATTTGCAATTACTTTGCAAGAAACACAACAGAACAGCATACAAATAATTGAAACAGAGATTATTAAGAGAATTATCAGTATCTCTTTCTGTCTCATTAATATTTGTTCTACGTATATGAGTGAATTATTTGGTTTTGGTGTTGTGGGTTTTTTTTCCTGCCCCCTATAACAATATCTCTCTTCTCTATATATGGAGTGCTAAGATTCTGTAAGTCCTAATTATATGAACTACAAAAAGAAAATTAAAAAATCAACTGTCTTTTTTTGGAATTTAGAGGACCTGTTCATTCATGAAATAAGACTGTAAAATACAAGTTAACCTGCATACTTGAGGGAAGTATGAGCACAGTATCAGATTCTCTCCTGGATGCCCCCGGGAAAAGTTGCATACCCCATTTTATTGTTACTTTATTTTGTGCCTGGAATCTGTTCTGGCAGTCCCATTCAACATGAAAACAGAAGTCCTCTCTTTATTAATTTCTTCTTCCACTCCTGGACTATTCAGAATACAAATTATGCAAAATAACATAATGAGTGGCAATTAATAGAAATTGTCTGCTTGGAGGAAACAAAACATCTACTTGTACATTGTTTTGTTTGCAATTTTCTTATTTCCATGGGGAAATTAAAAAACACAGCACATAAGGATAAATTAATCTATGAAATACGTTCACAGGGTTGCTTTTCACATCCTTTTAAGTGATGTGAAAAGTGGTACAAGTGGCTGTTTGAAGGCAACATAGGAACAATATGTGTAAATGATATGTGTTCCTTAAAATATTCATGTCACACAGTCCTGTCCTGACAAGATGTTATTCAGTCTCCATGTTTCTGAAACAGTCCCTACAGAAGGAAAACAGGAAGGTTTACTTTTGCAGGGCTTCACTTTTTGATGATTGATTTATTGATTTCTTCAAAAGAGAAAAAAATAAATTATGTACAAAGTCTGAAGGCTGAGATTGTTATTGTGCTTGGGTGTCTAAGAGATGTAGAAAACCCAAAAGGGCTAAAAATGTTTTGCATTTACCTAGTTAATTTTTTGTGCAACTGCATAGAGGCAGTATATATCTCTTTTAAAATATCTGTCTTTTAAAACAGTGCTTATACAGCAAGTTACACTATTTTTAGTGCATTTTTGGGGTTGCGTATTTTTTTCCCCCAGAATGTATTAACTTCTTATGCAGATACAAAACATTTAGATATTGTCATTTAACACAAAAAGGAGTAGCTTATAAAAATGGTTCTCAGGAGTGTTCAAATTTTTTACTCCAGCAAGACGGCTTATTCCATAGAGCATGAAAATTATACATCCCCTTGTGTTGTTTCTAACTTTAGGAGTCTATACAACATCAATATTTGAGTTAAATCTCTTAGAACATATCTTCTCACAGAGAAAGAAAAGAGAAAGTTTTTTTCTCAGTCATGGTATTCATCAAGGGAAGTGGAGGCAAATAATGTAACACCAAAGGAAGAGAATACTACAGCAGCGTTTCTTCATGTTCTCTTTGCAGCAGTAAATTTTGTCAATCATCAAAAGCATTTAATAACATGTTAAAAGTGAAGTCAGAAAAAACGGGGGTATAATATATGCTGGACCTATATTGCTGATTGTTGGAACATTTCCCACAAAACTGAAGTTTATTGAAAAATTCTAACCTCACTTAATCATGCCATTCAGAGACTCTGGAATGGACTCCAAGACCCCATTTCTTTCCAAAATTTTTTACTTTGTGTAAACACACTCCTCAGTATAAATTCCATGACTAGCTCTGGAAGAAAAGACTAGAGCTCAGGACCACTTTACTTTTAACCTTAAGGCTAAATGGTCAAATCAGGGAGCCAATGACTTTCTGCTTTTCTTTAAATAACCTATTTTCATTCTTCCCATCCTTAGTTTTTCATTATTACTTGGTTTAGGTCACCATTGTGCTGGGCTTGTGAATGTTGTTCAAGAGGAACTAAATTCTTCTCAATTGTATAGGGAATGAAACTTCACTGGTATTGCAAATTCTAGTTAGATTAAAGTTGACCATAGTCAACAAGGACAGGACAGGCAAAAACTTCCTTTGTGACTGAAGAAACATTACTCATGCTGCGTCTCTTTCTCACCCGGAAAATAAATAAAATGGTGTTTTTTTACTGGTGTTGGTAAGAAAAAATATATTAAGAAACGCAATAGGCTGAATTAGAGGTTTTATCTCCTATCTAGTCAGGTTTGGAGGCTTTTGCATGGGATTTTTGTTGATTGTTGATCAAGAAAACCATCTGGTCTGGTTATCCAGACTCTGATTAGTGTATACAAAGACAGACCTCTAGAATTGCAAACTCTATACTTTTAACTGTGTATGCTGTGAATTCAAAAGTTATCTTGAATAAATACTTGAATGAAAAATACTGTTTCATTTTCTTGGTGTTTTTCAGTAGACTCTCAGAATGTATTATCAAGGTGTCTTTTTTCAACTGAAGGTAAAATTTTGTTTTGCCTATGAGTCAGTGGCAAAATACGTGTCGTTCTTAGCCTCAGAAAATATAGGGAGAAGTTTGTGATTCTGTGATCTATTTTCAAGGTTTCAGTTTCAATTATGGCACTTGGAGACGCTAGTGCCTTATTGTCTCATCGCAACAGCACACCTGGGATCACACACCCACATTTTAGGTATTCATGTGACCATCTGTGTAGGCTCATTATGAACTAGCCTATTAATTATCAATATTTTTCCCCGTTGGACCATTGCCTTAGTCAGTACAAAAGATGTCGGATTTCCCTCATAAGCAGCTTTTCAGTATTTATGTTTTGTTTCCTTTGCTTAGCCCATATTATTCTACCTCTGTTCTGAACAGCCAAGTACTCATGTTCTCACAGGATTTATTTGTGGTGCTCATCACCATATCTATGCTATTTGAAAGGTTTAAGAATATTGCTAACTTCATATGCATAACAGATCCTGCAAGGAGAAGAGACATTCTGAGCAGTTTTTTAGAGATACTGAGGAAGTGAAATGAGTAGTTTCCACTGGAATATATTGACAAATAGTCATAGTAATTTTGTTTCATGAAGGATTTTGACATTGGGCTTCTCCCTAAACTTGTCTCTCTTGAATATCGTTGCTCTTCTAAATCAAAACCATGAATAGTTGAATGCAAAGTGGAAAATTATATATCCACCTCCTCAGTTACACCAAGAAACCTGTGCCCCTACAACTCTTTAGGACACATACTGATGAGAAGCTATGAACATTGCAGGCAGGATTCTAATGATTCTGTGAAGCAGCCTACCAAGTTACCTTCAATATTCCCCATGCTTCCTATGAGTGCAAAATATTTCTTTTTCAAAAGACTTCCCTGGGAACTATGTATAGTCTTTAATGTAAAATGAATGTTGGAATTGGGTTACCAAAAAAATGGGGATGTAAAACTGTTTAAGTATATATTATGTATTTTGAATATAAACAAACTCTGCAAATGCACTGCTCTGGCACATAATGAAATGTAAAGAGTGCACTCTTTCAGTTACACAGCATTTAGGAAGAATTCTTTGGTTTTATATCTATATCTGTGTCTATCTGTAAGTTTAACTCAACACCAACAATGGCAGCATTTCTGGAAGAATGAATACTTATATGGTGTCAGAAGGTCTTCATTACCTTATTGGAATGATCAGATGGTGTGCAGAGAGACACTAATCAGCATTTTTCCTAACCACAATGGAAGTGATACAGATCTTTCTAAAAAAAAATCCTCAAAACATTCTCAGAAACTTTTTACTTCCTCTGAAGGCATAACGTCCTTCTTTCAAAGTCAATTTGCAAGCAGTCAGGACATATGTATGACTCACTTGCCAAATTTCACTTTTAAAAATCAAAACCACTTAGTGCTAAGCAGCAAAAGTGTTAAAAATCAGCATATTTCTTACAGATTTAAAATAGAACTAACTTACTCAAGCAATTTCAGGAAAGAAAAATGCCTAATGGAATTCCTGCAAGGACATTTACTGAAAAAAGAAGTAGGTATTGAAACACCACACCAGTCTTGGTTTATTGGAGCTTTGTTCACACATTCCTATTTTAATTCTTGTTCTTTATCTGTAGAAATCTAGAATTGTTTTGTCATGTTATCTTTAACACTGACTAAAATAATATTTTATAAATTTAACCAAATAAAATGTATGACAATGCAGAAAAAATTATCTGTCATGACCATCAGGAAGAAACTATTTAATTATTTTGAGAGGAAAACCACTGAGTTATCTTGTAACAGTAGTATACATATAGTTTCATCTTCTGACTAGGCAGTGATTAGTGAGCATTACTGATGAATGATAAATGGTAGTTAAAATATGTTTTCCTGTCCCTTGGGTCCAAAATCTTGAACTGTGTGTCCATTCCTTGGATATATATGGTACAGCTGTATTTAATGATCCAGAATCTATCTTCATTCTTAGTTGCCTTGAAAGGGAAGAATGTCATATTACAGTCCCATAAAAATCCTTACAAAAGGAAAAAGTAAGTAATCTTATTTCTCTAATATTATTCTACTCAGGTAAGATTTTTGGTTGAAAATGTGGTCTATGATCACCTATTCTTTTCCTTCCAGAAAGAGAAAGGCTGCTTAAAAACACTGATTAGAGAATAGCAGCAGAGAATAAAGGTAGAGATCAAGAGTGTTTGTGGTAAAATTTCTAAGAATGGAGGGATGAAAATTATACTAAGATTTATGGTTTTTATTTTGTTTAAAACTGTGTAGATAAAATGAAGGGTTGCTGAATGTGTCTCACACGTGCACTGACAGCTCCTATTACACATGCAAGAAGGTTGCTAATGCCTTATGTTTTAAGACAACCAGAAACAAAATGTGAACTAACTCCAAAAAGAATCATGTAAGTAATGATACAGGGGCCTATAACTTCCATAAGAAATCATGTTTCTGTTTAAATATGGTTTGTTTTGGATATTTCCTTCATACTTTCAGTATATGACTACTATCTAGTCCTGATGATTTACTACTTACTCAATAATATGTCCATTCCAGCAGTTTTACCATGCAAACTACTCTCATAGTAGGAATTCATTTCTCTGATAATATAGATTATTTTCAAAACTTATTTGAAAGTCTTCACAGTTGCACTGACATCTTTCTGGCAGTACTTTTTGTAATGCTTTAAAGGGAGTACAGGCCACTTCCATTTGCACTTTGAGTTCCTAGAACATTTTCGTTTTCCAGAATATAATAAAGACCTGGTTGATACATCAAAAACCAGATTGATTCTCAGAATTACATCAAGAATCAATTTAGTACTATTCTGGTTCTATTTAATTGTTAGGTAGTCATTCCACATATTAATGTAGGTGGTTTATCCTGGGAACAGAGCGGCTCCCTACTCAGGTAAGTTATTTTACGTAAGTAAGCACGTAAGTACAAGAATCACAAATATGAAGGACATACTGCATGCACTGAAATTATATTTATGTTTGAAAAAATGCATATAATGGTAAGATCTTAGTTTATTACAGCTGTACTGAGGGGGAATAGAAAGCATTTTGTACTTAAAAAAACTCTTGAATTTTCCTTACAATTTTCAGGGCTACTACAGTGAAGCTACTGACAGATTTTCTACGTGTACCAAGTGTTTATTTACAGCATAACTGAACTGACTTGATTCTATGCCATTAGATCCCTAAGTCTCCCATCTGTTGTTCAGCTGCCTCCCCAAGATGTCACCAGACTCTTAGGGGTTTTATTTCAGATCTGTTAGATCTTCACTGAATATCTCAAACACTGCAGAAGTCCTCAGATGTCACTGGGCCTTTAACTAGTCCATTATACTGGGTGCTCCTTTGTTTTCACTTTTGAAAACAGTCAGATAAGGGATTCCAAATTTTGTTAGAATAAGAGTGATCTGAAAAAAAATATTAGTAACTGAAGATTTTGATATGAACTTCTGTGAACTAATACAGGGATTTTGTCTGAGGTGATTAGATATGAGGTGAAGAGTTGAGATACAAGAAAAGGTATTAGAATACAAGTAGTGTTAGACATTATATAGTTATTAATATTAAAAAAAAGTTACATGAAAGTACATTAAAAATATGTCATATATTCACACATGAAAGCATGCTTCTCTTTTAAACATAGAAAGATTCTGTTGGGGACCTTTAATTTAGTTATTAAGCACACCTTAGCAATTTCAGTTTTCAATTCAATGTGCACTAAGTATCGCTTGACTGAGGCAGAGATAAAAAGGCTTATTTTTTAATATCTGACTTACTATTTAATTCTGAAAAAAATCTATATTTTAACTTTAGAGACAATGCATTCCATATCTGTGACATTTTCCTCTCACCTCTTCCCCTCCCTCTACCTGTAACTAAACTAGATTCTTGAAGTGTGCATGAGTTTGTCTTCCTGTGTGAAATAAAACAGCAGAATAAAGCAATACCATATAAGTAGTAACATATAATTTAATGCCAATATAAACATAAGAAACTTATTCATAATTTGCATGTTTATATATTTCTATTCTCTCCTTATTTCCTATAAAAAAAGACAATAAAGACAATGATCAATGCTGTAGACAATGCAGATTCTAAACAAGAGATAAATCTGCCTTTCTACCACAACAAAAAGAAGAAAAATAATTATTTCAATTTTAAGCACACACTATAATCCCTCTGTACAAAATGATTCTATAAATATTTTATTAACTCCAGCTATTTTCATCTTCCCATTTCTCTTTTTAATGGAAAAAACCTTCAAACTATAAGTACCGCACATAATTTTGGGGGTTCTTAAGGTGATAAAATATAACCAAGAGGAGATATAAAACCATGAGATCACCTCAAAATCTCTTATCCAGACCAAAACCAACCATCTGCTCCAGAATCCAGGTGGAAAGAATTGTTGAGGTTTTTTTAAAAATTCAAATAACCCATTTCACAGTTGATCACCACCACCAATACTACTACTATTTAATTATGCCTTATTATATGTTCACTGCAAGCTAAAGCAGCTTAGAGCACCCTCATGTTCCAACACTAAAATTTTCTGTATCAATGGTATTTCCATGTTTCCTTTTCCTTTTTTCTGTATTCCTTTCAATGATCCCTTTTGTACATACAAAAAAAAGATGCATGTTTTGTCTTGAAAAGAAAAGAGGAGTTAATGTAATGTAGCAACAATAACAAGTATGATCTGCTTAGGTCACTCCTATAGGTTACAGGTAATCTTGATGTAAGCTGCTTTTTATTAGAACTTTTCCCTAGGAAAAGCTTAGAGAATGCTGATTTAGCTGGTTATTTACACTTTGGGGTTTGCCTGCTTATTTATTTGTTCATTTATTTATTTATTTACTATGCTTTGATTTCTGTCATTGTTGGATAATTGTTACTGTACTCAAACTAAGTTTCCTGTGTTCCTTTTACATAAAGAGAGAATAGCTTGATCTAAGATAATCTGGACCAAATGTAAAAATATGAGAAAAAACTGCCTGATGATGGCATTTCTAATGAACTTATGAAATCATATATAAGGCAAGGAAAACAATAATATGCAGAGACAACTGATACAGGGAAATACCCATCAAACCAAATTCTCCCCTTGAAAATAGTTCTGCCCTTTGAAACTTGCAGCACCATGTATAGTATTTTCAGAACTACTTGCATTTAGACTAGGGAAAAACATCAAGATACTTCCAAGAACTGAGCATGATCTCTTGTGAGAGCTGGTACATACCAAGAAAAGGCTTTGTTGACAATGCTGATACTCCATATCAAGTATTTGGAGAGATCAGTATATTCACAGACAAGATGTTGTGATCCAATTTAAAAAGGAATGCCAGGGAGGAAGACTTGGAAGTTGTGATATCCAGCAACTATAAGTAATATTCACAAGTTTTCTGCCCTCACTGAAGCCTCTGTAGTAAGTTCTTTACATATAGTCCCACCAGTATTCATCTCAAATATTTCTACAAATACCATTTTCTCAAAAGAGAATACTATTATAAAGTCATAATTCTGTAGAAAAAGACATTACTACAAGAAGAAAAAAAAAAAAGTGAAAAAACTGTAAAAGAAAGTAAAAGAGCCTAAAAAACAGATTGTTGATAATATCACTTAGTAATTTATATGAACAATACCTAGCAGGACTTGAAATAATCCCAAAGGCTAAAGAGCCAGTAGTTTAAAAACTACTTGGAAGTAACTAACGTTATGAAGGGACTTTTTATTTAAAGAAACAGTATGATTAATTATGTAGTAACTTTGCTTCAGTGAAGTATACTCTTTTATACAGTGCTAGTTTCCTCAAATTGAAAACTGTAGGATCATCTCACTTTCATATAAATTTCAGAATCATCCTTTCACAATGCAGTATTTTTTCTCTTCATTTCAGTAACTTTAATTCATTGTAAAGAACAGGAATTTGCTAGCATCTCATGTACTGTTTTCCTCATAATCCAGCTCAAATGGAAGGACAATTATGACACATAACAAAATCTGCAAATTTTACCTACATTTAATTTACATCTCTTATTTATACTCCTACTGTCTTCTGGTAAAGTAACTATATAAGACACAGCTGATATTCAGCGAACCTTAGAATGTAACTGTTTTGTTAAGATTATCTCCTCTGTGCATTTTCTTTTAAAAGCTGACATACTTGACTTCTCTTGAAAAGTGACCTCTGTCAGAGACTCAGAGGGAAGCATATTAGAAATGACATTCAGAAAGACCCATCTTTTATAAAATTTTCCACTTCCTATTTTAATATATTATACTTCTAAAAGCCCAAATATATTTCTACCAAAAGCAAGGCAAAAAAGAAGACTTAAACTGCCATAACATGTTCTTCCACCAAGATGCTGCACTTGAAGATTTGAAATGCAAGAGAAGTCTGCCATTGGTACAAAGCCACTAGAAAAAGAGAAAAAATGATCAAAAAAAGATAGGACTGAAGTGCATAAGTTGTGTGCATGTCTGTCCACCATGCTGATAATACTGTCCCTTGGTAATAACAGTATAACTATTATTTTCAGGAAACCTAAGGAAAAAATCCCTTAATGGAAAAAAAGACTACTGTATATTTAAACAACTTTTTTCCTCTTGATTTTTTTTTAAACAAAGTACAAATTTACAAGTCAAAAAGCAACATATAAGGAAATACAAACATTTACTTATACCACTATTTAAATACCACTATTCAAATAGTGGGGGTAACCCATTATTGTACTTGCTCTGTATTTCTGTTTGAAAGTGTTAAACGATTACAAATTTATCAAAACTTTCAAGTAAGACTTCTCTCTTACAATTTGCATAAAAAAAAATGGCATACTTTTAGGGTCTCTTTAGCCTATTGAACTTAGGATTTTCTAAGAGCTTGAGATGAGAGACTATGCTTTTTTTACTGTTGCTTACAGACTCACAAGGCTCACATGATATTTTCCTTAGCTCCAAATAGCACCTTTTCTTCACACAACTTTCATCTAAAAAAAAATTTAAAAAACAAAGTAGTAAGTAGTGTGCTAAAGTAGTTAAAAAAGTGAACTAAAATTAAGTTCTATTCCATGATCAAATTTACTCATACTTTGTAGTGGCCTCAGTTCCATACTCTTAAGATAACATTCAAGATGACTGACAGAAACATTTTTACATAATTGCCTGTGCTAATGGCAAAAATTCTGCTCATTAGGAAGTAAATTACACACTGGAATGATGTTTCCCTTGTCTGTGTAGTTTGATATATGGGTGTCTGGGAAATTCAGAAGTCTGGTGTAACATTTTGCCTTAATGATGAAAAAAGTGAAAAAAGCCCTACTATGTTTTGCTTTATACCATTGAAATGTCAGTAATCATGTTTACTGAAAGAGAATAGGCCATTTTTTGTAAAACAAGGCTAAAGTCTGCGTTCATTCAAATTAATTTTGAAAACCTAACTGTACTTTGTAGCTTTCCTTCAGCTATTAATAAACTCAAAGGAGGGAAACATAAACCATGATAAGATGATTTTGGGAATGCTTATCTCTTTCCATTGAGTACAATGCAAATCTTGATCAATCGTTGTCTAATTGATAAATCATTTAAATTCCTGAATTCATGTGAAGGAAGTCTGGGGGTTTATACCTGTAACTTAATTCTACTGTTAATTTATCTGTATCGTTTAAAGACATTTTCTGTTTCAATGCTGAAAGGTACAATGGGTGACAAAGTAAATTATGCCCAGCTGCTTTTAAAACTTCTTTCCTCCAAAGCCTCTCTGGGATTAATTTTCCCCATTTCTATTTATCTGCATAAAGCAGATTATTAGTGGTTCTAAGATTCTTAAAATAGAAAAAAAGAGAACTATGTAAATGCAGTGTATATGATATGTTTATTTCAGATTATTTTCCTGAGACTAGTGAGGAATTCTCTATACATTCAATGTACAGAAGGAGAGAAACACACTCCATGTACCACTGTTTAATTTATGAGACAGAAATGACAGCATAAGAAAAGAAAAGGAGCAAAAATTTGGTATTTTTTTCCTTGAGTTTGCCATCCTCGATTTCATTCACTGCCCCTTGATCTAGTACTAAAGATAAAATGAAACAATTGTTTCTAATTTTTCCTCTCTCCAATGCAAATAATTTTATAGGTTTCTATATGTTCTTAATCTAGAGATGACTTCCATGTTCATCAGCTCAGTTTATTGCTGACATAAGGCTGAAGATGCTGGTTTGTAAAATGAAACATTATGTGATATCCCTGACAAATTTGTTTGCTTTTCTTTCCATTTCTCAGCAGTACTGAGGGAATTTTCCTAGAAGTTGAAAGATATCCCCCAAGGTGTTCATCAACTTTTCTCTGTCTTCCTGAGTTCTTCCAGAACAAGCCTCATGATCTACCTATGCATATCCATTCTGGATAGCATCTTCTGTGTTTCTTTTATAAATAATTTCAAAATCCTTAAAGATTACTGAAACTACATTCTGTTAGTTAGTGAAAATGAAATGTCATGCACATTATAGTGTTCAACACTGTGCATTTTTACTTGATTTTCCATGTAAAGTAGAATATAGATAACATCAAATTGGATCTATTAAAGCTTAATATACATAATAATTAAGCTAATGCATATTTCACATTTAGCTCCATATAGTCAACAACATTAGCCATCTACTCTGCTTGGACTTTCATCAAATGTGTTTCAGGATGTCATTATATGTCTTTCAGCAGTAACTGTGCACAGCCATACTCCATCTGAAAATGGGAGACAGAGTAAATCTTCAATGTTATCTCCAAATGATGTGATGAAATGTTAATTTTATGGTTAAACAGCAGCGAAGCAATTTCCTATGGGATTGCTTTTTCAAAAAGAGGCATTATTTTCAGCAAGCCTTCCAACTGTAAACATTTCTAACTCTTTACTGAGTTATTCTGCTATTTCCTAAAATGTCCCTCTGGTAAAGACCCTATAGTATTTGTCTACAGTAGTTAATTCAGGATTTGAAACCTTTAGTATATATCACTATACTCTCCTACCTAATAACTAGCTGAATTTTGAGAGAAACTTCGTTCTGATCTCTTCTAGTACTATTTTTTCACAACAATGTTAGGAGACATGGAAAAATATACTTGAATATAAGATATACATTCTTTTCCTAGCACTGCTGATTTCTTGTTTTAGATTGAAAAAAACCCAACCAAACAAAAAAAAAAGCCTAATATGAATTTAAATAGACCAGAGCATAAAATGGGTCTACTTAATAAAAAAATCTGAGTGGTTATTCTTGTTTTTAAGGTTTCAGAAATTCATTATATTATAACTATTGTGAAGTCAGATAGTTAAAAGCCTCAGGACACCCATTTACAGGACCCCATTATCACTGAGATAACTGTAGTAGGCAGATTTAAGCAATAGTATTTTACAAATTACTATTAGCACCACTCACCTTTTTTGGCTACTTTTGAGTGGTAGAGTCATAGTACCAAATGGTGAGAATTCCCTCCATATATTCTATAAATAAAAAGAGATAATAAAATCCTATATACCAGGTTACCTGGTTTAAGGGGAGATGAGACCACATAACTAATTTCCTCTAGTCCCTGTAGCTATATTAGTGACATGAAAATGTTTCTGTCTTTAAAGACTTTAAAAGCTTTACAGTCTACAGATGCTATTTATGACAGTTGTGTATACATCTGCTGAACTGTGTGAGAGTACCCATATGTCATCTATATGTCTATACATAGGAAATCATCTCAATTTCCTGAAATACCAAAATCTCAAGAAGCCTAAAAACTTCATAGGAGATACAGCAGCTGTAATTTTATTTCAATTTAAAAATTATTCAATTGAAACAAGCACATATATTTCTGTGGTGAGACTACATTTATATATGCTATACCTTTTTCTCTTTTTAATTTACTTTAAAATAGACAGATGAACTACATATTTGTTTTGTACCTGAAACAGTGAATTCCATACATTCATAATTTGTTATTGTGAACCATGTACATATGTTGAACAGGTTTTTTTGTACTTGCATAAAATTAAAATTTTCATTGGTTCATTTTCATAGCTGGCTGCAATACCCCAGCCTGTGATTCTTGACAAGGCAGCAACACTAAAATACAACATAAAAGTAGTATTCAAGATACCTTTTAGAAAATCTGGAGACATTTAATTTACTCTATTAGATTTAATCATTAACAAAGAATTTTTAAAAATTCAGTCAAAGATTTTGAGAATAAATGTATTATTAAAAATCAAGGCATTACCATAAGTTGTTTGAGGCAAAAAGATACTTTAAGAGCTTTTAAATTTCCACATAAAATTTTCAAAAACAGGAAAATACAGTAACTAAACAAGTCATAGCAAATCCTACAGATGAATCAAAGTAAATTCCCCTGTGCCATCAGGAGCTCTATGTTTGGCCTTCTAAAATGGTGAGAATTCATACGGAATATGTGGCAACCATCTATTTTTCGCAAAGCTCAAATTCCCTTTCCTTGGTGTATGTTTTTAAAGACGACCCACTGGTTATAGGTTTTTCAGGGGATGAAAATCAATACCTGTTCAATGTTCCTCATTGCCTTACAGAGTTTATGTGCTGAAGAGTGTCCTAAACATACAATGCATTGTAAACAAACATTAATAATAATGGAATGGCATAGTTTCATCCTCTTAAATTCATTACACTAAAGAGAAATTTTCCAAGATTGATTCCCTGAAGAGTAGGAGCAAATGAGGTTTTCCAGAGCTTTTTCAATTGAGCAAGAATATTTACAACCCATTTTCTGATCCTATATATATCCTATATATAAGTACACCTACACTCCCAAACATACGCACAAACTTATACAATTGCTGACCTGTAGAAGCACTGACTATTTAACTGGTATCCTGAAGCTGAAATGGTACCCTATTTGGCCAAGTAATTTTAAACTGAAAATGCCAACATTTGTGTTAAGATAAACTTCACCTCGGTTCATATATGATTCTTCAAAACTAACAGTACTTTGGCTGTAAGTGTAGACTGAAAGGCATAAGGCTAAAAGTGAGCAAACAAAAGGGAAATTACTGGAAGAGAAGTGGAAGCCTAAGTAAAGCTTTTAGCAAAGGAATGTCTTGCTAGAAAGGAACTCTCTTATAAACCTCTCTGGATAAGATCCGTGCAACTTCTAGAACTAGCAAAAGAAAGGTTTGCTTGTTCATTTACTTGTCCTGAAGATAACAAAGGGAAATATGAATGAAAAAATTCAGTTCACTGTGTTCAGGCAATGTCATTTATTTATTTATATACATATGTATATGTTGACACATGTTTGGATTTAAGTGCCTTAAAAGTCTGTACCATACATTCTGAAAAAATATATATGAAAAAGCAATTAGATTTTCCTTGTTCAACTATGTATAGCAGATACATTTACTTTAATATCTATGTTATGCACTTTTTATACATTAATCATGCAGTCATATTTTATCCAATGCATCATCCATATATTTTGCTATATATTTTATGTTCCATTTGATAGCTCCCACATTTTAAAGACAATTTTTTATAGGGAAGCAGGCTTGTAATTATTGACTAAATTAAAGCAACTATAAGACAATTTTAATTCTGCTAAAAGAACTATTATGAATATTAGCATACTATAATGAGCATTTTTACATGAAAAAAATCCAAATCAATCTTGTTTAGCTGAGGTAAAGATTATTTTTCTCAGCAGGAACAAAATTACTATACTGGTATATACTTTTTCTTGATATCATTAGGAAATTCATATTTCAAGGACACAGCAGAAATCTACTTTATTCAAACACAAGACTGAGATTTTAAAATCACCACAGTCAAGATACATGTAAATGGCTTTCTCATTGTAACTGCTTTATTGTGTCAATTGAAAACATATTGCTATTCAAGGGATCTTACTATATATATTCACCTCAAGAATATTACCTAAGGAAAGGTCAAAATTTTCTGTGTACATTATTTGCTGTCACCTTATTCTTCAGAAACTGCACCTTTCACCATAAACAAGCTGACAAGTTTTATATTGTCTCTTGTAAACCAAGATTATGAGATATTTTAGTACAGTCTGAGGAACATAAGGATTAATGCAGAAGCAGACTCCATTTCATAACTGAGAGTAAATTTCTACAAGTTTGTAACAGGAGTTTCTGTTTCATAGTTCTGATAAATGCCATAGTTAAAACTTGAAAATATATATATGTGCTATTTCCTTAATTTCGTAATTTCCTTTTTGATAATCAAATATTTTTATAAAGTACGCAATAGTCTGGCTACTACAGCTAAGATTGACTCAATCAGAAGGTTCAAAGCATCCAACAAAAAAATTCTGAGAGCAACTAAAAAAATTTGAGCTGACATCGGAATAGGATCACTGTGTGTTAAATCATCTATTAAACATTTCAAAGAACAGTCAGATTCCTTTTATCTAAGCTCTGCACAATGCAGAAACCAAGACAGAAGGTATATCAAATACTAAGTGATGCTGTCAGTTGTAGAATGTATCAAACCTGAGACCTCTCTGCTAAGAATAAGTCTGTCTACAAGTTTGGATGCTGACCAAAATTTGGGTTCTTTAATCAAAGAAAATTAATCAGAAGGCAAAGACTGTTACAGCCATCTTAACCTGAAGTTGCCTAAAACTCATTCCTGTGCAATAATGCACATCTAAATTGCTATACCTGTAGTCCCCGTTCCATACCTAGACTACATATACTATTTCCTATGAGTTGTTCCCAAGAGATTCTTTACATAGAATACTTTAGCAGATCTCACCCTGGGTAACAAACTCATACAAAATTAAATCCAGGAAAATCATGTTCTGATATTTGATTGATCCAAAAAGTTTTCCTTGAGGGCTATCAAACCAGTTGTGTGGCTTCTCTATCAGAAAAGTTGCTATTGCCTTCTTTCAACAGAATAAGGTAAAAACAGCTCATGTGCCTGACTGTCATAAATGATATTTAATTCTTTCCCCAGCAGGATCAACACCTGCTCACAGTGTGAGTCTTTCAGAAAAACACAGTTGTCTTGTTTTAGTGGCAAACAAAGATTATGAGCTTGGAAGTGAGTCAATAAAGGAGACTGTAAATGTTTGCATTTCTGGAAGAGAGGAGAAAAGCTGATCTTGTTTTAGGGTGCCATGGTGTGGGTGGTGGAAAATAAACTTTTATATTAAGATTATTTTTAGATAGGAAATTTATCAGAAAAAAATCCCCACAGTCTTAGTTTTTCTTAATCTTGCAGTTTTATTTACCTAGAACTCGTAGAGCAAAGCAGACACAAAGTACTTCTATCAAAATACCAGCTGAAATGTGAAGGACTCTGGAGGTTTTTTTAATTCAAATTCTTCTGTTTACTTTTGCAGCCTGTACTTTATACTACTGTAAGAAATGTGTTTGCAAAGTAACTTTATTTTTACTTTTATTTATGCTAATGTGTCTTTCCTAATATTGCTACAAAAACTAGCTTATATAGTTTATTATTTCCTTGAAAACAATTTTATGTTGCCTAATTAAAATTGCAATATACTTTTTTTTTCTCTCTACAGTCTTTTTTTTTTTTTTTGTAGAAATATAAAAACACCTCATAGCCACTGATTCACCAATAAATTCTTTTTAAAATAGTCTGGACTAAATAAATATGGTTTCATTTACTGGTGTAGTATTTTACTATAGGACACATAGCTCAGACTCGCACCATATTAATTGCATGTCTAAATTTGAAAGGTTTGGAGTTCCTTAATTCAAAAGGAATTAATTCTGCCTTGAAATTCTCTGTTCATTGGTAAGCCTAACCTTAAAGGCCTCTAAACTCTGTCTACATTTACAATAGCAAAGTTCATGAACTTTTAAATTTCCATTTATGAAAGTACTTAAGTCATAATGTTTCCAGGCCAGCATGAAAACTGGCTTACACCAAAGCATAGTCATTACTTACTCACTACAAATTCTCTTGCTTTATTTTTCTCTTAATGTATCTGAACACTTAAAATGTAGCTAAGCTATTTAAGATGCATCAGAAGCAGCACAATGTCTGTTTGTCTTTCAGGATATAATTGAGATTGTACCAGGTTATAACCAGGGTTAACTCACAACACACAGAAAAAAAAAAAAAAGCTATCCATGTAAAAATCAAATTTAAGGCTTTAAAAACCTGCTCTAAATCAGCTGCTAGTTACAGATTCATTCTGTACTGAAAAGCAAAAATAAACCATGAAAGCTTAATGTTATGGAGCAAAACACAGAAAAAAAATTGTTTAAAATCAACAAGCTTTCTTTGAACTCTTTCACATAGAAAATAAAAATTCCTTATAATTTGACTATGAAAACATCTTTTTTTAAAAATTATTTTCCAGCTAGTTTAACACTTGAAGTTGAAGCTTTTGGAGTGTCTGCTACATAGGTCATATTTCACACTTGATGTGAGTTATCTGAGCTGGATTTTTTTTCTACTTACTGTGAAACTGTACAGAATGAGTGCCTGAATCTCTTTCACTGATTATATATGACCATAGGATGCTATAGAAATGTGTGTGTTTACAACGAGGTGCCCATAGATCATCTCCACTCAGTGTATAAAAAAACAGTTTCCTTGCAAAAACACGTCTTTTGTAACCACATCTATTCCCACCTGCTGCTTCTAACAGACCTACAATCTTGTTTATGCCTTTATCCTCCTGTTGAAGGCCTTAGCTTTTCTCTGAGGAATACAGCTGACTGGTTTCCTATTTTTTTCCTCTCCTTAACCAATCTCCTCAGAGTGTTAAAAACATCTTACTTAAAGATCAGTTACCACTATGTAATTGTTCTGTAAAGTGATGGTAACTTTAAACACAGGTGCTCACAATGATTTTTTCCTTGCAAACTTCATTATAAGTACAATAAACTTTTTTAAGATACTGTTTTTTCAATGGTTTAGCTAAAAAAAACTCTACAGTTATTGCTGCTGGAATAAAGCTTCTTAACAAGTCTAAGTGGTAAGAAAGATATAAAAAAGCATTAGAAGAGACATCCTTGACTTATATTGGTAAATCCAATGGTAACCACTGACAAACAAGTGTGTTTTAATGATGGGCTACAACTATTGTCAACTCTCAGAGAGCAGCTTCACAGTTACAATTTATCATGGGAAATGTTAGTG
This sequence comes from Dicrurus megarhynchus, assembly GCA_013399195.1. Lineage (NCBI taxonomy): Eukaryota > Metazoa > Chordata > Aves > Passeriformes > Dicruridae > Dicrurus > Dicrurus megarhynchus. Next base: position 65,373 of record VXAD01001920.1, on the reverse strand, counting down.
GGACCATGACTAAAAAAACATTCATGAGAAAAACATTATATTGCATTAAAGTGAAACCTTTTTCCTAGTAACAGGTTGAGGAATCAACTTACTACAGGTTAAAGCCATAGCTAATCTGGGTACTTAGCAAACAAAGGTCATTGATGGTTATAGTTCTGGACTGCAGCCTGTTGCAAACGATCTTTAAAGCATCTAGTCACTATGCCCTGAGGGCCAGATTAGTTGTAAAATGAAATTTGGGATTAGGATGGAATTTTCATATCTACAAAGACTCCTGGACAGTTCTTCTGTCTTCTCTTCTGCGAGGCACAGCTCTCTCCCAAGGATACTCATGTCAGACCACAAGCTTTCTGCTTTGGCAAACTTCAGGCCTCATTTTTCTGTCATCTGTTCTGTGGAGAATACTGGCTTGTGGTTTGACTCATTTGTACTTGAGACATTTAGATTATTACAGGCCATTGGAAGCATTCTACAACTAGTGTTAAGTGGGGTCAGGTACAACAGCAATTCTGCAGACTTCTGATATAAGACATTTTTGCATTGGTCTCTTACTGAGACAGGCCGCATTCAGTGTCTATGTGTATACTGGAAAGTAGAGAAAAAAGTGCCAGTCACAGAGTCTCACACCCATACAAGTCACGGCTACTTGAAAGGTAATTATTTTATGATAATAATGTTGTTCAGGTATTATTATGAGGTGAAGCTTATGTTTATCTGAGAAAAAGTGAACTACCCACATGAAATAGTGTCTGCTGACTAGCCATTGCCTCATCTATATCAACTTTACAGAAAACAACAGAAGAGTATTTCTGTAACTATTCACACTACTGAAAACTGAAACATGTTTTAAGTCTTATAAGTGAAAAAATAGAAGAATTTGAAACTTGTTGGAGAATTGGGATTTTAGCCCAAGGAAAAAGTTTAAAAAATTATATAGGGACATTGGAAAACTCTTTTCCTTTATTGGAATGGAGATAGTCCATGGAAGAAGTAGTGCATCAGGAAATAAAGATGACAATGACATATCTTACCTGGAGCAAATTCTTTCATAGTTTGATGAAGCAACAGATGGGAAATAGAGATAGAACTGACCTAAACTTTGGGATTTAAGTAGCTTGACACACCAAGACAAAATTAGTAGTATTTATCATGAATAGAAGAAGTCTTCAGTATGTTACTAATAGCAAAGTGTACACAGAAAATTCATCAGAATAATTACTATTACTGTCCAATAATATAATGATGTATTTTATAATTACTATAATTCTGTTCATATTTTTTAATGAAGATGAAATATGATATTATGACAGAAAGAGTAAAAACACATAGCTAAGGGCAAAGACCGATGACTGAGATTATGGAGTAGACATATATTTTGGGAGATGTTATCATAAGGATCAAGAAAACAAGGGCTATGTGCATAGTACAGGAAAAGAAAGAAAAACTGGATGAACAATGGCCTTGCTGAAAAAGACCTGGGGGTTACAGTAGATAGCAGGCTGAATATGAGCTAAAAATGCACTCTCAACACCAATAAAGCAAATTGCATATGGGGACGATGTAGCTGTGCAGAGGATAGGACGTAATCTACTTTTTCATTCCTCAAGATAAGGAGAAAGCAATATACTTTGAATAGCTGATTTTAATTCAGGAATATCTTTCTGCTTCTGTTTTTTTCACCAACATCAGTTATCTTTTCTCACCACCTGTCTCAACTTGGAATTAACAAATATTTCTTGGACAGTTTCAATAGCATAGTTATAAGATCACATCAGTCCTGTTACAGCCACTGCTCTTATTCTATAACTAATATGTCTTTGATGATAATATGGAGTCTCATCTTTCTTTCTGATTTGAAGAGGAAAAAAAAGCCAACAAACAAATCAAACAAGTGGTCAGCTGTTAGGTAGATGTTGTTTTACATCTGTTCAGCAAACCAGAAGCCTGAGCCAGCAAGCCTCATTCTATGTTGACACCAAGGAAATAAGAGAGTTTATCCAGTAATATAATGAAAAGGTGTGGGGCTGGTCTTTTTCCAAATGAGTTATAAATGCTCTACCAGTAATCTCCTACAGTCAGATTCTTGACACCAGCTTGGCAAACAGCTGTTATGATGAGTCAGTGACTCGAGGGAGAGAGAGCCTTGATGCCACATCACTGAATTACAGCTCACAAGAGACTTTAAAGTCCTTTTGCAACAGATCCACACAAGAAGCTCTAAGCGAGGTTCTTTCCCCTTTTTGTTCTGCAGCTTCCTGTTCAGTTCCTCTGATAATTGCTCATAACTTACAAGTGAGCCCAATTTGTTTGTTGCCTTTAATGCATCCTTTTAAGCATACCGTAACAAATGAGTGAGCAGGAAAAAGGAAGGTAGCGTGACAACTCCTGTTCACACCAAGTAATTTCAAAGGCTTAATTTTTTTTAAAGAAAGATGTAAGCCATGACAGGACTATTAATTACTGGGTCTCTTGCCTAATTTGTTTGACTGAAGCCAAGCAACAACATTTTTGTCTCGCCAGGATTTTTGATGGATGAGTATCATGTAAACAAATGACTCATTGGTCTCACTTTGTAGAGAGAGAATGAGACTGTCAGACTACTTTATAGGTAATGGAAAGACAGAGACCCTTATTGAGCAAATTAACCCCTTTTCCCTCTAGGGTATACATTTAAATGAATCAGACATTTCTAAAAAAAAAACTGTCTTTGAAACAATAAAAAAACTTAATTGTGATTACTTCAGATATATCTGAGATATGGGTGTCAGAGCTTTATATGTTATGTAATATTGATTTGATCGTCCTTTTACAGATTTAAGGGAATGGAGAGAACGTTGTAATAAATGAAATTTTATACAATTTGGAAGATTGTCCATTGTTCATATGTCATTAAGGCCATGATGGGATTGAAAAAGGAACCTCTGAGACAGGCATATATAGTTGTCTGTAAATTACTGTGACATTTGAAGGTAGAATATTAGCTGAGCTCATTACATTTTTGACACTGATGTCTTATAAGGGTTTCAGTCTGTAGAAAGAGTTACAGCAGGTTTTGTGAGCAAGAAGAAACTAAATCTCAATAGCAACATATTTCTGAGGTATGCAGCACCACTCAGATAAACTACACAGATTTGTAGAGAACTTACATGAAAAAATGAACAGCTTCCAAAATGGCACAATATATTGAGGCTACTTAAAACAATATTGGGGGAAAAAAGAAGAATGGAATTAAGGAATTTACAATTATTTGAAAAGATTTAGTCCAGGGAAGAGACATAGAACTAAATTATTTGTGGAAAAACAATCTTTCATATACTTAAATATTGGAGTGGCAGTTTGGTATCCATGAAACTCTGAGGTAAGACCTTTCTCTCTTGGCACATATTTGGCAGGTCTCAAGCATTTACTGAAAATGCCAAGAGAACAAAGTACAAATGCAGAACAGGTCACTGTTGAATCAGATGTTACCATGAAAATGAGCCAGAATTAACTTATGATGAAGAGAGAAATTACAAGTTTGAGATGGCAGTCCTCTGCAGATATTTGGGATTAAAAGAGAATAGTTTGCATGATTTGGATAAGATGGTCATTTTATTTACATAGATTTAAATCCATGAAAGTGCCACTAAAATAAATTGGGTAATATTATTTATACTGGAAGCAGAATATTTTACTGTTTTTCTCTGGAAATAATCTTAACGGGTGAAAATGACTTGTGTATAGCATGGTACTTCTATAGAGCAAAAATAAGTAATCACAGTAGCAGCATGTAAGGAAATTAATACACTGGCGAAACCCAAATCTTCTAAATCATGTAGAATTTAAATTAATTCTAAAATAAATTTTCTCCCCTTACTTTTTATTTTTCAGGGACTTCTGTTCCAACTATACAGGAATTTATCCCTCATTTCCTCAGTAATGCTTCATGCCATTTTTTCTATCATGCACGTTTTGTTCCTTTTTTGGTCTATTCACTTAATGAGAAATGGAACATCTTTTCTCTAAAAAAAAGTGTCTGTTCTTCCAATTCTTGAAGGGTAGGCAAAGACCTAAGAAGAGAAATCATTAGGCAGAGTACAATAGGAACTATGGCTTACCCGTGCTTTCAGTGTATATAGTTTCTGACATGAGTCCTTAGAATTATGCAATACGAAAAGCCACGGAGTCTTTATCCTGTAAGTTTCTCCACTTTGTTACAGATCACCTCCCTGCCTCTCATATATTTAGACATGTCTTTGAGGAGATGTTCAACAATCTTATGAGGCACAGAGGTGAGGCTGATTTACTTTGCCATCTTAAATACACAAAACCTGTAACTTTGGCATCATATGGTATTATTTATGTAATCTGGGCGAGGTCTATTCAGTTTAAGACTCAGAGAACATATTTTTTATTCTTTCTCTGCTTTGAATATTTAAGTACTACATTTTTTTCTGTTTTTCAAAATAAAAGTGACATTCTCTTTCATTCATTACCTCTTCCTGACTTCTATTTCTCCTTTCTGAAGACTTGTTATTTTCCAGTTCTCCTTCATGTCTTGAGAGAAACATTAAGTTTATGAAAATTCATTTTTATCTCCCTTGGTTAATCTATCTTATATAAAAGTTACCGTCTGTCCCAGCTTCCCATATAATTTCTGTCAGCGGGGCATTGGAGTGTAGTGTCTATAATTCCACTCTCCACACTATTTATAGAAACACATAATGGCACCTTTTCCCCTCCCTCATATCTGACATGCATAGTGATATAAATGTCTTTGCTTCATGACCATGTTTCAGCTTCTCCTTCTGATGCCAGAGGCTGCTTCCATCAGCACTTCCTCTTGCAGACTAAGTGATCAGCCAGAAGACTAAAGGATTTTGTATTAAACCAGTGATGTGATAAATGTGTTTGGCCTCAAAAAGAGCTATTCATCTCATACACTTACTGGAATTTGAAGACTGTTTCATAAGCTGCAATTCCAGACCAATTATTTTAAAAGAACATTAGAACAAATATAAGTATTCTCTTCATGAGAAGTGATATGAAAGTGGTCATGGAGAAAAGATTCTCATTTCGACATGAGAGAATATAGAATACATGGCAAATATAAATATGACCTCTGCTGGCAGTAATTTCCATTGCTGAGAAACATGGTAGCCCCAGGTGATTTGTAACATCAGCCATCAATACACAGGAAGTGCAATCTAAGCTAGACAACAAAAACTCATCATGACACTAGAACACTTACAAAAATGAAATAGCATTATATGTAAGCATAATTTTTACATCTCAGTTTTGTTAAACAGTCTTTAAAGTAACTGTATGATGCATTGAGGCTTCATCTTACCTCAGGCAGGTACTACTCCCCTGTGGCCATATGACAGAATTTTTGTGTTTGGGTGGGGGTCACATTTCTCAAAAAAAGTTTTAATTACATCTGTAGCTATCAGTTATGAGAAGAGAAGTGGGTGTAAAAAGAAAGCAAAATCTTTCTCTTTTGCTCATTGGGTATTTTGCTCTTCTAGAGTTTAACTCCTGCACTGCATTTTCTAATCATTCAAATCCAGTTTGTTACATCAGGCTTTACAAAGAAATTATTTTCATTTGGAGGATCAGGAAGTCAGTGACAGACAACAGGAAGTAGTATTTTTTTTTTTCCCAGCATAATCTAATTTAAAAAAAACCAACCCTTTCGCTCCGTAGAGCTGAAAAATACAGGCAGTGTGCTGACAAATGAGAGCTGGCAGGACATTCACTATTAAACCTGCCAGCTAGCAAAAACCTTTAGCCTAGCAATTAAGTTGAAGTATGACAAAAGCATAGATCAGATTGTTTGCACTTAACTTATAAGGGAGGAGTTATTACATAGCATTTCAATTCCAGTATAATAAAAGTTATTTATTTAATAAGAAATGATCAATGAAAGTTAAATTTAAAAAGTATTGAAACAAAATGTAAGAAAAAACCCAATAGCACAAGCTGATAAATTGAGAGAGGCATCCTGTATCTCTCCTAGAAATTAACCACAATTAGCTGCACCTGACTCAATGCTATTCACTTAATAGCTGTTGATTTTGAAAAGCAATTTAACGAAAGAATTTTTTATGACCTGTTCATTAACTACTTTTAAGTTGCACATTGGAAATGTGTTTATTTAATAGTAGTTATAATCAAACCACATGCAAAATAACAATAACAATGATACCAATTATAACAATAATAACAACAATCTTACAGGAAAGTGTTGGGGTACTCAGTCCATTTGTATCCATATGCCTGGAAGGCAATGATAAATTCTTAAACTATATTATTTCATCCTTCCCACTGCAATATTCATTTAACATGAGAATAATTCCTAACCAAATACAACCAAACTAAGTGGTCTATGAGCAGCAAGACCTGGCTGTTCTGTAAGGAAAGGGGAAGGGGGTGCCAGCTCCTCTGGCAGTCCACCACCCTGAGAAAGCCGTCAGTATTTCTAGCAGTATTTTTCTTCTCCTTGGTAACTTTTCCCTTCTAACTAGAACAGCTTTGCAGCCGCGGACCTCAGAAGTCAAGTCAGCAGGTGGGGACCAGGTCTGGGATCAGCAGGGATGTGGCTGGGCAAGGGCAGGGCTGTGACATAGCTCTGGGATGAGTGACAGAGCCACAGATGAAGTGAAATGAAGCAGGACCTCTCCAATGAATCTTCCTCCATTTCTTTCTCACACAGTAGTCTGAGCCAAGATTGCACCACTGAGCTGCAACCCTCCACTGGCATGGAGTGCAGGCAGCTCCAATGAGGCAGGGAGCATGCACCAGATCAGACACTAAACAAGCATTTGTTTTTCAGCTTGTAAAAAACACAGTTCAGTTTTCTATTGAAACAATCATTAAAAAAAAAAATCTAAGAAATCATTAAAAATCAAATAATGCAGCCAAACTGGGTTTTATAGAGAGTTTAATCTCTCAAACATTACTGGCAACTCAAAGAACTCAAAACCAAATAGGCTTCAGGATCCATATTAAACTGCCTTTCAGGTCCAAGCTGTGACAAAATGAAAAAATAAGCAGTCTGAAATGACACCTCCTATAATTTCATGTACAAACAATAGAGGACAGATTTTATTATCACCTATTATAAACATATACTACTTACACTCAAATCTTACTTATTCATATATGAATACAAAGAGTAAAAAGTAAATATCAAAATTTCACGTTTCGGCACAAATTGAGAATTGCTGATTTTCTAGCTCTAGGTAGAAATAAGTTGCATTACAGAGTAAAATAATCTGGGAAGATGAAGATTAAAAAGAAAATTCAAAGGGATGCCTGAGGAAGGAAGCTTGGAATTTCACTACAGAAGCAATTACTCTACATGGTAAATTTTAATGGGTCAAGCCTGTCATATTAACTGAATTCTGCAGATTTTCACACCATAAAGAAGATGGGAGAAGACACAGATTGCAATGCCTTGGGTAAAGAAGACTCTTCCAATGTCACAAGAGAAGTTGTTATTTCGAGTCAGAGAAATATATTTAGACATATAAATGTGCTAAGATAGACAATATTTGTCTCTATTTAGAATATGAAATATTTTATGTCATTTAACAATAGCCTAAAAAACTATATTCATTATTGTCTATAACGAAGAAAATCAAAATGCTTGCTATAATAAGAAGTTAAGAATATAAAAAGCTATAGAGAAAAAGGAATCAGTTCAAAGACTAGAAGAATAGAAGTAGGTGGTAGTTGTGAAGAGTTCACTTTCTATGGTGTTCCAATTAACAGTGATAATGAAGTATTTTCTGTATTTTATATAATAACTATTCATTTAATCAAAGAAGAAATTTCATTTGCATGAGAACTGCAGTTATGCTAAATGAGAGTCTTTTCAACCAGAGGAGGCAAAAAGAGTCTCTAAAGGGAAACAGGGTTTCTTTAAAGGTCATCTGAAAAAAAATTGATTGTTGCAAGAAAAAATTTTGTAAAGTGCATCAACATATTGAAAAGCAATTGTGTTATAGTCAGGCTTAAACTGAAAAAAAAAAATTGCTCTTAGTACTAAATGACTGTAAATATTAAAAAGGTCTTAGATATGATATAGATACTGTAAATTCCACAAAGCCTCAGAAAATAGTAATTTCTCATAAATGCTTCTTAATCAAAGATTTCCATTGATTTATCTTTTATATGTTAGCTGATGCCAATAATAAAAGCTATTGCACATTATGTACAATGAGCATTGGTATATCTCAGCTTAATTATTACAGATTTTCTTGGAAAAAAATTGCTCAATGATTTCCAAGAATACGGCAATTTTCTATTTTCTTTGGGGAACAGACCAGTAGGGTTGTCTAGATAGATGACTAAACTTCTGTTCAGTGTAGATTTCTTACCTAATACATTATAATGATGTCTTTACTGTTTTCCCAGCCTTGTCATACTCTTACCTATAGACATCCCCTGGATGATTTACACACACAGCTTCAATTCTTCTTTTTCCTAAATGAAGAGGCTCCATATTGTATCAGAAACACTTTTGATGCCAAAGTGTATGACCTGCATTTCTGGATACGAAATGCAATCTCCCTTCATAAATTAGGTTCTCAACATCATCTAATAGTATTCTAATCATCCAAATTGTCTGTCACCCTTATTGTCTGTCAGCAATTTTATTAGCTTGTAAACCCTTATTTTACTATAAATCATTGGTGAAAAGTATTAAATATTAAATAAGGCTGCTGAGGAACCTCTTCCTGAACAAATAAACTTGTGATCCCTTTTCATCATTATAAACTGTATCTTTTCTTTTGAGCAATTCTTTCTTTTTTTTACAAATCTCTACCTTCTCCAGCTTTCCTAGTAATGTGGCAGTGCACCAAGGTCTTTATTGATGTCTAGGAAGATTAGATCAAGAATATTTTACTACTGTAAAAAAAAATCAATTATCCTGTCTAAGAATATAGCAGTTAAACTGGACATGATCTTAGTTAAATGTGTGTTGTATTTAATCCAGTATCATCTAACTGACTTAATTTTTGATAAAGTATATTGTTCTAACTAGTTACAGCTGATTTTTTTTATGATTTCATAGTTTCATTAATTGCAGTAAAACTATCTTTTATGTGAAGTCATACAAAACTAAAATAAAAAAAAAAAAAAGAAGACCAAATGAGCCTGCACTGATAATTAGGTGGCAAAAAAATATTTCATTACAAAAAAGGCTTTTTTGCAATTTGAAGAAAAATAAGAAAAATACATCATAAGATATGGGGGAAAAGTTGTTAGTGCATCATGAAACTTGTCTACCATTTCACTTTATCATCAGCAGTTTCATTCTTTTAGGACAAGGATTTGACATAAATCATTAGATTAGGCTGTTTCTCAGATACCAGAGTGATAGTCTGAGCTGAGTGATAAGGAAGAGATGGTATTAAAAGGGCAGGTATTTAAGTCAAATGTGCAATTCATCACTGAATACTTTCCTTTTGTGTGTATGTATAAAGGGAGAAAATAGTCTGAATTTAAGAGAATGGCTTTGTCCTAACCTTCAATAATAATATTCAATATTCACAACAAATACCCAAAATAGTAATGTAGTCTAGATCAAAAGCTGCTGTTATTCAGGATGTAAGTAAGTCCCAAACCTGTGCAAGTTTACTGGGAAACGTTTGGACTTTTTATTGAAAACCTTGTTCTAAAATAAGAGTTGTAAACCCTACTTTGCTTGTTTTGTAAAAATCTGTAACATAATAATAGAATGGATGGGCCCAACAATGCATGTGTACTTCAGAGTTTCATATCTAGAAACTGATATAATATCACATCAGAATTGTTGATAGGTATATCCCTATACACCTGTAAATGCACTAAGTATTTTCAGGACAACATAAAATTCAGCTTAAATATGTTCTTTCTTTCCTTAAAACTGTACTATGTACAGATACAACAAAAACAGAGCTACTATGACATCAGTTTTACTCTAATGGTTGAGATTTTAAAGCACGCTAGTTTTCCTTTTTTTCTGTTTCCCAATTTACAGTTTATTGGTCTTTTTAATGCCTCGCAAGAATGGTGCAACCTGAATGATGCTTAGACAAAAAGGAAAGGTGGCTATTCTACCAGTCCTTTGGAAGTTTCCCTTCTCTAAAAAAGGTCATATCTTTCACTTATTTTAAAATCACACTTGAGAATCCAACAGTATACTCCAAGTACCGTTTTTAAAATAATTATTATTTTCTTTATTCTGTATATGATTTATATAACTTAGAATGAGAATAATTTGCAGTTGCATTTCTCTCAATTAACTACTACAGAGGGAGATTTAATTGGGGATTATAAATCAAGTTAATTTCTCTGTAGCCATTAGCATCCTACATTAAGTCTCAGCTGTGAAAGAGAGCAAAATTCTCCTCACCAGCTGGGGCAGTTCTGTAATTGGTTCAATGTGCTGTAGGCACTTTTCACAGGTTTCCAAACAGCATCCAGAGTAAAACAATACCCAGGGCAAAAATAAGACAGATATTAATCTTATGTAAAAAAATTAAAATACAAAGTCTAGGCCAAATTATTATATGTGTAAGAAGATGCTAATTTATTCCAGGAAATAAATTTTTTCTGTAAGTAATTTTTTAAGCTTCGATTTACCAATTATTCCAGCAGTCCTTCTTTGTTTCTCTTTTAATCTTGATTTAACTATGCAATTGCTGAATTGGAAATTTCCAGTTCCTTCTAGCAGACCTGCTGTCACCCAAAAGTTTACCAGCAGTTGAATTATTGTCATAATTAAATTTCATAACAATTGCACAATGAAGAACAATCAAAGAATACCACAGAGCACATTCAATTTTCTGATACATTCAACATAATTTTTCACCAGTGAAGCATGTAGCTTAGTTTCTGACTAAGGAAGGAAGCTGTCTGATTTGTTACTCTTGTTCTGGATGACAATAGCAATATCTCACTTCCATATACACTAAATTATGTATATTTTTATTTATTGATAACAGTTTGGCTTTCAAATATTACAAACCCCATTACTTTCATATACACTATATTGCGCATATTTTTATTTATTGTTAATAATTTGCCTTTCAAATATGACTGAAATCGTTATCAACATCTTTGAAATAAGGAAACATTTAGAAAAAAATAAAGTTAATTCTCTAGGGCCTTTAGCTGTTAGTCATGTGATCCTGGTTAACTGCACTCCATTCCTAATCTAATAATTTTGAAGAGAATTATTTGAAGCAATGTGTTGCCCACATCATTATACAGCTTTTATTAAGTAGGTTAAGCATTATTCTGAAAATAAGCTATTGAAAAGTAGGTAAAGTATATGCTTTTAGAAGTGAATAAAAACTTACCCTTGGGACTACTAGGTGTCAAGGATTTTTAAACCTCTATATTATTAGGATATACTTGATTGATAGTATTTTCTAAATATTTATTACATTAAATTTATTTTCCAAGATCTCATTAGTTGATCAGAATAGAAAATTTTTTATATGACCTTTTCTGTATTATAGTCTAGTACTTTTAGAATTACGTTACAACTGTACTTAGTTGATTATTAATGTTAGAAGTGACATAATTGTAACAAACATTCTTGATTTCTCTCTTAAGCTGACTGCAGATGAATAACTGAGGAAATAGTAATTTCTTCATTAATAGCTGAAAACAATAAATCTAGTTTAAAGGAAAGAAAGTATTGAATATTTCTGTTAACATATTTTGCATATAAATCAATATAATGTAGAAAATATTATTTAAATCTTAATTGTTGGAATATATTTTTAGTAACAATCTGACTGTTCATGAAATCCAATTATATTCAGAGAGGTTGTTTTTTTATTACATATTCGCCACTTTGTTTTCATTTTGTTTCCACCTAGTTTCTGTTCTTTTAATTCTGGCATTGATTACCTTGGTTTATTTCCCATTTCTGGATCTATCTTTATATATATTAACAGATATATATTAGCAACTTTTATTAACTGACACATAGTGCAAGATCTGGCATCTGCAAAGTTGGATAATATTTCAGCAGTAGGAATGTGCAAGCTTGAACAATGCAATTTTCACCATGATTTTTAAAATGTTGTAGTTCACTTAGTATCATTAAACAGACAATACCTCTCACAGATGTAGCAGAAGTTGGGGGTTTTTCCTAGTTTGTTTCAGAAGATGCAGTCAGACAGAGGTTATATGTGAAGCCCTTTCAAATTCAGCAAATATGAATCCAAACTATACTCCGGGGAAAGTAATGTGTTGTAGCTCTCTAGTTACAGATGGTGCATGTAGTAAGTAAGCCCAAATCTTTTGAACTAATTTGAGCTTTAAATCCCAGGTGAAAGTGTTACCCACTAGGCTACAAAAATAAAGCGTAGTAAACAATTTCCCCCTTTACCTAATAAAAATAATAATAGTAAGAACATGGACCTGAAAGGTGATCAACAACATTTCAGAGTAGGCAATCCTATTACCTCAGAGAAATGTGTAGAAAATCCCACAGCCCAGCAACCAGCACTGTGTGGAGGGGGACTACCAATGCTGACTCACCCAACCTTACTCCCAGCCTGTGTCATTTCTCTTTTGGTCCAAACAGTTCTTGTAATTCAATAATGAATTCTACCATCATCAATGGGATACCAATTTCTCAGACCAAAGTTAACTGCAATATGAGTTCTGTGGGTATTAGGGACGGGGATTTGAGATTGTAGCGGGACATTACTCTCAAGAAAGGCTTGGTGCAGCAAGGGATGCCCTTGTGGTGGGCATTGCTCAGGTTTGTTAAATCCCAAACCTAAAATGTGAGTGTGTGGGGATGAGACTGAATAAAACATTTAGGCAATAAAGTAAGAATAGGATAAGAAATGAGAGATCCCTGGTTCCCTAGTAGAAGGCATTGTTGTGGACTTGCTCCTTTGTATGCTGTTTTTGCATGGAAAAAAGTACAGAAAACTACTGGAGGAAGAGAAGGGTAATTTGGAAAAACTCCCAAACAATTGAAGTACTCCCACTGAGAACCAGAGGTCTCGGGTAGGGATGCACAGTCTTCACAATTGGAGGAGGAGGTTTTATTGCCTCCCCAGGTATAAGCAGCTTCATCACAGTTACTAAAGAAGAGCAAGGAGAGGAGAAGGCAAACAGGCCCATGTCAGAGGCTGTCCAAGGCATGTGGCTGGGGGAGTCTAGCTCCTGCCCTAGAGCCTGAGTGGCTGCAATGATACCTCAGACCCTGCTGGCATTACACAATCTGGGAAGGAGCACATAAGGCCCAAAAAAACTTGCTTGATGAGACTTCTAACAGGGCTTATGGTTGTTTACATGCTCTGAGTAAGAGGCACAGGAGAAATATGAACAAGATATTCTCAAGAGGTCAAAACAACATAAAAGGCTTTACTAGCAACTTTAGAAAATCAGAGAGCTTTGGCAAATTCAGTCTACATAAAACACTTGTAAAAGCATTAATTGAGCAAACTTTAAGCCTATGTGATTTTAAGTTATTCAAAAATTTCAAGAAGTAATTTGAAGAAGAAAGGCAGAAAAGATATAGCAAAGGACACATATAGCTACCAGTTCCTGGGTTCCAGCAGTGTTCAGCTGATAGAAATCCCAAGAGGGGATAGGATCAAGATATATACTTGCCTCATGCTCAGTTTCAAATACCCCTTGGCTTTCCTGGGCCCTTCCCCCAGGTGGGATTTCTGGTCATTTGGCCATTCATGAGCTGGATTAGGAGCTCCAGGGGCAGGTGTGGAGCATTGCCTCCAGTGTGACAGGAATTGGCAGACACTCCCGGGCTGGGATACAGGCTCTAGGGATGGGGGTGTGCAGCAGGGCACTTCCTCACCAGGGCAAGGCCCAACCTGATTCTTCCCCCACACACGCACTCCAGAATGTCTCAAGACATCAATCTTTCTAGTCTCTCACAGAGCACAAACTGCAAATAGAGGAAGGAGTGATCATGTTGCTGAAATGCTGGGAGGCAAGAGCTGTAGGGGTAGAATGAGTACTGAGGCATGGTCTCAAGGGGTAAACAGCTGGAACACAAACTCATCTCCCTTAGAGTAGTGTGGTATGACCTGTGAACAAACAAAAGAGTGGTGGATGACAAATTAGTAAGCCTGAATGAAGTTACCAGCTGCTGTCCTGGATGTACTTCATCTGCAGCAGGGATGGGAAGCAAAGTAGGCCGCCATGGACAAAGGAAATACCTGCTCCATTCCCACAATGTAGGAATGTAAACACACCTTGCTTTCACCTAGTAAGGAATCTGGCACAGTGGAAGCAATTAACTCACTTTCTGCAAAGAGGACAGGAGCTCTCAGCAAACGTTCATTAGAATTTTCTTCTCATCGATATCCAAATAGTAGTGCTTTTCCAATGTCAGAGGAAAACAATTTTTCATTGCTACAGTGATCAAGGAAAAGGTGAAGCAAAGTTCACAGAATAAAACAAATGCCTAAAGTATAGATAATGTGAAAGAGAAGAAATTTGGCAACATTTGAGAACCTGACTAGATCAGGAGTGTAGTACTCACTCACTTCAGTTTCATGTTTCCCTTGCATATAGCTTTTGAAAATGAGCCTAATGAAATTATTACCAAAGGTCATCTATGTTACAGCTAGACAAATTAGGTTCTGAGCATTAAGTTATCTACTCAGTATAAACCCATTTTTAATTGATGAGAACTCTAAACATTGATTTTTCCAAATGTATATTTGGGTTTGCATTATGGTTAGTCATCATAGCCATATTATATAATTTTTTCTTCTTTCAGGTTAGAAACATAATAAATGAACAAAAAATTTACTGTAAAAAAGGAAATGTCAACTAAAAGGCTGCTTTTGGTCCCAGCATACCCAAGAAAGCAAAAGATTTTCAGGAAATTTTCACATCTGCCTGTCTGGTCTGTACACATGACTTACGGTACATCTTGTGGACAAGATAGTTGCCTTTGGAAAGTTCAACTGCTATATAGGAAAAATAGGAAAAAGAGAAGCTCAGAGGATTCCATACTGTCCCACTTGACCATTATTTTGGAAAGACACTATGTGTGTTTTAGGAAACATAATGTCTTCAGATGGCGAAGTGAACAGTTTTCTTCTTATGAAGTTATGTACAGGGCCCTAGATATATCATGTCAGATATGCTGACATGAACATTCAGAAGATATCAGGATTCTCTACCTGTGGAACTGGACAGATGGGAGCAAACCTGACTTCAAGAGCTGTAAAACCACTTTAGGTTTATCTTAATATGATCCTAAGCAAAGCTCTATAGTAGGGTAGTGTATAGCTTATCTGGCTTCCCATCCATATCTTTGTCTGAAGATGACATATTGGAATCTGTGTGCATATAAAACTTTATGATTTTCACAGTTTGATTTTTTTTTCCCCTCTTGGAATTCCTGTATGTTAACTTTCACCTTCATAGACAGTTTTTAATGCATTTATAGATACAGGTATTTATAAATAAGAGACCTTTAATATGAGAGATAATTAAAAAAATTTAGCTGTGGCAGCTAAGTGAAAGGACAACATAAAATCAAGTTTTAGGAAGCAAGTCTGTCTGGATTGCTGATTTTCTCTTTACAACATAACTCAGACACTTTGTTCACTCTTTAGACCACTGAGGTATACTGAATATTCATTAGATTATGATATATGCAAGGACATTTAGAATATTTTCTCCCCTGGAGACAGTATCTAGGTTAGAAAACTCTAGCATCTTTTTGCAATTCCCCTCAAATTTACATTTTGTACCTATTGAGAGACTCATCTATTAATTCAAGCCACAACTGTTTATTGTAGTCACTAGCTTTTCATATTTCTGCTCCAATGTGAAACAAAAGAGCTGAAATTAATATAAGTTACAACATTTTACACTTTAAACAAGAAACTGTAATTTTTTTTTTCTCTGATTCCACACTGCTAATAAAGGACAATGTAGCTCAAGAGAAAAACTAAATTAATTTTGTGTATAATATATTAATCAACACATGACATGCGCATTAGTTACTAAATTCCAAATGTTCAACAACTGTTTTCTGATAAGTTCTGAAATATTTTAGAAAAAAATTAATTGACTCACAGGCATATAGACATGAATAAAAATGTGAAGTTTACTTGGGGTTTTTTGGATGGGTTTAGAGCAACATATTTGCTGTAATTGCACAACAATATTAGGTCCAAAGGGAAAAAATTTGTTTTTCCATGTCTGAAATCACCTAATTTTTTTTGTAAATATTTAATTTCAACTAAATATATTAAAAATAAGAGATGTTAAATTGAAGAAAGTACTATGAAAGTGAGGAAAAGTAGCAAAGTTAAATCTGTCATCTCTTTGCCACGATCTGTTAATGAACTGGATAAACTCAGAGAAAATAGGTTAGTAAGGGAGAAGATAATATTAAATTTTATATATATATATATATAAAATATAGTTTTCTTGCATTTTGATGAATATATCCATGAAAAATAACAATGGCATTTTGTATTTCCTAGTTTATGAGGTGCTAGCCTTGATGAAAAGTAGAGCTTCTACTCAGCCACCTGCTCACTCTCATCCTTCAGCAGGATTGTGGTAGAAAATAGAAAGAATAGGAATTACAAAGCGAAGGTAAATATAAAGACAAGGAGATTGCTACTTATTATTATCTTGGGCAAAACAAAATCAATTTGGGCAAAACAAACTTAATTTACTGCCTGCTAAATATTTAATCACTGTTTCAAATAAAAGTAGGCAAAAAACCCAGCACTAAATCAACACTCCTCTTCCTCAATTTTTCAGGGTCAGCTTCACTCCTTCACTCCCAAATGTAATAATTTTGAAAAGATTCAGCTACACTGCAGCGTCTACACCTCTTTTGAGAGAAATCTTAAGGGTGGAAGGGTGGAGGTGCCCAGTGTGTCACGTTTAGTTAGATGCATATATTTCAGAGAAGTGAAAGTTCAGACTTAACTGTGTCTCTGGGATGTCCTATTACTGTTTCTTGACTACTCTTCAAATGCTTGACAGTTGGAGGTTTTTTCTTGTTGTGTTTTCTTTGTTTTTGATTCTGGTTTGGTTTTGTTTTGTTGGTTTTTCTTGGTTGGTTGGTTGGTTGGTTGGGTTTGTTCGCTTGTTTGTTTGTTTGTTTGTTTGGTTTGGATTATTTTTTTAATGAAAAGACTGTAAAAGAAACCTAGGCAACATTTCTGGTAACTACCCTGATAATCGTCTACTGATCTCAGATGTCTAAAGCAGGAAAGATGTTGCCTCTAAGTTGCTAAAGGCAGCTCAGACAGGAAAGGAGGCCAGTTACATTTAATATTGGTATGGTGCTAAAATTCTGGCAGTTAGCAAATGAAAAGTCTTAGTACATCTAAAAGCCTGTCTCTAGTTTTAATTCTACCCTCACCAAAGTGAATTATAAACCTCACAGGGCTTCCGAGTGTGTTCAAACAATCTTATGAATGTTTCATTCCATGTGTTTGTCTTTCTCATTTTTCCTACGTCAGTTTTGATTTGTTTCCAAGACTTGTCTTGCTTTGTTGTGATGGCTGATTGTTGGAACAATGCTATTTCCTCTTGCCAGATTTAGTTTATTTTCTGTCTGATTTTGTTTATTTATTTATGCTCTTTTAGTGTCACTAATGTTCAAGGGCCCCACACAATGCTTCATGATGCTTCATAACTCGTGTGATCTCATCAGTGCCTTTCCTAACTGGTCGATAAAACATTCTTTCTGGCCAGCACAAAACAAAACCTTACATTTGTTTAAGCCTCAAGGAAAGACTATGTCTAATGGGTCTTACAAAAGACATTTGAGGTGTTGCAGACTTGTACAATTTAAACTCTTGACAACTACTGCTTTATCTTTTATCCTGTATGAAAAACATCCCATGCAATCAACACAGTAAAGAATTAAGAGTTATCACACAGAAAAAAATGTCAATACCTTATGCTTCGTATTTTTGTGCATGTAATGATATTCAGTATTGACAGATGGAAAACAGAATTCCTATGATGGGTCTTAGAGTAACATAATATTCTTTTCACATGTAAAAATGAGGAAATATTTCTTTTTACTACATTTTCAAGATTAAATTCCTGATTTTTTCCTGGGGTTTTTGTTGGGGTTTTTTTTTTGTCTCTATACACTATTAAACAGGTTTTTGTTCCCCTACCATGATTTCATTAATAACAATGGAATACTTTTTTTCAATATGTAATATTTCCTATTTATAAATGCCGTAAGGGGGGAAACCAAAGTCAAATGTTTGGAAAGTTCCCTATCAGCATTAGGGTGTTTGTATTGGAAGACTGTCATTTGACCAAAACAGAAACTAAAATGGTTCCCCCCAAAAGCCCCATTGTTTCACTTGTTAAATATGGGTTTTTAAAAGTGTGAGATATATGACTTCTTTTTTTCACTAAGATTTAAAAATAGCTCATATATCTAAAAGTACTGATGTGTTTGAGAATTCAAACAGGCAAATCAATATCTTAATAAAAATATTCAGATAACTCTAGAACTTCACGTAAAAATTAATTGGACCCTAATTTAGAAAAATATAAAGGGAATATTCAAAGCAGAAAATAAACAAAATATAGTTCACTCACTGACCTATGAGGGAAATCTGATAATAAAAACATATGTATGTAAAGAAATTATATTCCTGTTCTTTTATCAATTAATTTATTAACAGCTCAATGCCCTAAACTTAACAACACAAATTTTTATTGAGATTCTCAGTGTGTGAAGAGGGTAGTGAATGATTATGCTGAAAGTCAAGAACAGTTACTTTAAGATAATTTTATTTATAGTCACAAATGTACAAACCCACATAGATTAAAAATGTCATAAGAAAAAATGCCAAGCTGATAAATTAATAAAAGGAGAAATGAGGTCACCTGAACTCTTGTTCTGTTGAAGTAAATTAATGCATAACAAATATAGAAGCTGTCCATCCCATCCTTTTTATGAACTGGAGGTGAAAGAAGACAGATGTACACTCCTGTTCAGAGCAAGCAAGAAAGATTGGATATTACTGTCTTTCTCATCGAGAAGCTGGGTGAAAATGAGTCATTTCCTGCTGAACAGCTGAGATTAGGTCCTGTGGTCACTAAATTTGAGGATGTTTTCAGATGGAAGACTTTTCTCCCCATTCAACTTGCCTACATTTCTTTCTCAATATAGCTTGTTCATAGTGATTCTATATTTTGTCAGCAGAGCAATAAATCTTGATACCAAAGTTACTGAGAGTTCTTGGCACAACAATTTCAAGATTTGACCTTAGAATGAACCTTTAATAAAACCAAGTGCTTTCATCAAGTTGAAGGCTCTCTTCTCCATCCCCTGTTCTTTGTCCTGACTTCCATGATTGCAAACTCGGTGTATTTCCTGGTGACTGACATGGGCTAGCTGAGGATCCAATCCCTCCAGAACACTTCAGAATGTTCAGAAGGTAAATATAAATGTAGCCTGGGAGACTATACAATTATTTTACATCCCAGTAGCAGAGAAATGAAAGAGTTGCACGAAAACTTTGGTCTATATGACAGATATTTATGGATGTAGAATCTCATTCTACTAGATCAGAATCTAGTGAAGCACTTTAGGTTTTTTCCTACCATATAATCCCATGCAAATATTATAGGAGATAAAGAAAATGCTTCAGTCTTGCTGGATATTTTTTAAACATTTTTACACAAAAGTCTGAATAAAAAATATCAATACCTACTATTTTCTAATGCTGATTAGGAAAATCTTTGCTCATTAATTAAGGTGTACCCAAGCATGGAATGTGTGAACATTACAGTTTGCAGATTTTGAGGCAAATTTAGTCTAAGTCTATTACACAGTGCAAGAAACAGAACTGAACTTTCCTATGAGGTCTCATGAAACTGAGTCCTTCTTATCAGTAAAGCTGAAAATACATTTTAGAAGAGTTTGCTCTTATTTTGTGGATTGTAAATAATCCATTCCACTCTGGACTAGACTACTAGTGACTGATCCATTGCACTCCAAGCTTTTATTGTGGATGCTATATATTCATAAAATACACACAGGCTTTTATTTAACCAGTGTGAGATACTTTATCTCTTAATAAAATTGCTGTTATGAGCAATCTACAGGATGTTGTTGAGGAGACGATTTGTCACTGGTGCTGACATGAGCCCAGAGTATCAATATTTATGCATATATATATGCATAAATCCATAACATATAAGTCCTTGTGTGGCTACTATTCAAAGACTCACGAGGCGTTGGATAGAAAAGAGTTGGGTTGGGGGCATTTTGGTGTTTTGTTTTGGGTTTTCATGTTTGCTTGGGTGGGGTTTTTTTGTGTGGGAGGGTGTGTACTTGATTGACAACAAGTGAAATAAGATTACCTAATACCAGAATCTTCTAAATAGATTAAAATTAAACATAAATATTAAAAATATATATTTTACCTGTTTAGTTTGATCCTGTTAATACTTTCACTGAAAGCACCTTGGCCTGGAGATAAGGTGAGCCATTTGACATGGAAATAAAACCTAACAAAATCATGTCCTAACTGTATCCATGTATAATTCTGCATGATTGTAATCCATCTTCAGTAAATGCAACTCTGGCCATTTTATACATTTTCCTTATTGAATGAAATGTAGAATTTATGCTGATATACTAAGATTTATTTAAATTGTCACTGAGGTCCAAATATTTACATTTGGGGAAACAAGACATATCAGCATTATATGAACAGATAGAAACTGCTGAGGATATATGTCATGAGACAATTAATATTGCTTGTAAGATATTTTGTTTTAAGTTTTGGAGCTGGAAGATAGGCATGAGAAGATTAAAAAAACAGGGAAGTTAAACTACATCTTCTTTGTTGAATTGTAAATTAATGGTTGTGTACATTTCAAATGTTTAATTTGAATAAAATAAATTAGAATGCAGCTCATTTACAACACTTCTGTTCCTGTCTTTTCATATAGCTTGCTGACATCTTTCGATCAAGATGAAGAAGAGCTATTCAGAAGTGAAATTGTCCTTGCATTCATAAATCTCCTCCTAAAAATTCTACTTTTGCTTACAACAAAATTAATTTTTACAGTGCTCAATGAATGGAGAAGGAGAAGAGCAAGCGTGAGCATGAGGAACATGAGTGTTTATGTACATAAGAAGGCTAAGTGAGTGACTCCCAAATTCCCTGGGGGTGCCATTTTTACACCATGTTGGAAAAGAAAATGTGAGCACTTAGGAGTTGGATGCAAATCAGCATACTGTAGTTCCTGAATTTCAGGTGGATCTGCTGTCTTGGTCTTGAAATCTCACTGGCTCTTAGGCAAACACATGTTCCTGTTTACATAGTCTCAAATACAGGTGTTTGGCGTGCTTTGCTACTCAGTATAAAGATTTACATGTTCAATTTTACCTCTAATTTTAATGGTATAGTGGTCAGTAGAATTTTTATTCACATCTAGGAAACTATCTCAAGACTATTCCTCTATCTGTGTGTATGTTTATAAATGTACATATATGTATATATGTATTATACCTAATTTTTTTTTCAATTTGCTATAGAAAAAATAGCTGCCTGAATACACCAAGAAAAATCTAGTATGAAGGCATTGTTTCTTTAAAAGTGTGTATTCTTAATAAAAGCTTTATAATGTTAAATTGCAAGGTCAGTTGAAATATCCAAAAGGGGGTTTTATTCACCATTTTGATCACTGTAAGTTTGCAATTCAGAATTAAGCTAGTGTGGTTTGTACAGGTTTAATTAACTACAATGCAAGGGCACTGGAAAGGTTAATTAAGATCTACCTCCTCTGACTGTGAGGAAACACTTTATGGTAAGTATTTCAAGATGTTCAGTTTCCAATGAAAGCAAACAAACTCTTTATATTTAGTGTTTTTATTTTTTTTTTAGCTTTTTCTGATTTACTTGAAAGCCTGATAATCATAAGTATTACAGTAACACAAGGAAGATAAAACCATATTATTTGTAGTGTTTCAGCTGGAATTCTCTATATCTGTTTCAAGGCATTTGCCCTATGTCAACTAGGCATTGGTTGATCCTTTGAGTGATTTTTATAGTGATTAAAGTAGGCTGGTGAAACAAGACCAAAATAGATTCCTTAGCACTCCACCAGCAGGGAACAAAAGTATATGTCAAATACACAGCTTTTCATGTTTGAGCAAATTCATCTCAAAGGTGACTTCTTTCACAAAGAAAACAATAATTAATCAGCTAATTATGTTGCTGGCTAGCCTTCTGAATTGGCGGGAAAAATGTCATTTTATCTAAAAATTATTTCCCTAAAATTTACAAAAATAGTAGAAGGGAATTAGTGAGAAAAGAATATTTGCATAATTTATTGACATACTACTGACTAGATGTGACATCTATACTCTGAGTCACGTACAAGCATCCACTTAAGGTAATCAACACAATATTAAATTTATTTTTGACTTTTTTTTTTTATGACTAATATCTATTTTGTGGAAAGATGATGTTGCAAGGTGAGATGCTGATGATATATTACTCCAAAGTTTGATTTCTGTTTTGAAAACGCTTTAAAATACTACATCAGACTGTGAATCCATTTCATATAATTTAACACTTCTATGGTATAAGGATTTACAGCTAAGTTGTCTAGATGTTCTCCAAAATCAGTACCCCCAAATTAGGATTTGGACAGTGGGACTCATTTGCTTTATTTGAACAGTCTAACTTAGGATGAAATGACTGCGTCACAATATTGCCTTATTATTGAGAATATAAATAAAGAGACCTCTGTATTTTATCCAATAAGTAGCACTGCATGTTCCCCTTTATCCTGTCATCTTATTATTTGTGAGCCTTGACATGTTGAATTCAAGTTGAGAAGCTAACATTTTTCCAAAAACCATTCTGAAAACATAAGGGAACTCTCCTTCCACATTCCTACACAAGGAAATGATCATGGAACAATGAGAATGGTAAAACCCTGAACAGGTAGCCCGGAGAGGTGGTAGATGCTTCATCTCTAAAACCATTCAAGGTCTGATTGAACAGTGCTCTGAGCAACCTGATCTAGCTGAAAAGGTCCCTGTTTATTGCAGGGAGCTTGGACTAGATGACCTTTAAATGTGCCTTTCAACCCAAACCCTTCTATGATTGTCTGATCATACAGGAAAATGGAAGCTCCATTGGGTTCAATTTATCAGGTTTCATCAGAAGGATTCTTTATCAAGAGTATAAGAGTAGAGAGAGTAATGCATACATAAAATATGTTTGCAGGTTAGTCAAATTTTGGTACCATTAAGAAAAGATTTTGTCCCTATGTTGCTTCCAATTTATCTTAATTCCTTTGATAATGTGTTACTTGTCATTCTGTGAGGCTGCTGCCACCCTACGATTCTTCCTTTTGTGTTTTTACTATGTTTGTACAGAATCCCTCTTGCATCATCAGACTGATGAGATTTTTGAGCATGGTCTTTTCTGCTTCAGGATAAGAATGTAAGAAATCAATGTGAAAGACTGTGTGGGACTGAGGTAAGAAATAACACTGTGATAAAGCTGCCTATTTTCTTCCTAATTATTCACATAGCCTGGATTTTGTTTCCTTCTGCCTGTGAAAACAAGTGCAGAGAGCCTTCAACATAATATATACCCTTTCTTTCAAAGCCAAGATAAATCTGTGGTTGAGAATCTCATAAAAATTTCTTGTCTCAGGCTATTCAGAAAGTTATGCAGGCTGAAACTAGCCTTCTAATTGGAACTAAACCAATGCTATTCATTAAATTTTAATTTAATCAAGATATTTTCCTATTCCCATATTTTATCTTCCCTACTCATAGAAATAAAAATATCTATTAAAATTTTGAATATGTATTGCTAAAAATTATCACTCACTGCTAGAGCACAAACCACTGTTATGATTCAAAATATACACAAAGTAAAAGCTTGGGTTTTTTTCTCTGTAAGATAAAAAGCAGGGTGGATCAGCATTTTAAGGCAAGTTGAAGAGTTAATGCTAGCAATTTTAGACATGCCAAACTGAGAGCAATAAAGCAGAGAAAAAAAATATTTTCCATGATTTTAAATTCATTAATTTCCTCATAAAACAGAGGGAAAATTCTATTAAAAAAAAAGAAAATCAAAACCTTAAAAACATCATCTTCTGACTCCTTATAGAAAACTGGTTCCTAGTTTTAACAAATCACAGCATAATTTTTGCAGTGAAATGTATTCCTGAAAAGTTTTATCTCCTTTTTACTTTCATTTCATATTTGCAACCCTAAATTTCAAACATAGTTCTAAATACCTGAATAAATAGTTCCAAATTGAGATTAATCATATTTCTCAAAAAACATCTGCTTAGATTTGCAAATTAAGCCTACTTTATGCCTGTGAATAATACAAATTGGCTTTGATGAGTGAAAAGAGTTGCTGTAGACCCCCATTGTCAAAAAAGCCCCAGTCAAACAAAAAAAAGTCAGATAGGAAGAAACAGAGGAAAGAAAGTGAAGTGGTAAGCTCTGGGTGTAGGAGTCAAGACAATGTTCTCCTCAGTCCTTCCAGTGAGGGTGAAGGACTCAGGTAAGACTGCATGTACCTTGCAGCTCAACACCTTGCTGTGCAGGTGATGTCACAGGGCTTTGGTTTTTCTCAAGAATGAGAACTGCTACAAAGTCCATCTGAAAATCTGGGAAAAGAGCATCTTTGCTAGCAGGCTTGCTAATTCTAGTGAAGAGGGCTTTAAAATGACCTTAAGAGAAGACAGAGATAACTGTGAGGAAGCAGCTTAAGGAACAAGATTTTGGGAAAGACTCTCAAAATTCCAACAATTAACTGAAGCCGAAACTATAGAAAAGACAATTGAAAAGAACTTCTGTATGGACGCTGGCAGAAAAAGGAAATCTACATCAAGATTGACAGCCTACTGTTCAACTAGGGCAGGAAACGTAGTGTCAAAGAACACAACATACTTGATGGCTTCTTTGCCTTTCTTTTATCCATAAAACTTGCTCTCAGGCTTCTTCTGACACAGTTGTGTTTATTGGGAGTGAAATATTTCCCCCAGTGAAGGAAGGGTTGGGGAGCACTTATAACTGAATGTGCTCAAATCCAGAGAGACTACAACAAAGGGTGCTACAGAAGGTGGCTGATGACATTATGAAGCCTCTATCATCTCTGAAAGTTCTTGGTGATTAAAGTAGTTACCTGATGACAGAAGGATCTCAAATACCACGCTTAATTTCAGAAAAAAAAGAAGGAAGATGTTGGGAACTGCAGTCTTATCATGAGAAGAAACGGAGAGGCCTGAGTTTGTTGAGCCTTTAGAGGAAAATTTAAAGAGACACTTCTTCAATTCCCTAGTGTGAGTATATAAAGAAATGGAGCTAAACTCTTCTTCATGAGAATGCATAGTGATAGGACGAAAGACAATGGACACAAGTCAGAACTTGAGAAATCATGATTAAAGGGGAAAAGAAAATCACTGTGAGGGTGGTAAAACACTACAACAAGTCATTTAAAAATTGTGCGATCTCAGAGGTGTTCAAGGCTTAACCAGAAAGGTCCCTGAACAACCTGCTCTGAGTTGGAGTTTGGACTTGATGACCTCTGCAAGTCCCTTCCAACCTAAATTACTCTATGATTCTATAACTGAATACATTATCCAGTTTTCTCCCTCGTTTGCATATTCTAACTTTAACAGATCTTTTAACACCAAAAACCTGGAAAAATGAAAGTGAGAATTTAACTGTAACTCTGCAATTTCATGGTCCAAATCCTTTTCATCTTAATACAAATAAAGAATCTCACTTTAGTCACAGAGAAGTCTTAAAACAGACTAACGGACTTTGTTTGCTGAACTCACTGTGGGACACCAAAATGAGTGTTTTAATTCTCTATATTCAAGTTTTCCTTAATTTCAAATATGAAGATTCTTTTAGCCATAAGGTTTTACAGCAAGAAATTTTGCTAAATTAGAAGATGAAGATCCAGAGGTTTACTGGGTTAAAAGATTTGTGTTTGTTAAAATTCACATCCAATTTTGATATGAGCAAACAAAAACTCAATGTTTTAGTGACAATTTAATTTAAATTACTGAACAAAGAATGTTGTCATAACCATATAAAGAGAAAATATAATTTGCTATCTCACTTTTCTGGAAAAACTGAAGTGATATTACAAACTACCAGTTGTTACCAGATAGTAACTTGTATTAAGTATTTGTGTACAGCACAAATTACATATCCAAATAATTCTGTTATGGTTTATTAGAGTTCATAGTATCCTTACAGTTCTTTACTCCCTGTGTTTGTTCTACTTTGGCTTTGTAATTACTCACTGTCTTTACTTCAAAGCACTTGTTTATAAGGAGCTCAGGTGATAACAGTTGCCAGTTTTAGGGCAAGTCACTCAGCATAAATATTCAGCATAAACCACACACTTCTGTTTGATGCTTCTACAAGGAATCTTTGGTCAGAGGAAGGCCAGTTAACCAGAGTGGCTAACTTTTACGGAATATTTCTTTGACACATTTCTGTAACATGAGGGAATTAGTACAAGTGTAGTAAATGCAGCTAATGAAATCTTCCAGAGAAAGCTAATGCTAAAGCTGTTTTTATTTTTTAAAGATCTGAAAATAAAATTTTAACAAAGCAAAGTAGCTAGCTTTTGATGATGTCATTATAAATGTTCATGCTAGGTATGGCTACACTGATCAATTTAACATGAATTCAGAGTGCAAACTACACCCTGACGGATAGCTATTGTGACAATTATGATTTTTTTCATTTTAAATTTCAACTTTATATGACAAATGCATGAACATACAGGATGATTCTATCTACAGTTCGCTTAGAATTCATCTCTCCTTCTTGCTCTCTATGGTCTTTCTTTCTGAAGTAATTTTTGACAAGATTTTAAAATAATTTTAACATCTTCCAGTATTAAAGCTTCTAAAGAAATTCATATTACCACTTCCCGAGATCAGAGTATAGTATTTGTTCTCAAACAACTAGAGGCTTGGGAACAGCTTTCAGCAAAGACAGCTCATGTTCAGTTTTGAAGAAATGCCAGGGGAGTGCGTAATAATGTTATTCTCTCAGTAAATTCTAGATTTTTACCTCCATCTCATGTTCTTCATCTATCAAAAAACCATCTTAGTAAAGGTTCTGAAAGAAAACCCAGCACTATGGTTCTTTTTTGCTGGAGTCTTCCTCTCTAGCTCTCTTTTGAAAGTCATGCTGGCCTGTGCCTAAGCTCAAAAGAACCACCTTGTCTCTTGTTCCGCACACATCTCTGAAGCTCACCTTCATCCCTTCAGCAGCTAGGAACACACCCCAAACAGCTAATCTCTCTGAGAACAGAGTCCTCTATTTATCAGTTAGTGAGACTGGAATGTACTTTCCTGAGAGCCAGTTTATGAAGGCTTATAGCCTTCATAAAGGAATTCTTGGCCATGACAAACTAACCTATTGTTAATGAAAAACAAAGATGCATTCTGCCTTCAGTACTCACTCAACTTTTCCAAGAAAGAAGTCCATCTCCATTGTAATTTTCTGGAACTTTTCTTTCTCTCATTATCTTTCACTATTTTAAGGTTGCAAGTATAAAATACAAAAATTTAGGCTAATGTCACATTTTAACTGGCAAAATATTTAAGTTAAATGCTTTTTCTTAAAGGTATGCTATTGGACCTTGTCCAAGAAACCAAAAAAAGAGTATTTCACCTTGCATTTCTTATTAAGAAACCCTCTTTTTCTTTAAATACTGTTTTAAAAAGCTATATTTAATAATCAGCTACAACTTTAGTTCTGCCGTGTGAAGGCTTGATTGATCACAGTTTCGTCTTACCATGACAAATGAATTAAATAAGGATTCTGTCCTGTAATCACAAGATGTACAATCACTCTAAGGGACAGATCTCTTACAAAAAGCTGCATTGTAATCTTATCTTGTTTTACATCTATGTCCTCATTGCAACATTTTAAGCTGCTATTTGTATGTGTAAATATTACAATAAATTACAGATAAATTGATAAAATAACTGGGAAATAAAGGAATAAGATTGGGCATAGAAAAGAAGAGAAAAAAGATTAATAAGGCTGTTATACAAAAAATGAACCTCAGACTGCACTTATTTGAGTTATAAGAGGAAAAAAAAATTAAGAATAAAATTTGGTACTTTTCCTTACCAAAAAAAAAAAAAATCAGGTAAAGGGGAGACTGAGTTAACAGGGTATTTGAAATATAAAACAGGAATTGCGGAAAGACAAGTGAAAATGAGAGCTATATCACTTTTGAGTAATTGAGCAGAGAATTATTTTTTTACCCTGAAGAGATATTGGCCTTAATTGGTTCTCACTGACTACTTGACAAGTGGGAAAAGGAAATACATCGGGATCTGGGATGTCAAGTATTGTATGCCCTGTTCTTGTTATGTTATAGAGATTGCTTTTGCCTTATGTTGAAATATGTGGGCTGTTCTCCCAGCTCTTGCAAAGGATATTTGTATTTAAATGCTGTCTCTATTCCAAGATAAATGGTATTACATCTTCGACATTTATGATTTGAACAACAAGGAGAAATTCAGGCTCAATTCTGTGGCTTCAAACTGATACTTTTTAATCTGGAACCTAAATGAAATGAAATTGATACCATCTCACAACAGAGAAAACTGGCAATTTTGTACAGTGTTTAAGAGTGTCCTTTTTTTGGTGTTGTAATAATTCTACGTCAGTGGCCTTTTTCAAGATGAACTTTCCATGGTGAAAAACTAAATAAATTTGAACATCACAGAGTAGCTTTCTTTGCATTTATCCTGTTGCTTATATTTCACAGAATCACAGAATATGGTGAGTTGGAAAGGAACCCACGAGGATCATCGAGTCTAACGCCTGGCCCTGCACGCTGGGCACCACAGAGAAGAGATCAGTGTCCACCTTTTCTCTTCCCCTCACAACGAAGCGATGAGGACTCCCCTGTCTCCTCCAGGCTGAACAGACCAAGTTACCTCAGCTGCTCCTCGTACGGCTTCCCCTCAAGGGCCTTTGCCATCTCAGTTACCCTCCCTTTGATACTCCCTATCTTTACACCTTTCTTGTATTGTGGCACCCAAACGTTCTCCCAGCACTCGAGGTGAGGCCTGCCCAGTGCAGAGCAGAGCGGGACAATCCCCTCCCTTGCCCAGCTGGCGATGCTGTGCCTGCTGCACCCCAGGACATGGTTTGCCTTCCTGGCTGCCAGGGCACTGCTGACTCAGATTCAATTCATCAATGACGAGAACATCCAGGTCCCTTTTCACAGTGCTACTTTCCAGCACCTCATTCCCCAGTGTGCATCTCAATCCTCCAGGGTTGCACCATCCCAGCTGCAGAATCTGGCACTTTCCCTTAGTGAATTTCATATGGTTGGTGATTGCCCAGTCCTGTAATTTACCGAGGTGTCTCTGCAGGGTCCCCCTGAATTTTTTTTTTTTAAGTTTGCTAACTCAAAATGCTAACTTAAATGTATTAGCAGTGGTTGTGATGAATTTTTATGGCATTTTAATGAATTTTATACTTTCTCATTTTAATCTCTGAAGTATACCTTACCTATGAGACAGTTGAAGGCTGGCATTTTAGTGTACCAGTATGCATGCTGAAAGTACTGCTGTTATTACTGTGGGCATTAAATGTTCTTACATGAGAATTCTGCCTATCCCATGAATCCATGGACTTTTGTATTTGGTGAACTTTGAAAAACCATATGCAATTAGTTCATTATCTAGCTATTTAAAATTTTTTAATGGAAAAAATATGGAAATCTCTCATCCTTTTATAATTTTGTAAAAAAGGTATCCCATTATATCTGTACATTGAGGAGACAGCAGAAAAATCTCATACTTCAAGCAGCAGAACCAGCATTCAGTCTCAAACTATAACTCTGCTAGACATGTATTATCTTACTGCTGAACAGGGAAAAGTTTTCCTTTGGAATTTGAGAGACATAATAGAATTGAATAACTATAAATAAACTATAATAGGCCTGTAGATGTCTTAATGTTAAAAAGGCCAAGCAGAAGGTTTTGCTGGAAAGACTGGTTACAAATAGCTAGACCAATTTATCAACCTTACTAGCTGTTGATGACTTACTGAAAGCACACAGGGAAACACAAACAGAAGGATTTTAGGAAGAAGGCTTCTGAAAGTGATGCTTACTGTGGAAAGAACTTTATGTGCTGTATTCATACGTTATGGTTGGACAATCAGTGTTGAAGTAAATGGAAACAAACACTTGGATAATGAATATCCAAAACTGTTTCTGCATTCATAAAACTCATCAGTCCCACCAAATCAGAGAATGAACTGTTCAAGTTGTAATTATAAGACAGTATTCAAAAGGAAAACAGTACATAAGGTTATTTCAATGAAGGAAGAGAGGGAAGACATCTAGTATGGTAGAAATATATATGTAATTAAAAAAAAAGGCTCTATGATGTACCCAAAATTATATTTTCATGGAAAATAGCATGTCATTTTCTATGGTGCTCTGACATAACTAGAAAAATGTGACTACTGTCATGTGGGTCACTGATGACTATAATTGCAAAATTACCATTCCTACATTTCCACTACATAAAAGCTGGAGTATCTAAACAGAGTCTACAGACACAGACCACATTAAAAAAAAAAATATATATATATATTTTGCACTACCACTGCAAGTGGCAACTTAGATTTCTGACCTTCTCTTTTTACTTTATATTTCTTTTCCTAAATTTCCAGGGAATGATGAGAGTTAATGGTTTGTGACTAAAGTCTGACATTATCTTAAAGACACAAAAATGAAAAAACTCAGAGTATTTTGAACCTCTTGAATGCTTTTCCACCATTCTTATTACATGTTCTCTTTCTAAAGGGGAAAGTCAAGGAAAATAATTTCTTAAACTGTATAGCACATTACTAAAAACAATATCATACAAGATAAAAACATCAAATATTTGGTCTTAATTTTACATCTAGCTTGATTATTGTTCCATAATAATTACAACGTTTTAATCCAGGCACGAAACAGTTACAACAAGTGCCCTGTAACATTCTGGGCTTATTTCAGATTTGCCAAGGACTTCTCAAACTCTTTCTGATCTCAGACATCCTGGGCTTATTAAAAGCCATACAATTATGAATATCAGATTGTAGCTAAATTGTCTGGACTTGGTTTCAATATGTAATAGTAATTAGGTTTGTTTCATGAATGTAACAATCTTCATGTGACTTTTTTCACAGCATGCCTCATTCTGCTATATACCTTCTTAAAAGTAACTAAAAGCTGGCATATACTCACATTTTTTTTCAGTCTTTCCACTGACATAGGAAAAGTGTACCATCACAGCTGAGTTTTTTATGTATCCCATAAGTCACTGACTTCCTACTAAACCTTAAAGCAAGTCAATAAACAACTGAAGACTGAACACAAAGTAAATACCAAATACTCTCGGGTCTATGGGTGAATGCTCACCTGGAGTGGTATTGATTATGTTATTCATTCTGATGTTTCTGCATGAGGTATCACTAAGAGCACTGACTCACTGACACATCAGACATAATATCAGTAGGGGAAACAGAAGAATTAAGTCACATTTCTGACACTGATAAATTAAAGACATCTAAAGGATTATCCATCAGGAAAAAATATGATAGCAATATCAGGAGAAAATTGTAATCCTCATAACCAAACTTTTTCCCATTTGACATTGTAGAATATATGGCAAGTTTGTATTCAGAATGCAGAAAACATACTGTTGATGTCATTTTTCCTGTACAACATCTTACAGGTTTCTATTCCCTCATTTCCTTGAAATTTCCTGATCTGAGCCTTGACATTTAAAGTAATAAATCATTTGGGTTTACCTGTCAGGTGGGCTTATATAATTAATATCTGTTTTTCCAGAAAGAAAGTAGATTTTATATGTTTTGGTTTTTTTTCATTTACTAACCTAAAGCAACAAAATGGAAGAGAAGATTGGAGAAGCACACAGTTCTTGCCTAAAACAAGAGTTCCCTTTTTTACTGTCTTCTGTTCATATTAAGTTTCTCTTCTAAAAATAATTGATTTTCTGTATTTTTCATTGGCTGCTAATTTGAACAGCTGGCCCTCCAGTTCCCTGGTAAATTAGCCACCATGTCCTGGGCTAACTGCCAGCACAGTACAACCATCTCTGAACAAAAAAACTTTGTATTTTGCAACTACAGATACACAAACTAGACAACTTCTTCCTCTCATTATTGGACATTTTGGGGAAGAGCAAGCCACCTTCTCTTTAAAACCCACAAATAGAGAAAATTTTTTTTTCATCCTGTTCAAGATTATAATTAAATTCCTTTTTTATGTTCATTCTGTCACTTGTGATGTCCCCAAGAAGAAAGAAAACTGAAGGTCTCTGGAGATGGAGGCCAGATAAGCCAGACTTCACATTGCTGAAGTTTGGTAGTTTGATTTAGTTTAGCTTTATTTGTGTACCTGCAATTTGGTTTTTCATGACTCAAAATATTTACTTTGCAAGTTCAAACTATTCCAGTGAAACAGAAAATTCTTTAACAATTTAATCTCATTTAAGTCAAAATAAAGTCTAGGGCTAACTTCATGCAACAAATTTTACAGCATTTGAAGGCAGTTGTGATTTTGAATTTAAGGAAAAATTATGAACACACTTTTAGGAAAAAATCTTGGTACCTCCATAATTTTTATGTCATTCATGACACCAGAATAATGCATTTCACTGAAAATTAAACAGGAGTTTTTCTTTTCAAATATTCTAGTGACCAGGAGGAAAATTCAGAAATGTTTCATTTTTTTTACATATAAAGATACATATCACTGAGGAAACAGAAACAGTGGCTGTGGTTGAGAGTAACAGAACAGTATAAAAAAGCATAACATTTCTGTTGATCTGTACAGATCAAGAATGATACATCAGTGCCAGGAAAAGATAAGTGGGAGGCACTGGGATAATTAAAACTGATAAGATGATGGTTACACCCCACTGCAGTCACTGTTTTGTTTGAGAAGATAATAATTCTTACTCTTTAATTAAAAGTTTACTAAATGTGTAGAGATAGTCAATTCCTCCAAGACATAGATTATTTTCTCCTTCACATGCTGAAATTGTGTGTTACTTTTCTTTACAATTTTGACAACAGTTTTTGAAATTTTTCCTTAACATGTAACTTACTGGCAGAAGACTGCAAACTATGAGGATCTGAGAGTGACATATTCGTCAAATGGATAAAGATGGTGGTATAACAAGGAAGAATGGTTTAATTTGATTAACTTTGATTGCTACATATTTAACCAAATTACAGAAAAGGAACTTGATAACCAGAAGTATGGTCTCTGAAATCATTCTGCTTGAATAACAAACTGAGACCTTTGCACACCCAACATTAGATGTACTCGATGCCTTCCCAAACAAAAAATTTGACCTGTTTTGACCTTATTGCTCTTTCAAAATCCATATCTATAGCCACCATCACTTGTATAATATTTCTGGGTATTTGAAGTTGTTAGTAACAAAAACTAACTACTTCAAATGTTATTGTATAAAGAAAAGATTAAAATTAAGAAGATTTACCCTAGAAAATGCATTCTGGTGATTCAAAATTCACAGTGTATTCCACCTATTTTGATCATATGTCTTATTTGACTATTTTTACAAAATTAAGTGGGCAATAGCTGTATTTGAAATGAGGTATATATACTATGAACATTCTTTGAGTTTATTTGAGAGAAACATGTTGAGAATTTTTCATGTTAAAGCTATTATACTTAAGAGTGTTTGATTTCTCTTATATCTGGACTGCCTACAGTAAAAAAAAAAAAAAAAATAAAAGCCCTGTACATATAACATCTGTTTAATTTTTTCTGCATATTTTAATGTGTAGCCTGAAGTAAAAAGTAAAATTCAGGAAATTTCATTCTTCACTGAAGAGTACCTGACAGCCACTGCAGAGAGGAAAGAGAATTTCATAGCTCCTTGAAGAGAAATATAGTGCATCAGATACCAAAAAGGTAAACACTAAGGCTGCTTCCCAGCATAACAACCCAGACTTTTACACGGCAATAGAAATACGACTTCTTCATTGAAAAGATCTAACTTTTTTTCCCCATACAGGGAAGAGAATAGAAGGGGGATGTCGGCATGGGACAGATAAATTGTGCTAAGCTTTGGAAAAGGATATTGTCTATAAAAACTGAGAATTCCAGCCTAAGAGAAGCAGAAAATTTTATGCAGATGGAATAAGGTAAGTATGACGCTTTTTTTTAGCCTTACTGTATCCATATTGCTTGTATGTGAGATCGGTGGAGTAATGGTCCAGACAGGTCAACAGAGACAGACATTTTCTTCTATGACTGTCAGTAAGACTGCAGATTCCCAAGCATGCAATAAAATACCAGAATATAGAATCAAACTTCACGGGCCACATAGAGTTTTTGCTTCCAATCAGATCACTGTGGGCTTGGCCTTTCATAAAGAATAAAGAAACCCTGGAGAAATATTAAATGGTTATCCCCCTCATCCTGTGTAGCCCAGAGGTTGCATAGTTAAGAATGTGAATTCCATCCTTACTTTGCTCTACTGAAGGGAAACATGCAAGAGTGACCGAGTGTTTGGGTTTCAAAGGATTCTGGTTGCATTTGTTCAATCTGGGACTAGAGAATTAGAAAGAAGATTCTTGTGTTCTGATAAGCTTTTAATAAAATAATACATAACAAAAATAATAACAGGGGTTTTATTATTATATACTATTTAGGTAATTATAAATAAAGTGTAATTTTTCAATCAGTATCTGCTCTTTTCTCAATGAAAAGATGGTTTCATATTAATTCCAGTATTGAAGACAATTGAGGGCTTTCTGCAGTTAATTTTTTTCAGAAATTTGTTAATGCTAGAATTAAAATTACTCAAAAGTCTTCATTTTTCATGTCAATAAACTAGTTTATTACTTTAGTTAGGAAAGTAAGTAGGGATTACTTTCAAATTACAATATCAACAATTAAAAAAATTTTTTTAGTAAAGTTTACAAGGCTTGCTTTGCAAAGTTGTATTAAAATAATATAAAAAACCCCAGGGACTGAATACTGCTTGTTTTTTTTCTTGATTATAGCTTCTAATATTCAACTGAGAAAAAAACTGTGTTGGCACACTACCAGTCACATGTCTTCTTAATGAAACAAACCATGGAAACCTTTCCAGCTGTCTTGTTTGAGGTTGGAAAACAGAGGAGAACAATAAATGCTCCATACAACACTGAGCTGTTGTATGATTTTTTAAAAGCTTCCATCACATGAACATAAAGTTTACAAGATGAATTGTTGTGACAGTGCATTTCAAACTAATTCTGTTCTATAGAAAATGTAATTACACTTTTTTCTCCTTTTCCAAGTAATAATAGCTTTCATAAGAAAGAAAAGAGGAAAAAATAATTCAGTGTTAGAAACCATTCGGTAAGACCATATTGAAAAACCCAATAGCCTATGCTAGTTCATGCTTCCCATGCAGTGAGCGGCTAATGAAGGGAAATCCTGATCCACAGTTCATTCAAGAAAATGAGAATTTTCCCACAGGCTCCATTTTTGTTCTATGTGAAACCTTTTAAATAAGATGTATATCAGATTTCTGTCTGTATAAAATTAAAATAAAGTTGCTTTTATACTCATTGCAACTCACATAAAGTAGAACTCTCATGTGCCAGCTTTCAAAGTTAACTTTGTATTTGTCATCAACTGTGTTTGGGACCCCAGTGTTCTGTACACTGCTAGATAACTTCTATGTTGTGCTGTCATTGCTGAAGTTGGTAACAGGGCAGACAACCCACAAAGTGTGAATAAAAAAACCTGTGTATATTAGCTTAGCTTTAAGCAGTTGTAGAGTGGAATTTTTTAGGAAAGAAAAGAAAATACTTTATACAGAGTAATTTTCATGAAATCCATACTCATTCCCTATTCCAAATAAAACTCTACATAGGCTATAATTCATCTGTTGCTATTTTGGGAGTGTTCTAGTAGATTTCTTGTTCTGGCATAGATTACTGCTGAATACACACTTTCCAAACTTTGTATGTGAACAGAACATCAACAGAATCTTAAATATTGGATATATTGCAATAACATTCAAAACGGTACAGAAAACCTTTAATCCTAAAGTAAAAATTCCAGTGCTGAATAATTCAATGTCATAAATTAAATTGCTGTGAACTACACAAATTTACTTTTGGTTTTCTTTTTTGCAACATCTCTAACAAAATATATATAAGTGAAAGGAAAGGGTTAAAATTATCTTACCAACATCTCACACTTCATTTCTTTCTTTGCAGTTCTTAATATATTCTTGAAAACTATTTCCAGGGAAGAATTCAGATAACAGAAGGCTGAGCAGATGGTCTTTTCCAACTTTATAATTCCAGAAAAAGCAAGGGCCCCATTGCTGCTGACATCTGAAGTTGATGCAAGAAGATGCCTACCATGTCAGACGAAAAGTGTAACAGCTAGTCAGACCCATGATCAGGCAGCTTGGCACTTGCTGACAGCAGTTTTTCCATGTGTTGGAATCAGAAGAAAAAATAAACCTAAACCATACGACTGCTTAGAAATCTGTTCATTTACTTTCCTTTCTCTGTTACCACTTTTTTCTTTCATAAATGAACAAACCCACCAAAAGTATGATTTGGTTTAACAGAAAAAGAGAGAAACATATTAAAACCTAAAATTTGACATCAAGCAATTCATATTCACAGATCTGAGTTTTCAACAGAAGTGTTGTACAGAAGGTATTTCCTTAATACTCCAAGTAAAAACTCTGTCAATTGCATACCTTAAAACACAAGTGAGTGTGAAACAATACCATATTATCAAGAATGTTTTAAATAATGCCTTAATATCTAGTATTTAAGAGACAGAGCTGCATTTCTGCCTTTTAAAGATGAGGATTTTGTTTTATGTTGAAACAAGGGATCCCACCATCCTACGCAATTACAGCTTGACACGACGTCATTATAGCACAGGTGAGACAATATTATTTCCTCTCTTTCTCACCAAAATATAATGAAGGTTTTACTAGTACCACATGACAAGTGGTATGTCACCTTATCTACATTCCTACTAACTACTTTTTAATATATTCTTAGAAACTGTTATGGAAGTGATAGTTTCTCTCTCACTCAAGGTATTAACATAAATTAGATTATCATAAATTAGATTATTGTGGACAAACAGCCAAATGCAGGGGTACTACCAGAGAGATGGCAGCAGCTATTCACATTTGCATAGAATTCTAACCAAAGTGTTTTGGATTCTTATCCAGATAGATTCTTCTTAACAAAAATTTACTATTATCTCCTAAATCTAGGAAAGTGGCTTAATCGATTGACCACTGCTAATAAGAAGAGAATACTTTTGCTACTCTTCAAGCAAACAAACCTAGAAAGGTCATAATGGGAATAGATGGTAGCTGTTTAGGAATTTGATTCAATGGATTGCAGCACACTGAGAAAAAATATCCTATTTATTTATTTAAATATGTCCCCCACCCTCCCCAAATGCATGCTTAGTCAGAGGAACTGTATCTGAAACATCAGTTCTTTTCCCTTGGAAAAGTTCATGTGTGCTTGGAAGAGCAAACCTCATCTAAGAGTCTGTCCTTCTTTCCTCAGTTTGCTAGACTTATATTGAGGGGTGAAGTCAGAAGGTAATGCTCTTCCTTAACAAGCTTTCAACTATTTTTTTTTAACTGTAGTTAAAACTCTAAGAAGTTCTAACATTGCATTGATTTGTCTTCTTCTCATCATTGCACTAGCTCTAAAACTAACATACATAAAAAAAATTAATTTCTTCATGGGAACATAATTGTCTTTTTTTATTATTGAAAACTTGAGATACTTAGACAATTCTCAAAGGTTCTTCAGGAAATATGTTTGAAACAGGAGCATCATCCATACAAGCATAGAACTCAGAGAGTCCCTGTCCCCTGCTCTATCATATTAACAATCCCTGTCATTGTCCATATTAACAATCCCTGCCAGTGCTTGTCACTATCAAATTTAAACATTATTCTTGAATATCACTGCATAAATTGCTAGAAACTTGCTTGTTTCAATTCCAAATTTACTTTCTCTGTTTGTATATCTATTTGTCTGAAGACAAACCAGACCACTTTCACTGGGACAATGTGATTCCTCTTCCTGTGAAAAATGAACTGTATTAAGTAAAGCAGTTCACTAATTGTTCTGCTCCTTTATCTTGTCTGAACCATAGAGAAGTAAATATTTATTCATTTCTCTTGTGTAAATATTTTATATTGTTAAATTCATCTGAAACATGGGTATATTATTTTTAAAGTCTTAGCATACTAATACAGAAGTATTGGTGGAGACTAAACCCTTTCATTTGCAGTTTGGTTGCTTTCCTAAATCTTAAATTCTATATAAATTATATTGGTATTTACTAATTAAAACTCGCAAATCTTTATAATTTCAAGTGAGATTTTGCCTAGAATTTTAACTGAAATAATTGCCTATTTGTAAGGGAATCCTTAACTAGAAGAAGATAAAAATAATAATCACTTTTAAGAAATAAAAGTACTCTATGAACTATAATTAATTAGTTTTCATAACATTCATGAAGTGCTAGTGTTACGATAATTTAGTATGTTTTTATAGCACATTGAGCCAGGATGAACATTTCTAGAAGAAACATTTTCACTTCTGTGTGTAATGCCGCTAGACACATGGATAAAATTTCAGCAAAGATGGATAAATCAGCATACCCAGAATCTATGTGACAAGCTTGTAGACTGGAGAAATCAGTGGCATATGGGAGTAAATCTGATGAAAATATTTCTAGTAGCATGCTTCAGTGACCCAACCCAGTGAGCCAGATTAAAAATATCTGCTAATGGTGTAACTAACTGACGTTGATTTACAAGTACATATTTATGGCACACTGAAGGGTAGCTCAATGCTGAGGTACAGAGGGTGAGTAGATTGGGCTAATTCTAATATTTTTTTTTTTTTTTGCCCACTATGTTGAACTAAGCAAGTTATTTTGAGGACTTTTCATGGTGACTTTGAAGTTCTAACGTCAAAAATAGTTTTGAGTATCACATCCTGGGCTCTGATCATAGTATTTTAAAACCTTTTTTAATTATCTTTTGCTATTAGATATGTGTTGGAAGCACAGATGACATGAGGAACAAAAGCAAAAAAAACCCCACTTTTTTTGTTTGACTCTCTGCTTTTGGGGAATTATAGTCAGCTTTTTTAATTAGAAAATTGGTTTCATCAATTTGAATTCTTTGCTCAAAAAATATTTAATCAATTTATGCTACTCCATAATTCATTAAATGAATTATGCTACTCCAAAAAAAGGCTGACAAGTTGGTTCCCGCAGAAATCAGAGTTGATCCTTACAAAAAGGAGATGTGCATTCATCCTTACAAAAAGGAGATGTGTGTTCATCATCTTTTCACCTTGGCAAGAAACAGATTTCAGACCTGTGTTTTTCTAAATTCATCCTGAGATGCGTCATTTAATATTTCTCAAAAACAGGACTTGACTTTGATCACAGCTGGGAGACAATGGTTTTCTATATTAGCTTCAGCTAGATGCATCTTGTTGTCTAGACAGCTAGACAGTCTTAATGAAAAAGTAAAAAGGGTAATTTAACCAGAGGGAAGGTCAGCAATCAGCTAACAGTGTGAAACAGAAGACTACAAGTTAAATAATTATAAATGCATCCTAGCATATGCTCAGCTGTAGGTGTCATTTCTAGTATTTCAATAGTTTTTGCTTTCAAATTTTTGATATTCTGTTAGACACTAGTGGCTACGGTTGAACAAATAGGTTTTGGGGAGTTTCCTATGTTGTGAATGTCTTGCATCATAACTCATATCCCTCTCTTACCTTGATTATAAGTGTTTATTAAACAAAAAACTAGAGTTTATGGCTCTATCAAGAGTTTTATTTCTTTGAAAGTGATTTCCCATTCCAGCTTTGCAAATAACCAGTCATTAGTATGTGAACTGTTGTGCCATTAATGACTCTTGTTTTCTACTCTGAACTGTTTATCTTCTATTTCTGAGATACTTTTCAATTTCATCTTGGACATGCACATGTTGTTTAAGCTGATTAGTGTCAGCACAATACCAGCTTTGCAATAAAGATTACTCCTTAACAGATAAACAAATCCTTCACCAACAGTGTTGTCTAAGCCATGTGAATTTCTTAGTGAACAGTAGCCTTTGGTGTGATTCCTGTATCACATATGGTCCCTGTTACTATCAAGGCATGGATCTTACCAGCAAAGTTCCTGAAGATATGTGAAAGCGAATATACCACAACCTTCTGATGCATCTTTTTCAGAAATCATATTCAGCCACTCATCACAGTTTAGTATCATCTGCAAACTTGATGAGAGTCATCATCCAGACCCTTAATAAAGATAATTCAGGTATTTATATATGCTGATGAGATCTTTCTCCTCCAAACCTTCTCTTCTCTAGGTTAAACAGTACCAACACCCTCAGCCTTCACTTAATCATCTCTTTGAGTCCAGGTGTGGCCTCACCAGTGCCGAGAAGAAGGCCTCATGGACCAGATTAGTGTGCTAGAGTCTTGGATTTGAAAGCGAAGTGCTAACAATTAGCCAAGTTTTGTCTACTGAAATGGTTGCTAATCAACCCAAAATTCGTCTCAATCTCAAGCAGCAATTCAAGCACTGCCTACAGTAAAAGTCAGTTACATTTTCTAGTAAACTCCAATTTGATGTTTAAGTCTTACAAAGCGCCATACTCTGGGTGTCCAAGCATTCCCAGATGTGCCATTTTGAAGACAAAAAAGCACTTGTCTTCCTTTGAGAGACTGACCACAACTCCACTTTAGACAGATAGATGGTACTGAGCACTAATGCCAATGGATTCAGCACAATGGGAGCAGCAGCCAATTTTTCTGTAATAGGGTGTGATTTGAACTGAATCCAGACATTTTTCTGTTCATTTGAGTTTATGAATCTTCCATTTCTGGTTCCATGGAAACCCACATTCAATAACTGACATAAAGTGTGCTGCAAGTCAACTCTTTAAATCAGGAGTTCAGAATATTTTAAGGGTGGTAACATGAGTAAAATATGAGTAAAAGCCATTTGAAAGGAATGAAGAAGGCTATAAAGCAACATTGGCTTTTCGGGCCAAATATTTAATTTGCATATAGGAAAACAAAAATGAAAAATACAAATCATTATATTTGCTGATACATGATCTATTATTGATTGATTTCAATAGAACTGGAGTAAGACTGTATTTTGTGTAACCATTAAGAGAAATTTGACATCTAATCATTGATGCCACTTTTCCTGTAGTATTTTAGAATGAGAATGCTTTAAAGTAACATCCAAGAAAAACCTAA
This sequence comes from Dicrurus megarhynchus, assembly GCA_013399195.1. Lineage (NCBI taxonomy): Eukaryota > Metazoa > Chordata > Aves > Passeriformes > Dicruridae > Dicrurus > Dicrurus megarhynchus. The sequence goes on along the minus strand of VXAD01001920.1, from coordinate 23,984 downwards.
CTACAGGGATACTGATGTTCTTCTAAAATCACATACACAAAAAACTGGGTTGAAACCTGAAAATGAAATGGAATTGTCTGAGGCAGTTAGAGACCTTGGATGTCATATAGCTCTTGACCTGTAATTATGCATTATTTCACTTATTCAATTTTCTGCAAAGTCTCTGACAGTAAAAGAAAATTATGCCATTTATCTAGGTATTATTTTCTCTCCTTTGGAATATAAGGGAGGACCAGTTTCTTTTAGAATATTCTATAGGTGCCTAAAAATTATAGAAAGGGTGGTATTTATTAAATTCTAGAACACCTCATCTCTTTGATGACACTCATCATTCTCTGAATAAATGAAGAATTTACTGGGTTTTTGGTTTGCAATGACTGTTTAACAGATATGTTAAGAAAATGTGTTAGCTATTAACAACAAAAGATTTGTCAAATACCTGACAAATGAAAACGCAATTGAATAATATATATCTATACAGGAATGATGTAAGTTACTTTCCCATTTTAAGTGTTTGGCCCTCAAAAATTTTATATAGCTATGGCAAACTAGTAGCATATTACCATCAGTGAAAAATAATTAATTATAATTTTTAACAACTACAACTAGACATTTATTCTAGACATCCAGACATTTTCAAAGTAACTGAAAACTGAAATATGTCTTGAAAATGCAGGAAGTTATCACGAGTTTTTCAAGTCTTCTTCAACATGAATATAACCATGACTTAATTTCTCAGAGTAGGAAATAGCAAAAAGACATTTTTCTCTTTTAAATTTTTTCCAGTTTCATAAACAGGATTCCTGAATTTCAGTGTTTCAATCATGATTTCTGCAGCAGAATAGTATTTTTTCTCCACAAATATCTTAGTGATATTACTAGATTAAATAATATGTGTGTAATTGAGAGTGTTCCCCGTACATGATTGGAAAGTTAAAAATTGCAATCAAGTGTTTAATGATAAAGCTTCTATTTTTGTTTCTTTTTTTCTCAACAAATCACATAGTAAGATTTTTGTTTCCTTTTTTTTCTTACTTACACATTTGTTTTCAGTCATCCCACCCTCTACAATGAATGAATAAGGAAAACGTGTATAGGCTGAGCAAGTGTCTCTCATGAAATAATCTTATAACAATCCAAAATAACAAAAAGCATTAAAATATTAATATTTAATGAATCAGAGTTTTTAACACATCTAGACTTAATCTTCATCTAGAGCAAGTCTGAGAAACTAGTACATTGGGAAAAAGATGTGATCCAACTGTTCAAAATCATCACTCTTTGTCTGTACTAATTATGTCAGAAATTTTCTTTCAATGAATTTAAATATACTATATAAAATATTCAAAAAGGGATTTTGTTTGGTTTTGCCTCTAATTTTCATGAAGTCAAGAAAAAACCTCAAACAGGCACTAAGTCCCCTTTCATCGTGCTTCTTTTTTGTTTAGTCTTACAAGTGATGTGTCGCTATCATTGCACTTTTCAGTTCTTCTCCCAGCTGAAAGCAATGCACTGACTGAAAATCCAATTACTTTCAGAACAATTATTCAATTGCCATAGTTACACTATGGGTATTCCCTTCACATGTGATTGGTTCATAGTGAGAACCACCATATAGTAAATGTCTTGTACTACAAGATATTGCTTAAACTTCTCCAAAATAGAAATTACATTATGGGGTGCTGCATACAGCTCTTGAGCCCCAAACACAAACAAGGCACTGACCTGTTGTAGTGAGCCCAGAAGAGGGCCACAAATTTGATCATAGGTTGGAAGCACCTCTACTATGGAGAAAGTCTGAGAGATCTGGGATTGTTCAGGCTGGAGAGGAGAAGCCACATTCCAGTACTTAAAGAGATTTAAAAGAATGCTGGAGAGGGACTTTTTACAAGAGCATATAGTGAAACAACAAGAAGGAATGGCCTTAAACTGAGAGAGGGTAGGTTTAGATTAGGTATAAGAAAGAAAATCATTGAGGGTGATTTATGAGGGTGGTGAGGCACTGGACCAGTGTAGCGGGTTCAGTTTGGATAACCGGGCATAAACACCAATTTTAGTGTAGTGGTTTGGTTCAAAATGCCCATTACTTACTTATTTTCCTTCTGTGAGATAAGAACCAGGAGAAAAGCAAAGCAGGCACAAAACTTAAACCTTAAACGCATAAAGAAGTTTATTAACAGAACTAAAAGGCAGAAAAAAAAAGTTAGACTAAACCTTCAGAACACTTCTCCTCCCCCCACCTTCTTCCCTCCTCCCACCGACAACGTGAAACAACAACCCTCAAGGTTTTTCCAGAGTCAGTTTACCATCTCTATAAGAACTTTCTCAGTCCACCTAGGGAGAGGAGTCTCTCTTGCTCATGCTAAGGAGACATCTCCACATGAAAACAGTTAAACAGTTCTCTTGTGGCTCAGTGTCACAGCAAGGCAGCCGCCCGGAATGGTTTCTGCTTGCCTGTGAAAGTCCCTTCCCTCAACTTGCAGCTTTCCCCACAACTGCTCGAGGGTTAATTTCTTTAGCTAATGGGGTACCATTTTAAGGATGAGCTGTTCAGAAACAAAAGTTCT
>VXAD01001920.1:0-21186 GCA_013399195.1 Dicrurus megarhynchus | reverse complement strand
GAAGCATGGCTGGGGCCGGAGCAGGGCTGGGGGGGCCGGGCCGGGCCGCAGATGGAACAGGGCCGCTCCAGGGTGGTCTCCTGGCCGGCCCGGCCGGGCCGAGCAGGGCCCGGCCCCACTGGGCCGTGCCCCGGGCCTCCCCCAGTCACCTGTCCGAAAGCCGGAAGCCAAAGAGAGCTTGCCGGGCTCTGTTCGTTCTTAAATGTGTATCACAGAGGCGTACCAAGCTTCTTAAGTGGCTTAAAGAAGTTGTCAATATTCCAACTAGCCAGTTGATTGGTTAGGTCAGGTCTAGAGGAAACTGTAAGCACCTCTGTGCAAAAAAATCACTTCCGAGGCTGAAGGAGTCCTCCTCAAAAACTCAAACTGTGGTAACCCATGACAACCAGGTTGCCCAGAAAAGTTGTGAATGCCCCACCCCTGGAGATGTTCAAGACCAGGCTGAAGGGGGCTTTCTGTAACTTGATCTAGTGTAAGTCTCCCCACCCATGGCAGAGGCATTGGAACTGGATGATCTTTGAAGTGTGTTCCAACCCAAAGCCTTCTCTGAATCTGTGATTCTGTGATAATCAATTTGTTCATGAAAAAGCACAGTACATTCATCACTTTATAATACCTTTTAGGTTTTACCATGGAAAACTCAAAAGATTTACATTCTTATCTAATGATAACGTAAAGAAATGGAGCAAATGAAAATTTTCAGTCATATTGCATATCTAAGCAAAAGAGAATCTAATTAGTGCATAAAGTCTATGATTTCCATCCATCTTCAAAAAACCAGTCAATTCAGCTATAGCACAGTTTAACATTTCCGGGAAGTCTGATCACCCTCAAAAGTAAAAGCCTGGCAAAAGACAAATTTCACTTGCAGAAGATTGTACTTAAAATTTCAATAGTCTTAATGAAAACTGAAGAACAAAAGTGGCAAAAATGTTTTTGAAGATGATTTATTGTCGCCACTTGATCCAGTATTTGCATTAATGGTTTTGTTGTGATTTGCAATTTCTGCTTTGTAACAATAGGCTTACATCAAATGCATGATTAACATCTGCAGCATTACAAAAAATCATCTCACGACGTAAATATATAAGAAAATTAGTGTTGTAAGTTACAAAGTGCAGAAAAAGAAGAAAATGTTGTAATTTATTTTAAATTTTATTTCTTATTTAAAACTAAGTTCCATCTGCCAGATTTTACAAATGTTGTTTCTTCTTTGAGATTCTACAAGAGATCCATGTTTCTGAGGTGAATAGTTATTTTTTCTAGTGACAGGGACACCCTCCACTAAAACAGGTTGCTCAAGGCCTTATCCAACCAGACCTTGAACACTGCCAGGGTTGGGGAATCCACAACCTCCCTGGGCTGCCTGTTTAAATATCTCAACACCCTCACAATAAAGAATTTCTTCCTATTATTCTGAAAAATTTCCCCTCCTTTAATTTGTACCCGTTACTCCTTGTACTGTCACTACAGGAACTCCCTCCCTTATCACAACCCGTAAGGCTTTTCTTGTATTTTTCCCCTTATCCTGTTGATGAAGAGGGAGTTATAAAGCTTCTTGGCGGGCATTTGGCAGCCAACCAAGTTCAATCCACGGTAATACAAAACTTCAAGTGTCAAAGCAGCTGAATCCCTGATTGTTAGACAGTGAAAGACCTTGTATTATCTTGATATTAAGAAATGGGAAAAAAATATTTGTCTTTTGAGATCGGCTTGATTAACGTTCAAATCTGTTTTGATCTACCCTACTGTTTTAAAATTTTCAATATTTTCCTTTCTGAAGGGTTTTGTCTGTTAAACAATTATAAAACCAAAAAAAAGAGCTGCAGTGTCACAAGTTGTAATCTCATATTCTGCTGAGCAAATTAGATCATCTGTCAAGAAACAAGAAATTGTTGTCTAGAACTGTTAAGATTACTTGTTGGTTAGTAGTGTACAGTGTTTGCAGTAAGAAACATTTTCTTCTTATGTTGATAAAATATAAAAATACACAACTGTGAAACAGCAAATTTAACTACAAGTTAGTTCTTGTAAAGAATACACTTCTTACTATAGCCAAAAATTTATGTTGGTCTACTTTTCCATTGTTACTAAAAGAAAAAAATATGAAATTTTTAGTGGCCTTGAGGTTGAACACCCAAGTCAAAATATGCCTGATCAAAGCTGACTTGAAGTACAATGGTAATCTTCCTGTAATTTTTTTCCTGTAAATAAGATTGAATTCTCTAAAGCTGGAAAATTTTCCCCTACTTATCANTTGGGGTTTTTTTTTTTTTTTTTTTTTTTTTTTTTTTTTTTTTTTTTTTTTTTTTTTTTTTTTTTTTTTAAGATTTCTTTGCTTATGTACCTAGCCTAGAATATTGAAAAAAGATTCAGTCTCGAAGCAGGCAGGTAACTCTGCATTTGCAGTTTCCCTGATACATAATTCATTGAAGGCTAAACTTCATTAGAACTTTGCTAATTTTCTCTACATAGGTGATAACAAAATAGTACCTGGCCTATTCTCTGGAAACCCATGAAATTAAAAAAAAATCTAGGATGCCAGTTTAAGCTCCTAACTTTAACAAAAAATGTTTTCCATAGTACAATGACATTCACGTAGGTCACTGGTTTCTTTTGGCAACTAATTGTAAATAAGGATGAATGCCACCACCTATGTCTTAGTGTGAAAAAGGTTGATAGGTTGGTTTGGTTTTTTTGTTTCTAACTATGTTGTTTTGATTTCATGTCACGTACCCTACTCTTTTTCTCAGTTAAAGGCCTGATTCACAATTAATAGGATTAGGAAACAATTTCTTTTAAACTTAATTCCCATTAGAAATGTGTGATTGAAATGTTGTCTTGATTTCAGTCATTTAACCATTGTGTTCACATGCAACACTGACATCACTGTTTGTGTCAGAAAGGATGTTTCAAAATAAAGTTATTTAGAATATTTCCAGAGGTGTTTTTTTTTTTTTAATTTTTGTTTGATTGAATTTGATTTTTGTTATTTTTTAATGTGATCATATGTTCCTTCTCAGGTTGAAAATTTTACAGCATTCAATAAGAAAGAAGAAATATTCTTTCAATACTAAATTATATTCAGACAACACATATTTTGGTTATAAATCATCTTCCTACTACATTCAAAATTGATATAGTTTAAAGTATTTTAAACGAAGGAAAATAATGGACATGTTTTCTTTGGATATCACGGTATTTAGATATTTAAAATGACATCGGTAGGGACCTTTGCCTTGAACGATACAAAAGATACATTAGGAAAAAAATGCCAAAGCATATTTTCAGTAATCATAGCTAGATACATACTAACTCTTCAATTGTATATTTCTCTATTTATTTATTATGTATCTTATACATATATAATAAATACATGTGATAAAAACAACAATATTGATTTTAGTCAAAATACTGAAAACATTACTTTTAGAGCAAATATTGAAGGTTCATCAATGAAAAAAAACCTACTACCAAAAAACAACAACCATCTAGAAATTTGGAACTGAAATTAGAGCTGGTCTTGCTATTAATAAGAGTTGACATGGTAAAAACTTTTATGCTAAGTAAATTGAAAGAACAAGGTGACTTTAATGGAAAGGAATTATGCAGAAGGCATCATAATCTAACTGAAATATGTCAAAAACACACAAAAATTTACTGAAGAGCAGGGAAGAAAGAATGTTTTCATTCCTACTATAAAGAAATATTAAATATAAAGAAATTAAGAATATTAAATAACAGACATCTAGTTAATTTTTTTAAGTAAGAATCCCAAAGTCGCAAATGAATTAAATATCAAGGTTGCAGCATTTTCATAACTAGAGTTCATTAAAATGAATTTTGATTGATATGTGTGATGCAAGAAAGAATTAGATATTTGTTTCCAAAGCTACTTTCTGGTGTTCTAACATAGAAATTACTTGTATTCCTAATAACTTTTTTTTGGTGAAGAATACTACAGCTGTTTTAAACTAGCTTCTATGGACAAAGGACTCCATCACTGAAGGCAAAAACTGTATCTAACACGTTGTAAGAACCCATTTACTCTTCATAACTGCCCTCCTGTAACAAATTCAAGGACAAGTTCAGACTGGTACCATAAAAAATAGTGCAATTCTAATAAATTAGAAATGCCTGAAATATGTGCACAATGTTTTGGAGAAGCATGTAGGCAAGAAAAAAAAATTAGGTGGTTGGGGAAGTAACTGGATCCACTTTGCCTTAGTATATGACACTAGACTCTTCGAAGAAAAGAAATGTGATATCATATCAAGACTAAGGAGCTGAAAGACAATTTCCTCTTCAAAGGAGCTGTGGAGCATATACATTCATACACAGACAATGATGGCATTGGGGAAGAGAAAAATTAAATTACATTAAATGAGAATGATATATGAAATTAAAAAATACTTTACCAGTAACTCCTATGAGAATGGATTTTGTGAGATGAAAGTCAGCTGGGATAGCAAGTTCTGGCTTTCTTACTCGAACTGGTCCTCATGTGACAGAGAAAGGACCTGTCAATTCTCTGAACCAAAGGGATTCCAAAGGTTACAATATGTCCAATGATTAATTTTAGAATCTGGAGATCTATAACTTCTTCCCTTTTCTCCTTAAAAGTTGCAAATGTACATATATGGTCTCACAGCTGATTGCTTTTGTATTTGATGTAAAGTGGCGCTGCCACAAAAGGTTTGGAGACCATTTTGGAGCCATGAGTTGTCATAGAACCACGATGTCAGGTACCTGTCTTCTGTTACAGTGACACAAATTAACACCTGGTGGCTTTGGATTACTGGAGTTTGTTTAAGAAGTACCAATATTAGAGGTTTTTCCCAACTTGATTATTTCACATACTTACTCACTTAGCTTGCCAAAAGGGAGTCCAAAATCATAAAGAGCTGCTTTTAGAACAGCTGGGTGCCGCTGAAAAGGATCTATTCAGTCCTAGACCCAGAAGTAGTGTTACATTGTATTTTTCAGAAGACAGCTCAAATCAATGAAAAAAAAACCGAATGGAATAATTTTAGATGCAGACCATGGGACAGTTCAGCTCCAGATTGTAGGTATCTAAATACAGGAGCATATAAGTGAGAGTTTAATGACAGCAAGTTGTTCAAATTCACCTTCATAAATTCATTTTTGTCAGTGGAAATCTAGAGCTCTACGAAGTTACTTAAACACAGGCAGATGCCTCAGAGTATCTGAGACAAGCACACCAGGCTATGGGAATGGCACAGAATACATGAGATGACCCATTGTCATCTTTTTCTACTGCTCGAGGCCAGAAGGAATATCTTACAGAAACTGAAATGACATTAGATATCTGTCTCTATGCAAATTAATATCACTCTAAGAGTAAAATTCAGTTGTCTTCATTTAATATCTGGTGTCTTTTGAGATGCCTTGGGCTAGCAAAAAATGTGGCACTGAAAACCAGAAAGTTTCCAGAATAAATGCTGGAGTGTTTACATACTTGAAAGTATTAAGCTCACTTTTATTCATACCTGTGTACCCAGGAGCCTTGCCCAAGATGTGTAATTCACAGGTTCAAGTATCTTTCATCTCTCCACATATTCAAACATGCATCTTTCACTAATGTGCAAGCTATTTTCGGTGATAGCATAGCCCACATATCTTGAACCAATGCAAAATAATTTAAGCATATCTGGCCCATAAATGACCATAAAAAAGAAACAGTATTGTACAGCTTAGCAATTAAATTACTTACTGTGCTGTTTTTGGCTGGAAAAGAGTAAATTTTCTTCATAGGAGCTGTTGTGGGGCTGTGTTTTAGGTTTGTGCTGGAAACAGGGTTGATTATACAGAGAAACTTTCATTACTGCTGAGCGGTGCTTCTACAGAGTCGAGGTCTTTTTTGCCTCTCACAGCACCTCACCAGCGAGCAGGTGGTGCTCAACAAAAGTTGGGAGGGGACAGCTGTCCCCAACTGACCAAAGGGGTATCCCATACTGTATGGTGTCATGCTCTGTATAAAATAGGGTGAAGAAGAAAGGGGGGAATGTTCAGAGTGATGGCATCTGTCTTCCCAAGTAACCAGTGCACTTCATGGAGCTCTCCTGGGTATGGCTGAACACTTGCCTGACCATGGGAAGTGATGAATGAATTCCTTGTTTTGCTTTGCTTTTGTGTGCAGCTTTTGTTTTACCGATTAAACTGTCTTTATCTCAACCCATGGGTTTTCTCACTTTTACCCTTCCAATTCTCTTTCCCATCCCACCAGAGGCAGTGATCAAGAAGCTCTGTGGTGCTTACTTGCCAGCTGGGGCTAAACCACAACCCATAAAGGCTCAATTTTTTAATCTGAAATGTGGTTTCACATTCTGTGATGTTATTTTGGATCAGTTTAAGGCCAAATATTCTTAACAGTATAGCCAGTGTAGCTATTTGCAAAATAAGATCCTACTGAATAAAATATTAATAAATCCAAATCCAAGGTTTCAGTGAATAATATAATCCTTCCTGCCAACAAGAGGAATCAAGAAATGTAAAAAAAATTCACCACAACTCCATACATTTTCAATTTACCAATTTCATCTCATTTTACATAAGTGTAATACAAACAAACTTGAAAATTATCATAACCAGTGTTGTTGTAAATATACTGGTCTCTCTTTGTCTCCTATAAAATCACAAAATAATTACATTATTACAATCAAAGGATAAAAAATTATCCTTCTGAGTGTTAAAGTATGAAAATTCTGTGAGACTGCAGAAAAATCACTCTTCTATTATTTCATGGTTATAGTCTGAATTTTTGGTGTCTATGATACCATATTTTGAGAGATCACAGCAGAAGTGACACTTTGTAGCTAAATTGTTTAACTCCATTGATAACATCAGACAGCATTATGTAAGGATATGCCTTAAGAGTTTTCATAAATAGGTATTATGAAATAGGAATTATGGTGAGATTTTGGTGGAAATTTTCATGACAGTTCTGAATGAATTAGTAATGATCACTATTAACACAGTGACTATGAAATGTATTGATAATGATGGGCCGAAAAATGAAATAGAAACACAATTAAAAATATTCTGACATTATGAATTCATATAGTGCTAATTCTAATGGCATGACTGTGGTTAAATTCATTGGGTGTTTTCATGGGTACAATATGCCCAGTTCTGATGGAGATGCAATATAAGTATCAACATCATCCTTAGTGTCAATGTCCTGGTTTTTTTACAGCGAACAAAGGACAGCAAATATTTTCAAAATTTATTATTTCAATATATCAGCTGGTTTCTTGGTAAATAAAATAGAATGTTGTTTGCCTTTAGCCACAAATCCAAATCAAGTGAAATGCAACAAAACAAAACAGAAAAAAAGGAATTACCATTTGTACTCAAATAACACTATTGTTTCCTGGCCTCTGCTAGCTGAGGGATCACACTCCTGCTGCTCACAACATGGAACAGTAAAATGAATTTGAGTGGGATAAGTTACTGAAGAAATTAACATAATTTATTGCTTTGAATATCAAAATGAAACCAGCTGCATACAGGAGTACAGGTACTGAGTTCTAATCAGCCCAAAAGTATTATCAGTTTAGTATGTTAATGATAGAAAAGAACTAATGAACTTTGGAGAGAAGAAAAAAAAGTAGCCTTACAATCTATGGTAGATTTAAAAAGAATTAATCTAGGTAAAATTTAATTTCATCTCCCTTTGAGGATGATAGACAATTCTGAATAAAGTCCTCATCTAAGTTCAAGGTTTCATGCACCCCAGTGTTGCCAGAATGAAAAGCAGAATGAAAAGGTCAGTTAATGAGGCAAGGTGCTTGTTTCTCATGGACACACATGCACACATGAAGACTAAGAATTATGGAACAGAACATGGCAATTTCTGGAATATTAGCATTAGAGTGTGTGAAAAATAGTAAAGCATAAACCACTAAAGCCTGTTTATTGTAGTGTTAGTGTGACATTCAGCTAAAAGCATAAATTCCTGCATTGCCAGGTGGGTTGTCTAAATAAAAACCAAGATAGAAAAACTAATGTTCAATGAAAAAATGACATACAGAGAGAAAGAAAATGTTTTACTAAGTGCTATACTACTTTCTGTTTCTCCCTGCGTTTCTGAAAAGTGTCCAGCAAATCTTTTTATCATGATCTTTCTGATAATCCCAAATACAACTTTTCCAAAGAACTGGCAAATACAATCTAGTTGCCTCACTTTTCTAGAACAGAGAGAGAAAAGAACCATTTGTATAAGTTCTGTTTATCTTACCACTCTCTTCTCAGAGGAGTCCTATTCTTTGTCAAGATATTATATATTTATTTTGCAGTAACTACTATCTGAAGTTCACAGATACATAATGTTGGTTTTCATTTACTGTTTATTAGCTTCAGTGTATAGTTTTCAAGTATTTATGCAGTTTCATGGATATGTAGGAATTCAATAACTTTATGGGCTCATGACTTGGCTGTCCGCTATATCTGAAGCTTACAACACCCAAAAATACCTATATTTACAATTGAAAGGTGTTTCAATGAATGTCTTTCTAAAACAGAAGTATGAATCAATTGCATGAAAATATATTTTAATACTGTGATAGGTGTCAAGACTTACGTTAAAAATCATCTGCTTCTCCTATTCTAACATTTCTATTGCTTTTTGTGATGTCTGTGTCTTTATCTGCAACAGAAGCTACAAAAGTAAGTTTATTTTCCCTTAAGAAGTGAAGTTTGTTTAAGCTTTTCTTCTACATTATCTGCTTGAAGCAAAATATATATCTTTACTAGCTGTGGTAAGCAATTAATTGCACTATCTGGTGCTTAAAGTAGGGTATTTAGATGAAGAACAATTAGCAAAGAGTACATTTCAGAAACAATTCAAAGGAATTCAGTCTCTTAGAGGAAACAATGCAAGCTACATTAATTTTCAGGAAGGGGTAGGATAGGATAAGGATAGGAAAGGATAGCTTTGCCACATGTATAGTGTGAGCTCCACATCATCTGACAAGCTGCTCATGAACACTTTTCTGTACAACTGTTAGCTGCACTTCTGCTGTACAAAACACATAGATAATATTTAAAAAATACACAGATATCTAATTTGGGTAAAGCACAACATTTGTATGTTTAGGACTTTACTGAATCAGGACCAGAAACAAGAGTGACTTATGGGGCTTAATATTTCCACATATCACAGAAAAGCTGAGATGCAAACAGGGAGGTTTTGTCTTATATTCATAAAGTCATAGAATGGTTTGGGTTGGAAGGAACCTTAAACATCACCTCATTCCAACTCTCTTGCCATGGGCAGGGACACCTTTTGATAAACCACGTTGCTGACAGCTCCATCCAGCCTGGCCTTGAACACCTCCAGGAATGGGACGTCCAGAACTTCTCAAGCAACCTGTTCCAGTGCCTCACCACTCTCACAGCAAACATTTTTTTTTCCCCTAATATCTAATCTAAACCTATTCTCTTTTAGTTTGAATCCATTCCCACATATCTTTGTATCCATCTAAAAGGAAATAGAATTTATTTAATATTCATTTGCTGCTAACATTATGATTGAAGTTCTAGCAATTACAAAAGCCAGTGTAATTTGTGGGTTTGGAATTCTGCTATTCTGAGGGTGTTGCCATTTTGAAGGAGGTGGGGACAAGTGCTGTAGGACTGAGCATTTATTTGCTTTGTGAGAATCTTGTAAGCTTCAGTTTATTTATCAGCACACTGAATCCACACAGAGACTAAATCTGACTGACAAGACACAGCAACAATTTGCTGTGTTTTACTTTACCCATGTTTACATGATAATTTGCAAACAAAAACAAGCAAGCTCATGCAGTGTTACAGACCAGCCTGTCACTAGCCAGATGCTTGTCAGCTCCAACCAGAAAGCCTTGAAGGCAACTTAGCCTGGTGCTGTGGCTGAGCTTCTGCCTCTATGCACAGCTTGTTATTCTGGGCTTGACACTGCTCTTTTTGTGACTAAACAGCTGTTTGAATTAAAAATAACTTAAACTTTAAAAATCTGAATCCTGAGGAGAAAACAAAAGGCTTCAGGTAAAGAGTTACCTCAATCCTGGTTAAATCACTAATGTTAGCACAGCTGGAAAAATGGGGGTAGCTCTCTGGGGTCTGCATGCAAAAGTAGTTCATTTTGACAAAGATGAATGGAAGCAAATCTGTTACTGGATGGCTCATGCTAACACAAGCAGATGCTTTACATTTAATAGATTAATTTAGAAGTTGTATCACTTTGTTAATTCTAAATGTGATCAGCTAACTTCAGGCATTTTTCATGTTTATGTCCTGAGGTCCTTTATTTTAATTTGCTCTCAACACTGCAAAAATATATATGACTTCAGCAGGAGAAGCTAGCATATTAAGCACATCATGGAATCAGACTCAGGATCTAAGTAATATATATGTGCTTATTATAACCACACGACACTAAGCTACTATTAATCCTTTAATCTGCATCAAGTCATGCTTCTTAAGGTTACCCCCAAATATTTTAAAAAAATTACAGTCACTTAAGAAAGTCTTTAACACCTTAAATCTGCCACTTTTATTATTTCCTGTTCTCAGCTAGTTTAGTAATAGTTGGAGAATCCGATTATCCTAATTCCAAAACTGCAAGTTGTCTCAGTAAATATATTTCAAAGACAAATATATTCAAAGAACTTTGAATAAATGTCATTAAAGTACATTATAATATTGTGGTAAATGTAAAGTTTTTTATGCTAAAAATTGACCTTTATCTTCTATTTTAATTATATAATAGAATCACAGAATTACTTGGATGAAAGGAACCTCTGGAGATCTCTGGCTTGAATGCAGACTGATGGTTTTTTGGAGACACAAACTAGTAGAGTTTATCAACAAAATCATTTCTTTATGGAGAAAAGACAGAGCCCTTAAGAAATACTGGGAGTATTACAGAAACTCTTTGCTCTGTTTTAAAGTGACTTTATATCTTGATTTTATCTTTTTTTTCGTTACGAAGAAAAAAATATGTTGAGTTAAATTATCCACATTCTGTTTCCAGACTCGAAAGTTTAGATAGACTAAATCATAACTATGTGGTTTTATTTCTTCTCTCACTTCTGTGTATTTTCTTTTTTAAAATTGCAAATATTTTGATGAACCAATTTTCAGTGCATTCTTTGGGTAGTGATGACAGCCTTTGAACTCAGTTCCTAAAGAGTAGAGATTCAATTAAGCTATAAACCACGAATGAACAGACTGTTTTTGGAAGTGGGGTGACTTGACCACAGTCAGCAACTGAGCACCCACACATCTTCTTCCTCCCTCTCTTTGCCATCAGCAGGGTGGTGGAGAGAATAGAAAGAGCAAAAGTAGAAAAGCGTATGGATAAATACGGATTACTAAGTGGAGGAAAGTGGAAAAAACCCACAAAAAACAAACAAGTAATGGAAAAAAACAAAACCTAAAAATCACTCAGCACCTCCCACGAGCAAAGTGATGCCTAGACAACCTCTAAGTAATTTCCCCTTTGGAAGACAACAGCCTTCCTTTATATATAGTTTTTTTTGCTAAATATCACACCTTGTGATATGGACTCTTGCTTTGTCCCATTTGTGTCAACTGTCCCGTCTGTGTCCTCTCCCAGCTTCTTGCTCGTAGTGTTGTGGTTTAAATCCAGCTGGAAATTAAGGTCCAAGCAGCCCCTTCTCTTCCTCGCACCTCTTCTTGTGAGAAAGGGACATGGTAGAGAATAACACCCTATACATGCCCACACGCCTCCAGGCTCCACTCTCACGGTAACTGTGAGAAAATCATCTTTGTCCTGGCTGAAATGGAAACACACCCTCAGTCTGTTCAGTTGGGAAACAGAGTTGCAGGGAGGAAAAGTGAAATCTTTGACACTGCAAGAATTCTTTATCAATGACCAAAATATTGATGTGTTAGCAACATTCTAAAGATTCAAAACACAGCACCATATGGTCTGCAATAAAGAAAGTTAACTCCTTCCTGGTCAGAAGCAGTACAAAAGCAATTAAAAAATTACACTTTATTTCTGAAAAATACCAGTAAAATTTTAGCATCTCAAATACCACATCTTTATGTAGTTGAAAATAACCTCAGATTGCCTGCACAGAAGTCAAACTTGGAAGAAGGAGGTAGTTGGATGGAGGTCCGAAGAAACCAAAGGCTATGATTCAATTGTTCTCTATTTGCTTCAGTCTATTTTATTCATTTGAAATATGAGGCAAAATTTTCACTGTGAAACCTGCAAGCAAGTTTTGCATGTGACGAAGACTTGTTACTAAGTAGTTCTAGGTTTTTCTAATTTTTATATTTACATATTCTTTAGTCATATCTCCCAACAGCTCTTTGCATTCTTTCTTATCAACTACAGTTTATAATTTAGAGTGTACTTTGCTTCCATTTGCCAATATAACAAGTCTGAAGAGGTAAAAAAAGTAAGAGGAAGAAGATTGTTCTACAGCTGCTGTAAAATCAGATAGCTCCATGGATTTTAGTACAGCTATGCTACTTATGCTCTCTCCACATATAAGTATTTACTATTACTACAGCTCTCGAAGAGAAGACTTTAGAGCACAAGGCAGCTTGTTCAGGTTTTCATCCTAGTCAATATAGATCTGTGCTTCGAAAGGGTAACTAATGTAATTGTACGGAAAGTTAAATCTTCTAGAATTTCCTGTGTCAAATCAGCTTGATATCTTATAATTTAAAACTTATTCTTTAGATGGCTGAAGCTGCATTGGGTAAAGCCCACTGTAGCTTTATGTGTATGTGTAAGTGTACGTGTATGTGTATGTATATGTGTATGTGTATTCTGTATGTGTAACAGAAGAAGTTAATTTTATTCCCTCTCAGACCACATTTTCTGTTCTGATACTACTGTATTTCAGAGACTTTTGAAAGAAAATAAACCCCAGGATTTAAGGTTATTGTTTCTGAAGAATTTCTTTTCTGATCCTTTCCTGATTTTTTATCATCCCTTGCACTTTGAGGTTGGTTTCATCAAGTCTGACATAGTGTAAGGAAACAGACATTACCAGCTGCAGAATATACACAGAACAGGATCACTTCATGTTCCTATTCAACAAAAACATTCCTGTGAAAATAAGTATAAAGAATATAATAAAAAATAAAACATAAAACACAAAGAGGGAAGTACATGGAAACTTTAAACTGTCACATTTATGTATACAATGAATGCTGTTGGCTTCATAAAACTTCACTTATCAAATTTATAATAGCTGTAAATGCCAATAAAATACATCTTGGTATGCTTAGAAAAATACTTGAAAATGTACATCACACTTCTCGGAGGTTCAAGGCAAGTACAATTCACTTTTATAAGAACAGCGTCTTGACATTCTTGGCCACATGTTTAGCAGGATATAAAGGATTTCTTCATGGTAAGCCGCCATTTGTTGAAAAGTTTTGGCCTCTGCATTTCTCTCTAACACACATGAAATTTGAGTGGTTTAAAAAAATAAAAGAAGACCTGCAGTGGGATTTTTGTGTATGTACTGAAGCCAGTCAGTTTGCTAGAGAGAACTGTTAAAAAAAAAACCAGTAAGACCAATTGACTTCAACTGTGATGAGAGGCACAAAGCTTTCTTCCAGAAAATACCATCATTGTAGAACAATGGAAATGGGGAGAGCCTGACGAAAAGATTCTGACAGACACAAAAGTTCTGACCTACTCTTTGAATGTATTTTTGCTGATTTTTATAGAGGGCTTTCTCAGGAGGAATAATAACGACAGCAAAGTCAGATGAAAAAGGAAGAAAATATCCATTGTTAAAGCAACAAGACAAAGCTGGCAAGAGAAAACTTGATCTTACACAGTAGTTTTCCAGGTCAGACTTATGAAAGTTAAGGCACTTAGGTATGAATTTTAATAATTTTTCTGTAGTATATAAATACAACAGAAGTGACAGGCATAAGGAAATATGGCTACATGAAAGAGCACTTTAATCACAGACCAAAAAAGTTAATAAGTTTTTGATCAGAGATTCTTGATATTTGTGACTTAAAGCTGAATAAAACAGCTACAAAACCCCCAAACCAAGCCACTGCACCCTTGCTGCTTTTCTGTTGTCTTTAATGATCAGACATGGGGAGAACAAATTTTAAGATATTGATGTGGATGTTATGAAGCTTTACTCTTCACTGCTGATTGTCAGCAAAATAATAGGAACTCTCACAAAGCAGGGATATATTATGCAGTCCTTTCAACAACAGTGCTGTCTGTTACAATATTTTGTTTGTTTAGTTTACAAAAACATTAGAAGCTATGGAAACCTAACAAATATGATGCAACTGGTAGGCTATTTGTGTCAAGATTGCACATTTTTCCTACTTTTAATGTAGTTTCAGGTGATATAGTAGGAAGGCACAAACATTTTTAGATAGACACAACTTCAGCTTATTTCCTTTTCAAAACAGTTTAATCTTGCACTGTTATCACAGCTCATGTGAATAATTTGCTAACAGAAAAGAGAACAATGAACTAATGTGGAAATTAGATGTCATCATTAAAATTCTTTAACAGAACATAAGATAAAGCATTTCAATTAGGGTTAGGTGAAATTTATTAGTCCCTAATTAATATTGTTTAGGTCTTCATTGTTTAATAGCTGATATTATATAAACTGTTGCTTACTTCTAGGGATATTAATATGTTAACAATCAGTGAGATGGTTCCCATTATTTCATGGCTGCTATTGAGCTGAACTGTGACAATTGTTCCCTGCTGGTATAAAAGAGACCTTTGAGAAGCAATAGAGCCTCCTGCTAGGGTGGAATATCAGATACTGCAACTTGCACATTTGAACACTACCCACAAACGGAGCAGAATCAAAAGCGAAATACTCTTCCCCTCAATTCTCTTATCACAGCTGTCCTCCAGTCTCTGTAGACATACCTTTAAAGACAAAAAGGTTAATCATAAAGAAGGATAAAATAATAACCTTACACCATTATCACTAGGAGAGCTTGGATTTAAGGGCTTATCACTAGTCATTAGAAGAACTTAGTTTTATCTGAAATTTTCAATGGTAATGAAATATGAGACTGAGAGCAATATAGTTTAAGCACCAAGACTCAAATGCTTTTAGGACCATCTTAACTGCAGTTTAGGAGTGTAAGGCTCTGTGTATCACCTTCTGATATTTTAATCAATTCAATGACTTTCATTTAAGGTTGATTTTGCTGTAGCTAACAGTTATTAAGAAACAGCCCTTTATTTCCCTCTTTTCAAAGAGGGAAAACTAACAAATATAGTTTATATAAGATGTTATAATACTAAAATTAAAATAAAATTAATTTCTAACCCTTTCTTGACCTTGAAAAAAAGAGTGTCCATGTCCTCAGAAAGACCAAAAACTGAATAACAACCATGGAAATAAATCTGGCAAACAGTCCTAGATAAAAATATGTAATAATATGCTAGTTGTTAGATAAGTAGAAGGAGAAAGAAGGGATGCTGTTTTATCGATAAGACAAAGGAGAAAATAACAAAAGGAACTAAAGGTGTATAGGATACACTCTACTGTGTTAGAAAAGAAATAGGCCTGGTAAATCATTCCAATTTAATTGGCTGACAGAGATGAGGTTTTACTGATAAAAAAAATTAGAATCTTGAGTTTTATTAGATGATGATACTGCTGTTATAAAATTGCACTTTGCAAAAGATTTGCAGATAACAAAAAGCAAGAAAAATAATTTCTGTAGAAAGGGAGCTTAAACAGTACAATTGGAACAATCTTTCTTATTTTTTTGTCTTTGCACAGAAAGTGTCTTATGAAAATATACCACTTTCTTAACTTAAAAGTTTTCATGGAAAGAGGGTATGTGTACCAGCCAGCAGAACTCTGCTATGGTAGATTTTCTTCAAGGGTCTCACGCATAATTTCTTCTAAAGCTCAGTTTTAATATTTCCTCTAAAGTGGTATTATAACTCATATAAAAAGAAAAATAAAATTTATTTTGTTGTTTTGTTTCTGTCATAATGAAATGAGGGCTTCAGCATCCTTGTCTTGATTGAATTTGAATAGCTCAACCAGTTCAATCATTAAATTTATTACCTTGTAAAAATTAATAAGATAAATGTTCAATGTTTGAAAACCTTGTGTAAGGTCTGAAGTTGGAAATTCGGTCAAACCAAGTCAGAAAATTTTAGTCAATTCATTACATTGTCATGATCTGACAAGCCATTTCACAGTCTGAGTCTATAAAAGAGATATTGCAATAGAAAGTGAACTTCAGGTAATTTGTGCTTTATCTTCTCAATTAATACTCTTGATTTTCTGTGAGTGCAAAATTTACACAGTCTCCAGCACACATAAATGCAGAAGCACTTGACTGCTGGTGGTTTTACTTGTTGCTGAATCTCAAAGCAATTCTTTAAACGTTACTTCTAGTTTTCCTCTTTTTGTGCTGTGTGAACAAATATTGATCTGTAGAGTTAATTTACATGCAGACTTAGGAATCTAAATACCCCTTGGTTCTGTTTCCAGAAGTCTTGCCTAGATCTGCAGTCAACTGTCTGTATCTTGTTTCAATACCTATGCTTAGAAGAACTGTGGCCTAAGAACCTTTTTTCTCCAGTTCAGCAACTTTTTAATGATATGATACTTTTAACCAAAAAAGAAAGTTTAGTGTATGCTTATAAATTACTCACGAAGTTCTGGCTAAGGCACCCACATGCAAAAGGACAGTTCTGGCTCTCTTTTCGGGTTTGTTATGCTTATAATGGTCTAATAAATAATAGATGCTCAAGATGCAATTATTTGCCATTTCCTTTCCCGTAAGGAAGCTCAAGCCTTTCATGCAAGTATTTTTTGTAAGTTTTCCAGATCCAAATTAGAGTTTGTGATTAAATTAAAAGGCATTTCTGATATGCATATGACAAGGTCTACCTTCTTTTTTCTTTAAAGACAAATAAAGTAAGAATAAAGATTGCTTTAGGTTTTTAAAATTGTAATCAGTCATTGAGGTAAAGAGTGGGCAAATACCTTATATGAGAAGACAGGTAATTTTTTACAACTGTACCATAAGTTTGCTAGGTTCATAAACTTAATAAGACACAAGAATTTTTTCATTTTCTGATCATGACTCTTGGGACCAATTATCCAACTAGAATAAATCAATAGCTTCCATGAAGGAAAAGATTTTTGCTCCATCTTTTTCACTAGAGGTGGAAAGTAATTTTATTTCTCTTACCCTGGGAGGAAGGTAATGACTAAAAATACACAGCTTGAATATCTCTAGGGTAGGGACTCTTTGGCGGTTTTGGTGTGTTTTTTTCACAGTGTCTAAGGTACTTGAAGTCTGAATCTTGATCAGGGATTCTTGATGGATATCAGAGTTAACGATAGAATAAATACTTTCAGTCTTTGCTAAACTACTAAACTGTGTGAGAGAGATGCAGTGAAAACTGAATTAATGAATGTTGAAGCTGTTTTGGAGTTAAGAAAATAATGGAAATTATGAGCAGACTCAAAGAGTGAGGAGATAGTTTAAGAATTCAGAAAAGTGAAATAATTCGGCTTAGGAAACAGGAAAAGACTGTGTTGCCAAAGAGATACAGCAATCATCTTTAATATTAAAATAAGAGCTTTGCATTTTGATGCATTTGCATGTGGGACTCAAAGCTGATTCTGTACTTTTTTTAAAGGAAAAAATGGCTAGAGAAATTTCTAGTTTTATCAGAAGTCCTTCATGTAGGCTTTTCATACAACATATAGTCAACAAATATTCAGATTATACTTAAACGTCTAATTTTTTAAAAATTTATAAAACATTAATTGTTAATTCTACTGCAGATTTTCAGTTCATGCTTTTATTTTGGATTATAACTTGCAGCACAAAGTAATAAACAGAAATCTGACTAATATCTTCCAGTTAACAAAATTACAAAAAATCTGTAAAAAAAAAGATTTCTACAAATTTTGAATATGTGAAATGCTTCACAGACTGACATTTCTAATATCTATGAGCCAAATTTTTAAGGACAATTTTCATAATACATTGTAAGATTTCTAGGGAATGGAGGGCTGTCAGAGTTTTCTTTAAAAAATTACTTACAGAAAAAAAGGTATAATGTTTTTCTAAGCACAGTTAAAAAATGTTTTAAAATGATAGAATCTAGTTTGTGATATTTAGAGACTGAATTGATTATGCAAGGTGAAAGATAAAGGAAAAACAAAAGGAACTAAGGGGGTCTCTGTAGATCCCCCAGGCATTTCTGGAATAGTGAATTCAAGGTGCTGGGCACAATATTAACAAGTTCTAAAAGCTATTTCTTATTGAAATGTGATTAATTTTTAATATTAAAATATCCCTGACTCCAGTAAACATGAACTAGAATTGTTATACCAGTGCATTTTTTGGAAAGATTGAATATTCATCATTAATACATATTTAAAAGTAAAATGGTAGCTGAAGCCAGGAAAATTCAGAGACTGTGTCAGATCATTAATATTAATTATGGACACACAGTTAAAATAAGTGACATCATTCCATATGACAAAAAAAAATCACTTCATATTGGTCCATTATGAAAGCTATTTTCATATCCCAAGTGTCTTGCAATACCATTTCATCTTAAGTAAAATTATATTTCATACATCTGATCCATACACTCTTGAAGACTTTTGTTTATTTCATGATAACCTGGAAATAGCTCAGTGATTTTATTAGGCCTCCATTAATAATGCAAGGTGGTTCTAAGACCGTTATTAATTGCTACAATGATATTTTAAACATTTGGTTTCAAATCTGTATCAAAAAATAAATTACTTTTCCTTTGCCAACAATACTACCTGTTCACAATAACAGCTTAAAAAGTGAGTACAAACAGAAAGAGATTAACACTATTCTAAACATTTTTGGTTTACATCAAACTTTTAACTCCAACCTCATCCTGAATATCAAGTCTAAATTATTAACCACATATGCTTAAGTAATAATTTCATTTTTCTTTAGTGACTAAACCTAAACATTATTCTTCAAGTGTATTTTAAATATTTTACTAAATAGAATAAAATTTTCACTGAAGAAGTCCTTCTGCTTCAGGATGTGTTTTCTTTCTCTGATTAATGTAGTAGTTTTGTTATGTGACATTTCTAAGAAATACTTCTGTCCTTACTACTTAATAGTGTCATCACAAACTTTTTGTTCTTTACACTGTTTTAAAAATATTTTTCTTCCCCCAACTGATCTTTATGTAAAGAAATATTTTTTTCTTTATTTGTGCTTAAATTGTACAACACGTTGCAGGAGACACAAAAAAGTATACAGAAAATGTCTAGAAATATTTAAGGAAGACTGAACCAATGAAGGCTGTTATATAAAAACATACACATGTAAAATCTATCTTAAAAAGTCCTAATCTGTTTGTAAATTAAGTGAGAAAAAGATCCTGGAGGATCCTGAGGAAAGAATTACAATATATTTGTTGTGGTTTTCTACATTTTCTCCAATCATATCATGCTGTCAGAGTCAGAATACTGGGGCAGGTTAACTTTGTGTTGAGCTTCTAGTCTTGGGATTATATATACTAATATATATGTATAATTAGAGGAACATTTGAGGAATTATGAAAACAACTAAGAGCAAATAACCTACCAAGTCCAAAAGTTCAATTAGCATAATATCTTGTCCTGATACAGTTATAGCATCAGTAACTACAACTGATATCCAGGAACAGTAAAAACACAGGTCAATATATTGAGATATATATGTTTGCATTGTACTTTCTTGCTTTGATGAAAGTACTAAAAGAAATCCATTAATAGGACTCTCTTTGATTAGTTTATAACTACTAAATACATCAAGCAAGAAGAAATCATATGAAATTTCTATTAAATTTCGGTTTCTTCAGGAAAACAGCAAAAGCCTTTCATGGAAATCCTGTCCCAGAAAGCAGGAAAACGGACTGGCCTTACCCAGACTAAAGGGTGTGTGTATATGTACAAACTAGGTTTATTTTTCATCCCACAGCTTCAGCCTAAGAGAATGTCTCAGAGAGAAACCTATATTTGCTCTGTGAAGAACAACTTGTGAGACTGGATAAATTTCTCTTCATATGGATAAATGATAGTTCTGCAGAAGTTTTGGAATGCAAAGAGAAAAGATGCTGAATGGAGATAAATATTCTCTCTTTCACAGTTAAAATTTTGGGCTCAAATTTTGTAAAATATAAAATTCTGCCGCAGCATCCAAATCTCCTCATGATCCTACTTTGTCATATCCCTAGGAACAAGCCTGAAAGTGCACAGTATAAGTAATCTGTATAAACTAGCCCTGAGGCAGCATTTAGCTGGCAAAATTATTGCCTGAGGAGTAACTTTATTTTAATATTGCAGTCTTTTGATGTTTTTACTTACCCGTGTAAGTTCATGTAAATACATAAATGTCTGAATGACTTTTCTCATAATATGACAACTTGCTCAGATGACCGAGCTTCCACATGAAATATTAGAGTCATAGAACCAGAGAATTATACAATATCTTGATCTGGAAGATTCCACAAGGATCAAGTCTAACCACTGACCCCGCACAGGGCCATCCAAAGAATAACACCTTGTGCCTGAGAGCATTGTCCAACTGCTTCTTGAACTCTGCCAGGCTGGTGCTGTGACCACTTCCCTGGGGAGCCTGTTCCAGTACCCAACCACCCTCTGTGTGAAGAACCTTTCCCCAATATCCAACCTAAACCTCTCTGACACAACTTCAGGCCATTCCCTTGGGTCCTATCACTGGTCACAAGAGCAAAGAGATCAGTGTCTGCCCCTCCCCTTCCCCTCATGAAGAAGTTGTAGACTGCAATGAGGTTTCCCCTCAGTCTCCTCTAGGCTGAACAGACTGAGTGATCTCGGCTGCTCCTCATATGGCTTCCCCTCAAGGCACTTCACCATCTTTGGAGTCCTCCTTTGAACATTCTCTGATAGCCTAATATCTTTCTTATATTGTGGCACCCAAAACCGCACACAGCACACAAGGTAAGCCCACCTCAATGCAGAGCAGAGCAGGACAGTCCCCTCCCCTGCCCAGCTGGCCATGCTGTGCCTGATTCACCCCAGGACACGGTTGGCCCTCCTGGCTGCCAGAGCTCACTGTGAACTCTCCAATATGCTGTCAACCCAAAACCTCAAATCCCTTTCGGTGACACTGCTTTTCAGCATCTCATTC